>MU128915.1:131414-455652 GCA_014904985.1 Hydnum rufescens UP504
TTTTCGCCACCCCAGGGCATCGCGCCAAATCAATCATCCGTTTCAGGAATGCCTCCTTAAGCTCCTCTTTGACGAACACGGCCGCGCGTTGCAAAATCGATGTTGAAATGACGTTCACCGGGTTCACATCAGATCAGGGACAATGGTGGAGAAAGACGCCACCCTAGCTGAAAAAGCGGTCATCCTCCCTTCTATACCATATCCCAACTCAGCATCTAACGCAGTATGTCCGGAACTTGAAACCAACAAACGCCTGTCAAAAGACTGGCAACTCGACGGGCGAACGATCCCTCACAAAACCGGCCACAGAACATCATTCTATGTAAGCAAAGTACAACCCCCCCACTTCTGCGTACGCAAACCATTCAAATCACTCTCGCGAAAAAATCATTCAGCCGACTAGTCAATGCCGTACGGAACGCCTTCATAGGCCAATACTATAAACGTTTTGTACCAGACGAAAACGAGACATCTGCTGCGGGGAATGCCTCGAAACAACGAACACATCTCCTAGACCTGTACGGATGACTGGAGACCCCTACTCTGACTCAGAAGGTACATTAACATCACTGATCTCTTGGAACCCACGCGGATCTGAGCGCACTCTAAGTCATTGACCTCAGTGGGCTGTACAGAAAAAGTCATCCGAATAACAATTCCCTACGCACAAGACAACCCGCGACGAGGCTGCTTCAATCTCGGCTACGATCCGTCGACGAAAGTGTGAAGCGGACACACATATCCTTCCCGAATCGGTCCTGAAGTGTTTATATCTCACTCAGCGTTGTGGCGTTCTCGCCAACTGGTCGAGGATTGGCTACAGGCAGATATGTTGAGTATCTGAGACTTCTCCCCGGGCATCAATTCCCAACTTACCGACAGTACCCAAATAGAAATCCCCCGACGACTTCGTCGAGAATGATATGCGCCGCAGGCTTCCTCGATACAGTGCCGAAAACTTCCCCCGTATCATCGAAGCCGTTAATTACCTCCAGGAAATCGCCACCACCCACAATGCCACTGCCGCGCAAGTGTGCATTGCTTGGCTACTGGCTCAGGGAAACGACATCATCCCAATCCCGGGAAGCAAGCAGATCAAGTACGTGGAGGAGAATTGGCTTGCCAAAGACATTCATCTTTCTACGGCCGAGATTGGACGCATCCGGGAGCTCGTGGATGCGACAAACGCTCACCTAGGCGAAATCCCTCGCTACCCAAAGGCCCTCCAGGATCAGACCCTTGAAGAGACCCCCCCTCTGGTGAAGTAGCCTGCGATGCATTTGGCCCAACGCCTTGGAAGGAGTGGATCCGTAATGCTCTTTTTTTTTTTTTTTGGAAATGTACGCATAGTAAACATTCACTGAGATCCTCCCAAAAGCTTCTCTCGCCGTGTGCGCTGAAAACACCTGAAGTTTCTCCAATCGGGTGGATCATTGGGAAAGACAGAGAAAAAGGCCCAGGAAGGGGGATTGCATGCAGCACAAAACATTAGTAACCTACTTCTGTGCATTTTATGATACCATATTTTCTGACTTACACACCCCTCACCTTGGGCCAGTGTTGAGTTGTGGCCCCGAATTTTCAGGTTTTGCTTCCCGTTATCCCTGGCTGATTTTCAAATGCATTGAGTTCAGCTTTGGAGGCACTCAGCACCTTTCTCAACTAGGGATATCGGGTCCTTTCGACCTTTCAGGACTATGAGACCTTTGCAATCCCGGACTCTTACGTTTACGTAAGAGAGGTTTTAGAGGGAATTTCGTCGTCACGAGGACCATTTTCGATGTCCATGGCTGTGTCGTCCATGGCTGTGCATCCACAGCAGAGCATTGAGGCATCTCTGCAAAGAGGGGATCCGCTGACGGAGACGAGAAGTACGTGGATGCCATATCCAGAGATCACATTTCGGCTGGAGAACCCGGAAAAGCTGCGCCGACATCTCTCAATTGGGCTTTTGGCATGGACGCCAGTATCATCCAAGCTAGTCGACCTGGTGTCGCAGATTCCATTGCACTCAATGATGAAGCCTGCTCTATGATGCTCTGCTTCGGGAAGGGAGGACGTCTGACGCCGCACGGATGGCTGTCAAGCTTGGAGACATCTCCGCTCGCTTAAATCATAGCGATACTGCCATTGGCTAGCTGTCGAACTAATAGGGGTCCCAGAGTCCGTGTATACTGGGATCGATACAACTGAAGAACCGAAGGCTATGATCAACAATCCCGTGCCAAAGGACGCCTCGTCCAGGGACTCTGAAGATACCTTCCACGCTTCCCGTACTCTCAACGAATCTGAATGTCCGCACTGGTCTAGCTATCAGGGACAATATGCAACTTCTCGTAAATTTCGGACGCTCTGGCAACTGATTTGCAATGTTACATAACTCCTGACTGTGGTGAGGCGTTAAACCCTCATCGCCCGCCCTATCCTCTGTCAAGGGATCAAAGAGTCTTCAGTATTCTTTTATTCTTCACCGTGACGCTCTGCTTCGCATTCATGCCACAGAAGTCTTTTACGCGCTCCGTGATCCCTTCCATTCCAGTGACGCGTCGTTTGTATCTAAGCCACCATTCCTTCGGCGCCTCCTTGCCTTTATCAGAATCTCCTCCACCTACCTCCCACCGAACCAAGTCCCGTCCCTCTGTACTTGACATCACTTCAAACTGCCAAATGAAGAAAACCTGGAATGCTATGTCCCTCCCTGTCTACCCCCGCGTCGTACCACCACGCAGCAACACCCGAAATCCCCGCCAACGGCTTTAGAGTCGGGGATAGGCGCTTGTCGCCGCTACCGATGAGCAATCACTGGCTCAAGCTCACAGCATGAATCATCGTTAGCAGTAACGTAATTTTCATTCCAAAATCAGCCAAAGTATTCGTCAGCTCTGGAAGCATGCTCCCCACTCCACCCCACACCCTCTGTCAAGAGGGTCTGTCTGGCTGCGAGACTACTACCTGAAGCTTTGCAGTGGCTAAATGCGTGGTCAGGCTGATATATTAATGGGAAAGGACTGGGTGGACGGTTGATGTGGATGGTCAGAGGTCCCGTTCACGGATTTAAGGGAAAATGCCGTCTGGTCTTCAGTCAATTAGAGCATTCGCGGGTCCAGCTTGCGTGTTCGCCCTCCACTCCGGCGAAAATTGAGAGATGCAGAAGAACGCAATAAAGATGATCCATGACTAACATGATATATAATCAAAGACAGGCGGAATCATTCCCCTCGAAACCCTCTATCTCATCATGTCCGCAACTCGCAAGATTGGAGACGCCGAATTCGCAGGTGAGCTGTTTCCTAGGTCTCCTATGCATGCACTCAGCGTTGGAAACCCCATTCAGCAATTGGCTATGGTGCCGGGGGTATCGGTGGTGTGGGGTACGGTCCTGCAGGAAGCGACGAAGAGCGCTTCAAGGTCCGCGATACTGAACAATGAAAGAGAAAGCCCTTGACCTTGAAATCAATAGGTACTCGACCGCCTTTTTGAACTCGGTTGCCGCCACTGGGATACTGCCTCCATTTACGTTTGTCCGGAGTTTATCTTTACGATTCTGATATGCGTGCTCATGATGTCTATTCAACAGGGAGATAGCGAAGAGCTCATTGGTAAATGGTTCGAGCGTACGTTTCCTCCGCTTTTCTCCATCTAAATGTCCCCGAGTTCGAGATATACTGCACATCTGCAGGTACTGGAAACCGCGACAAGATATTCCTCGCCACAAAATTTGGATTTACTCCCGAGTTCATCCTTCGTGGCGACCCCGAATTCGTCAAATCTGAGTGTGAGAAATCCCTGAAGAAACTTAGAACGGATCGCATAGATCTGTACTATCAGCATCGTCCCGCTCCAGATACACCGATTGAAATCACCGTTGGGGCGATGGCAGAACTAGTCAAGTCCGCTGGAAGCCCTACACCACGTTTGCAAACATCTAACTATTCCTTACAACCCTCGATCAGGGAGGGAAAGGTTAAATATCTCGGGCTATCGGAAGCACCCCCTAATGCGATACGCCGTGCCCAAACGGTACATCCTATTAGCGCCCTTCAAGTCGAGTGTGTAACTTCTATGTTTCCCCATATATATTGCTGATGTCATGTCTTTCCAGATTCTCACCATTCGAACTGACTCTGGAGAAGCCAGGGGGTGCTCTGGAGGTGGCTCGTCAATTTGGAATCACGTGAGGTCACCGTTCGTATGTCCTTCCCGAATCGGTCCTGAAGTTTTCATATCTCACTCAGCGTTGTGGCGTTCTCGCCAACTGGTCGAGGATTGGTTACAGGCAGATACGTTGAGTATCTGAGACTTCCCTGGGCATCAATTCCCAACTTACCGACAGTACCCAAATAGAAATCCCCCGACGACTTCGCCGAGAATGATGTGCGTCGCATGCTTCCTCGATACAGCGCCGAAAACTTCCCCCGTATCATCGAAGTCGTTAGCCACCTCCAGGAGATCGCCACCGCCCACAACGCCACTTCCGCGCAAGTGTGCATTGCTTGGCTGCTAGCTCAGGGAAACGACATCATCCCAATCCCGGGAAGCAAGCAGATCAAATACGTAGAAGAGAACTGGTTCGCCAAGGACGTTCATCTTTCTACGGCTGATATTGGACGCATCCGGGAGCTCGTAGATGCGACGAACGCCCACCTAGGCGAAATCCTTCGCTTCCCGAAGGCCCTCCATGATCAGACCCTCGAGGAGACCCCCCCTCTGGAGAAGTAACCTGTGTGGGGATTACGCTCGGGTCGGTAGACAAAGACATACACCGTATATATACAAGGACAATGGGGAATAAAGGCCGGGGTTGTGCAAGACAGAATCAAACAAGTTCAATGAATCTACCGTAAATATACAAGGACAATGGGGAGTCAAGGCCGTAAGACAGAATCAAACGGATTACATATCCAAATCCCTACAACCTGTGATGGATTTGGCCCAACCTAAGGATGGATCGGTAAGGCTTTTTTTCCGTAAATGCACACATAATTCGCGGGGGTCCTCCCAAAAAGCTTCTCTCGCCGCGTGCACCAAGAATATCTTAAGTTTTGAGTCCGATTGGATGGGTCACTGGGAAAGGGGGAGAAAAAGGCCAGAGAAGGGGTTCACCACAGACTCGTAGTTAGACAAGCGGCGGAGCGATTGAGTCACGTGTTCTCGACTGCCCTCAATCCACTCGACCTCTTCTCCTCTATCGCTCTCAATGGTTAGTTTTGCATTAGTTTTTTCTCCCTATTGAATAATGGGCCTGATGCAGGGCCCTTCACAGTTGTGTAGCCTACATCCTGCGCTCCGGGGTTCCAGTCCATTCAGCCTGATCCTCGGCAGCATCCAGTGTTGAGTTCATTGTAACCTGCTTTCTACCAAACTTGGAATGGGTGAAGCTTCATAATAGAGGTCATGTGCTGCCCTTTGATGTCTCACCAGAACCAAACAAGACATTTTTGAATGTTCGACATTCTCTGGCTTTTTCTTCCTTTCCGTCCAGAGTGTCTATGCAAGTACCATCCCCCAAATTGAAGATTACAGTAATGCTCACACTTCGTACTTGAGTGATTCATGACTTATGTAATATTTCCAAATATGGCCAAATCTTGACTAATAGGGTATAGAGGCAGTCAGACGGGCCCTAGAAGGCCTGGGACACTTAGCATGGTCATATAAACCATGGGGAGTGGCTCTGGTATATTGATATTGGTGAAATGAAGGTGCTTGAGCATATGTGCGCACACACGGCACACACATGAATTGCTGACACACACAGCGGCATCCGGGCCGCCACACACATGGACTGCTGACACACAGTGTTGCATTCACCTCGTTCAGACCGGGGTCTGATCTGGTCAAGGTCTGACCCGGGTCAGAAGTGAGACTGGGCACGTGGGGGGTCAAAGGTGGTTTGATCCAATAGGGATAATCACGGAATATTATGTAATGGAAGTTATCCCAAAGCAGGCCATGGTGTATCACATAATATAGGGTTTTTGCAGAATTAGGAGGGATTCAAGGGAAACTCCGCTATTCGGGTCACATGATTTGTGGCCCGCATTGACCTGGGTCTGACTCTTACATAATTGGGTCAGACTGTCAGACCCGGGTCAGTGACTTTTCTGCATGGTCAGATGCAACACTGCTGACACAAACAGAAAACTTATTCGAGTCTCAAGGGTACTCGGCGTGATCAATAAGCAGATCAAAGTAACTAGACTCGAATGAAAGGTGGTGTCAGCCATGCTCGTGATAAAGGGGCAAAATTGTGCCAAAAAGCTACTTTTTTGCATCAGCTTCAGCTCGCCGGGGACCTGGAAGAACGCAATAAATATGGCAGCATATATAATTGAAGACAGGTGGAATCATTCCCCTCGAAACTCTATCTCATAATGTCCTCAACTCGCAAGATTGGAGATGTTGAACTCGCAGGTGAGCGAATTGATGCATTTCCCATGTGTACACTCTTATAGTTGGACAACCCATGCAGCAATTGGCTATGGTGCCATGGGTATCGCCGGTAAGGGTTATGGTCCTTCAGGCAACGATGAAGAGCGCTTCAAGGCTAGCAATCCCACGCAATCAAAGACAAAGCTCCTTGACCTTGAAATCAATAGGTACTCGACCGTCTTTTTGAACTTGGTTGTCGCCACTGGGATACTGCCTCCGTTTATGTTTGTCGAGGGGTTCTCCTGACAATTCTGATATGCGAGCTGAGGACGTTTATTCACCAGGGCGATAGTGAAGAGCTCATCGGTAAATGGTTCGAGCGTACGTTGGTCCACTTTTTTACCACACAAGGTCTCCCGAGTTCGAGATACGCACCTACAGGCACTGGAAACCGTGACAAGATATTCCTCGCCACAAAATTTGGAATTGTCGCTCCCGGGGTCATTCGTGGCGACCCCGAATTCGTTAAATCTGAATGCGAGAAATCCCTGAAGAAACTTAGAACGGATCACATAGATCTGTACTATCAGCATCGTCCTGCTCCAGACACCCCGATTGAAATCACCGTTGGGGCAATGGCAGAATTAGTCAAGTCCGCTGGAATACCTCATCCATGTCTGCGAACACCTAACTATCGCTTACAACCCTCTATCAGGGAGGGAAAGGTTAAGTATCTCGGGCTATCGGAAGCACCCCCTAATGCAATACGCCGTGCCCAAACGGTGCATCCCATTAGCGCTCTTCAAGTCGAGTATGTAATTTATGTTTCCAATCCACGTATATATTGCTGATGTCATGTCATTCTTTCTAGATTCTCACCATTCGCCCTGACTCTGGAGCAACCAGGGGGTGCCCTTGACGTGGCTCGCCAATTTGGAATCACGTGAGGGCACCGTTCGTATGTCCTTCCGAATCGGTCCTGAAATTTTCCTATCTCATTCAGCATCGTGGCGTTCTCGCCAACTGGTCGAGGATTGGCTACAGGCAGATATGTTGAGTATCTTAGACCTCGCCCGGGCATCGATTCCCAACCTACCGACCGTACCCAAATAGAAATCCTTCGACGACTTCGATGAGAACGATGTGCGTCGCAAGCTTCCTCGATTCAGCGCCGAAAACTTCCCTCATATGATCGGAGTCGCCAACTACCTCCAGGAAATCGCCACCGCCCACAACGCCACTGCTGCCCAGGTGTGCATTGCTTGGCTGCTAGCTCAGGGAAACGACATCATCCCTATCCCGGGAAGCAAGCAGATCAAATACGTGGAGGAGAATTGGTTTTCCAAAGACATTCATCTTTCTACGGCTGAGATTGGACGCATCCGGGAGCTCGTGGATGCGACGAACGTCCATCTAGGCAAAGTCCCTCGCCTCCCAAAGGCCCTCCTTGATCAGACCCTCGAGGAGACCCCCCCTCTGGAGAAGTAACCTGCGATGTATTTGGCCCGACCCCTTGCAAGGGGTGGATCTGTAATGCTCTGTTTTTTTTTTTTTTTTGGAAATGTACGCATAGTAAACATTCACGGAGGTCCTCCCAAAAGCTTCTCTCGCCGTGTCCGCCGAAAATACCTGAAGTTTCTCGAGTCCAATCGGGTGGATCATTGGGAAAGGCAGAGAAAAAGGCCCAAGAAGGGAGCACATCAACTAGCCCTCTCGGGGTGTCTCAAGGTTCAGCATAAGAACAAATCGAACCAGGCTCCCCAAATGAAAGGTGATGTCAGCCATTGTTTTTCGGCGCAACCGGATGCAAACACCACTCAATGCCGGACCTCGTGATAGTGCTGCCGTGGACTCAGACTTAAGCCGACCTGCCAGTCCGTTTCAAGTCAATATATCTGCGGTGAAATAACATAAACTTGAGCTTCATGCATAGCTAGAGCACTCCACAGTGAAATAGGCATGTTACTGCTACCTACCCTGGTGGTGATGAATATCTCGATATTTAACCTGCAATATATGTATATTGCTGCAAAGGTTTCTGGATACTTATAGATTCATGCAACACCAACAAATCAGTGTTTGATGTTTGAGCATCGATCCAAGCGAGTCATGTACAGTGTTCGGACCGTTCTTGCCTCCGCATGTTGGAATAAACTCGGTGTCGGTGGACGGTTACAAATCAGCGGGAAACTATACGACGTATGTACGGTAATATAAGGTTAACGGCGATAGAGCGCCGAGGAATATAGTGCGGCAGATGCACACAATACGAGTAAAAATGAAAGCGCCGATAACGCGGATTGAAGCCAGGTCGATCGACTCGACAGCGGACTTATTTCTCCAACACGGCAGCCTACTGCAGTATATAAAGCAGAATTCCTCCATCCAAGCAAGAGAAGTGTCGGATCATCCCGAGAAACATGCGCTGGTTAGGCATCAAGTTCGCCGTACTGCAGATCAATAAGGGCATAGAGAGATGGCAGAAACTTACCTTGCAGTGGATTGATGGAAATGTCTCATTTCCACATCATTATCATTGGTGAGACTAAGCTTGACGTGGATGATTCCAATGTTTGTACCTATTCTGCCCTAAATTTGACTTGATGACTTGAGCTGACGAGCAGTCGGGCCGAAGTCATGTCAATGGTTTGTAATCAATCAACTTGACTCGCTTGACTCGAACTTGAGCCAACTCGAAGCCCAAGTCACGGCAACACTAGTAGGGTATACGTGGGGTAAAATAGTACATTGTCTTTTGCGTTGCCCTGGTTCGAAACCTGCCTAAGTCAAGAGATCAAATTAAGCGCCCATCCCAATGCTCCAGTGTGAAGCACGCAGGACGTTCGGGTAATCTCCTTATAGCTTATTCCAGACATTTTCTCAATACCCCATTCATCCCACAAACCACCTTTGCGTGCACGAGAAGTCAGAAATTCCCTTTTTTGGAATTTTTGATTATCCGGGACTTCTGAAGAGTCGGCGTCAAATTTTCAGTTTTTGCTTCCCGTTATCCCTGGCTGATTTTGAAATGCGTTGAATTCAGCTTTGAAGGCACTCAGCTCCTTTCTCAACTAGGGATATCGGGTCCTTTCGACCTTTCAGGACTTTTCATTCCACCCCAGACCCTCTGTCAAGAGGGTCTGGCTACGAGACTACTGCCTAAGGCTTTACAGTGGCTAAATGCGTGGTCAGGCTGATGTATTCATGGGAAAGGACTGGGGGTGGGACAGTTGATGGGGATCAACCCGCTCACGGATTTAGGGGCAAATGCCGTCTGGTGGATCAATGTTCAATCAATTAGAGGATTCGAGGCTTGCGTGTTCGCCTCCCACTCCATGGCGAAAATCGACATAGAGACGCGGAAGAATGCAATAAAGATGATCCGTGGCTGGCATGATATATAATCAAAGACAGGTGGAATCATTCCCATCAGAACTCTCTATCGCATCATGTCCGCAACTCGCAGGATTGGAGACGCCGAATTCGCAGGTGAGCTGTTCCCTGGGTTTCCTATGCATGCACTCAGTGTTGGAAACCCTATTCAGCAATTGGCTATGGTGCCGCGGGTATCGGTGGTGTGGGGTACGGTGCTGCAGGAAGCGACGAAGAGCGCTTCAAGGTCCGCGATACTGCACAATTAAAGACAAAACCCCTTGACCTTGAAATCAATAGGTACTCGACCGCCTTTTTGAACTTGGTTGCCGCCACTGGGATACTGCCTCGGTTTATGTTTGTCGAGACCTTTTCTTGGTGATTCTGATACGCATATTGAGGATGACTATTCCCCAGGGTGATAGCGAAGAGCTCATTGGTAAATGGTTCGAGCGTACGTCATCTCTACTTTGTACCATCCAAAGGTCCGCGAGTTTCGAAATATGCATCTCCAGGCACTGGAAACCGCGACAAGATATTCCTCGCAACAAAATTTGGACTTACTCCTGGCGTCCCTCGTGCACGCGGCGACCCCGAATTCGTTAAATCTGAATGCGAGAAATCCCTGAAGAAACTTAAAACGGATCGCATTGATCTGTACTATCAGCATCGTCCCGCTCCAGATACCCCGATTGAAATCACCGTTGGGGCGATGGCAGAACTAGTCAAGTCCGTTGGGATCCCGTATACCATGTTTGCAAACGTCTAACTATTCCTTACAACCCTCTACCAGGGAGGGAAGGTCAAATATCTCGGACTATCAGAAGCACCCCCTAATACGATACGCCGTGCCCTAACGGTGCATCCCATTAGCGCGCTCCAAGTCGAGTATGTGATTTTTATGTGTCCAGTCCCCATCGTATGTTGCTGATGTCATGTCTTTCTAGATTCTCGCCATTTGCCCTGACCCTGGAGCAGCCAGGGGGTGCTCTGGAGGTGGCTCGTCAATTTGGAATCACGTGAGCGCACCATTCGTATGGTGTTCCCGAATCGGTCCTGAAATTTTCGTATCTCCTTCAGCGTCGTGGGGTTCTCGCCAACTGGTCGAGGATTGGCTACGGGCAGATATGTTGAGTATCTGACACTTCCTCCCCAGGGCACAAACTTACCGACAGTACCCAAATAGAAATCTCCCGACGACTTCGGTGAGAACGATCTGCGTCGCAGGCTTCCTCGATTCAGCGCCGAAAACTTCCCGTATATCATCGAGGTCGTCAACCGCCTCCAGGAAATTCGCCGCCGCCCACAACGCCACTGCCGCCAGGTGTGCATTGCGTGGCTGCTAGCTCAGGGAAACGACATCATCCCAATCCCGGGAAGCAAGCAGATCAAATACATGGAGGAGAATTGGTTCGCGAAGGACGTTCATCTTTCTACGGCTGAGATTGGACGTATCCGGGAGTCCGTGGATGCGACGTACGCTCACCTAGGCAAAATCCTTCGCTACCCCCAGCCCATCCTTGATCAGACCCTCGAGGAGACGCCCCCTCTGGAGAAGTAATCTGCCGTGCATATGGTCCCAACACCCCAACACCTTGGGTGCATAATGTATCATTGTTGTAAATGTACGTATAGTGAACTCGCAACGCATCGAGAAGCAGGATGAGCGCTTGGGCATGTTTCGCTCCTAACTGATTATGTGTCTCCCCGTCATCCATAAGACATAACAATTAAAACCATGATGTTCGTAAATAACATTGTGATTGGTGATTCCCACTATGGTGATTCAAATGCGATCCTATCCCTCATCCCGCTC
This sequence comes from Hydnum rufescens UP504, assembly GCA_014904985.1. Classification (NCBI taxonomy): domain Eukaryota; kingdom Fungi; phylum Basidiomycota; class Agaricomycetes; order Cantharellales; family Hydnaceae; genus Hydnum; species Hydnum rufescens. The sequence continues at coordinate 142,975 of MU128915.1, forward strand.
CTCATCCCAGGAATTATCCTCGAATCATGTCGAGGACTCCACAGCGCCGCCAGTCGCAGTAAGACAGGTCTCCATTTCCTAGTTTTTGAGATCAACCACGAGCCACAAAGTGTCAGTCGCCTGGGCGAGTCTAGCGCAATTGTGACATTGGCGTATCAATACGCAACTGTTTCCGTCTCTCCCATGCCTCACGGAGCTCAGATCCTTTGGATACTCCACCTAGAGCAGTATCTTGGGGTTTGACAGCGATTGGGGACCAGCCTTGAACACCATAAACACCAAGGGCTTCAATATGAGCATCCACGACAGCCTCCAAAGCATAATTCGGGACAATAGGAGCCAAAACATCTAGATTTTTTCGGCACGTCGGACATGTCGGTCTTCTCCTCTGGAGTGGAGTGAAGAGTGAATGAAGTTGCGAAAAAAAAACAAGGGAGGGAGAATAGATAGAGCCATCAATAACTATTCCCCCAAGCGATCAGATATGGGGACTAGGAACACGCTACCTGAGACGGTGTTCTCATCCATAATGTGATACATTCAGCACAGAATGAATGCCCACATGGGACGGCCACAGTGGGGCAAACACTGGAATATTGGATAATACAATTCAGCTATCTGGGTCTCAGGAGGCGCGTATAACCAGGATTGCGCTCAGATTAAACTCACTAATAATCGGAACAACTAGGAGACAACACAAGGGTAATTCAGTCTGGTCCACAAGGAAAGAACCACTCAAGGAACAGAGGGAAAGCCGCACCCACTCACATAGTACATGAAAGGGTATCTTCAAAGTCTCCTAGAACTTTCTTAGTTTGACTTGGTGCCGGCGGAGGCGCTAAAGATTGTAATGAACAGGTACACCAGGAACTTCTTAGTTTTATGAACAACACACACTAGAGGGAGTCTTTGACAGGCTCTGTGCGGAGACAGATAGTGGAGGATTCACTCTACTTGAAGATCCCCCCACTGGACAGTCAAGTGAGTATCGGGCACTCATTTACAAGACCTACTCACATATAGCATCTGAGTGATCCTGTTCAAACCGTGTCAAGGATGCCTCAAGTTCAGCCAAAAATGAGGCATTTTCAAGGTCGGCATCAGAAATCATCCCAGGAGGGAAGGGAGCAGCTGCACGAGAGGTGGCTGAGCTAGTAGAAGCAGCAGAAACGCTCGCTGGTACTGGAACATTGTCGTGTGAAAGATGTATGGAAAGGCTCGGGATGGTGTCTAGCTCTGCTTCACTGAAATCAAACTCTAGATCACTGAAATCGGGCGAGCCTGACATTTGATGTATGACAACATGCACCGGCAAATCCCGGAGGAGTACTCCACAATAGGGGCCGTCATAACTAATCCAAGCCATGTTACATAGCACAATGCTGAAAATCTTTATTATTACGTCGTTAGTCTTTTCGACATTTACTGGACCACCCTAAGTCAAGAGGCGCAAAGAAAACTGGAGCGAAGGTGCGAAAAGCAAGGCGTAGCTAAGCAAAAAGACCATTGGTAGTAAAGAAGCCCCAGTATCATTAATGGAGGGCACGGAAATGCCAGGAAATAGCGAAGTGGACAAGGGGCTTTGGGGTATGACGGTTGTCTGACGACTCGTTAATACATGAAAAGGGATCCACATCGGGAGGGTATGGGGTATGTAATGACGACAGAGGCCGAGGTATTGATCATGTGATTTTGGGGCTATATACGCTAGGTAGTGATTCAATTACGATTACCTGAAACCATTGGAGAAAAAGGAGAGGATTTAGAAGGTGTATCTCCAGAGATACCCAGATCAGGAAAGAAAAAATACAAACTTCATTGGGGTCATCACTGGGGTTCGCCACTCGAAAGTTATGATCCCTCGGGAATAACGGGATGGTGTTATTCGGAGGCAGCATCCTTGGTCCAGTCAGGGCACTCTCGGATTGTGTTTCACCTGCGGTCTGGAGAATATTCAGAACTAGCTAGAAAACCGGATAACGAGAGACTGGAGGACCGACCGTGGCGCTCATCTCGACAAGTTCAGAAGAATGATTTCGATCTTTAGTCCAGGAGCCTCTGAGGTTGAGACTGCATGCAATCAGCGGGCTGCAACTGATGATAAAAGGGGGACCAGTGACACACGAGGCCAGTAGACAATTAGAGTACACGCGCGACAAGACTTCAAATTGTTCCACATCAGTCATGAGGCAGTTTCTCTATGAATGGAAACACTTAGCGTACTGAGAGTAATACCAAGAGACACCATTGTGCCGTTCAACGCGTAGAACTAGAAGTAAAGAAAGTAACATCTAGTGATGGAAAACAGTTCACTGGGAAAATACGAACGGCAACAATTGTGAAGAGGGCTGTAACACTGTTCCAGAGCGTCTTTAGTGGGCTAAGATCGTGAAAGCTGCTTACGACTGACCAGGATATAGCGCCCGTGGAAAATGTATATGTCACCAGTCTTCGTATCCCTTTATCCATTCTGCTATCTGGTAAGGCGGTGCACAATAAAATTAAAAGATCGAACGCACGCCTTATATCCTGTCCGCGGCCCTCGAAGGGAAGAAATGACGGAGTATGTAATAAGGATGTCAGTGATTGCAGAACACCCCAGCCACATTATCTCGACTGTAGGCTTGTGCTTTGAATACGAGGCGAATGTATCGGAACGGAACCTACAACATAGAGGCGTTAGCAACTAGAAGAGCATTGGCTTATGACCCACGTTATGGAGGTGATAACTAAAGTGAGGTGAGTCAGATGATAACCAATAAAACACCTATGATACGAGAGACCTACTCAATCCGGCAACTGCGGAAGATCGAACCAGATTGCTGAGCACATGGGCTATCTATCCCATGTTACAGGAAATCTTGCTCACCGCACGACCAGATAGCCAGCACCAACTATGCGAAGAAATTTAGTATTGGCTTTGTGTCTTATTGATGCGTCACGGACTGCTATAAGTGAAATGGGCCATTGCCTTCGATTCACTGGAAGTAGAGGCAGGAAACCTTAGGGTGAAAATTCATCCGCAGACGTATTCTGACTCACACAGCCAACTCCGCCTCGCAAAGAAGCTGTGGAACGAGAATGTTAGTGCAGCGAAAGTGACGGAGAATGGATAACATACACTTGCACCACAAAAGCTAACAAAGTCTAGAAATAAATCGTGGAGGCGTTCTAGTCACGGCCCGTGCAAATGAAGATCCGGCCAACGTACCTCGAAGCAAACGACAAGCTGAGGATTGCAACGCGTCAACATCAGCTATAGTTGTTTAAACACTAGCATATACCTACACCGACAGGCCTGCGAAAAAGAGGACAGTAAGGGATCAAGATTTATATAAAGAATTGTGTGCACATCGCAGAATATTTTGTCGGTACGAACCAATGACTGATTCCAAGGTTTGGATAGTCTCCAAAATGGGACACCTGCAAAGTGACATCTTGTAACGCCAAAATCATGGCAGATCCGGCTGGGCTCACGGTATAGTAATACGCCGTCCAAGTGCCAAATATCTGTGAGGCAACTTCCATCACGCTACATCGAAGGATAAATAAAAAGAAGCTGAAGGTGAGAGCAGAATCCAGAATCCAGACGCACCAAGTCAAAAGAACCTGGCGCAGCAGATGAATCAGCACGGTCCCCTCAAGGCTATTAAAGGGGCTCACCGTTGCCCGCAAGATTAGTGGGTCATCAGGGAACCTGCAGAAATAAGTGATGGCCTGGTGCGATGTCCAGTCAGGAGAGTATCAGGTCCCAAAATTATGGGATGTACCTGGATGGTCAGTACACCGAGGAATGACGAGCCAGCCATCACAAAGCAGAGGAGACCGCCGAAGGTATTATCGAGGGTCGCCTTGATGGCCATAGCCCTCCGAAGACGCGTACAGATAGGAACGACTGGGTAAGAGTAGTTCGCTGGCAGACGATCGCGAAATTGGGAAAGGACTGCCTATGCAGAAGCACCGACGAACTTGGAGTGCTCAATTGTAACAGACCTTGACCCACTACTCACTTCAGTACTGCAGCCAACTGACAGAGGCTAGCTGCAGATAGAAAAAAAGAGCCCGTGAGTAGGGAGAGCGAGGGACGTTCCTGAGCTACCGGGGAGTGGTTAGCCCACCTGTTCAAATACATCCTGCCCCATACAGGGACTGTCAGTTTCAATTACTACGCTATTATCAAAATTGCTTCCGGTCGCGGCCACACGACTGTTGGCCACCGTTTTCTCAGTAACAGTCCAAGTAGAATTACGTCGCGACCATCGAACAGACAATTCAGACCCTGAAACTTTACTATTTTGCCAAATTACGTGGGTGTCGGCAGGGCACCAGCTGTGGTCTCGATCGGCCCTTCAGCAGTCATGACTACCATCACCTGGATACGACTGGAATTGCGTCTCCTTTGGTCCCACCTTCCACCTCGACCTACTTATACGTGGGTAGGCCAGTGTGGCATGTCCGCGACTCGGATCACCCTGGTGTGAAATACCGGGGAACCAACGTGTGAACGGGGATGAAATAGCTTCCGTCTGGGGAAATCAAGATCATTGGAAATAGTGTTATAGCCTAAACTTCCTATTTCCCGACAAGGGCCACAGCAATACTCATATCGATAGCGAAATTCATTTTTTGTGGCTGATTTGACCCGAAACGTTTTTGAGACTCAGCGAGGGTATCCGGGGTCCATATGAAATTTAAGAGGTCATGTGCTGTAACGGAGAATGCCGATCTCCACGTCACCAACTTCTCATCTCTGGATACTCGCGTCTGCACTTTACAACCCACGCCTGAAAACTGTCGCCACACTCCTGACATTGGAGTCCCTTGGGGGTGACGCTGGAGCTGGTCAGCCATTGTGGCTGCGTGGGGTGGTTGGTTCACAAGTACAGTCACGGGGTGGGACCCCGGACAATAACTCATGAATTCTATTGCAACTTCCCTATCATATTGCTGAAATGTCATCGTACTCTTCTCTAGGTGATTCCCAGGATACATCTAGGTGCTTGGGATCATCTGGTTCGCGATCAGAAAGAGATGAGGGTTGTACTTGGCGAGCTTCTATTCGTGTTGATCGGAGTATAGGTGATTGGGTTAGCCTGTCAAAGCAAGCTCCCACCGCCTTGCAGCTCTGGGAGTCGTAATCATACTATGCTGTGTGGAGACACAGGCGTGATGCTCAGGGAATGATGATAAATTATGCTATTTGGACCAATTCTTTCATCTACCATGACCCCAGACTTTGCAGTCTCGTGAATGTAGTTAAGCTAGAATGGAAATTACGTGCCAGAGTCTGGACGAGCAATTATCTAACGTGGAAATTGAAATGAACACCGGGAAAGGATTTTAAATCTGATCAACATCACCGAAAAGACCGAAACTTAGGGCAGAGATAAGGCAACACTTGTAAGCCTAACCCATCCGAAACCTCCGAACGCTCTTCCATTGCAAACCATGCTCTGAGAGACTGATCCATACATGAATCAATGCTAATATATAGCATGTCATGAACATCACCTTCTCCCAGCTTTGTGGTAGATAACCAATATTATCTGATATAATGAGGTGTGGGCGGCAACGGGAGGTATAGTTTATCGATCGGTGACATGTGACCGCGGGAAACCTTCAGATTAGGAAGGGGTAACTTGAGCTATCCTATGCACAATGGTGGGACATTTGGAGAATTCAGAGGTTTCTAATAGGGCTATTACAGTGTTTCCAGTCGTGTGTGGGTGGTTATCTCTGCCCTAAGTTGGTCTTTTCGGCGACGTTGATCAGATCTAAAATCCTTTTTTTGGATTTTATCTTTAATTTCGGCCGGAGTTATCATCAATTTCCGTTCTAGGTTCACCCGCGTGACTCGGAGTCCCGGATAGCCATAGTAGAACGAGCGGTAGCTATAAGGCGCCTAGGGCGGTCCTTGCACATCGCGTAAGGCTAAATCTTCTATCGTGTCCCCCCTTCTCGTCATCCTCACGCTAAAAATTACCATTTCAGGTGATAAAATTGCTGAAAGAAAATCACTCAAATTGGTGAAAATCTCATCGGGATCGGATACACCGTTCAAGGTCACTTGATGGCCTTTGTTCTATCGTCCGACGATGACCGCCGCTTCTGTGGCCTCATGCCAAGAGATACATGACCTTCGTCCTATCGAAGACCGAGCATATCTATTTTGGTATGCCTGGGCTACCGTGCGGCGCAACTCATTCGTGCCCAATCTCTGTTGGGCTGTGGATCAGCTGGACATGGCTCAGGAAGCTGGTGACCGTAAATCAAATACTGAAGTGTCCCTTCCCCCAAGATTCGCCATGGCCTCGGAAGGGGACCTGAGCAGCAGCAAGAAATTTGTCGGCCAAATTTTCCCTAACGTGGCAACGAAACAAATCGCGCCAAGACCAGTGCCAGAGATCCTTAAAATAGGGATCCATGCACATTTTTTTTACCGTTTGGAGTCTACGATCAGCTACAGGTTACCGTACCGCCGAGTCTGGATGTAGGCCAGCCGATCCCGTCTGGCGGCCGATACCGGGTACTCAGGCTCGGTTGCCCCCGAATTTTCTTGTGGATACCGGGGCGTATTCTACTATAGACCATCGATATCAGGGGTCCCGAAGTATCCATCTGACTACTATGGTAATTCATCCTGAAAAATTCCTCTGTGCGTCTGGCGACTGCCTGAGTAAGCAACACTTGTAACCTACCCATCCGAAACCTCCGAACGCTCTTCCATTGCAAACCATGCCTCCTGAGGACTGAATCCATAACCCATGAAACAAATGGCTGTGTACCAGTAATATACCATTGTCATGAACATCACCTTCTCCCAGCTTTGTGGTAGATAACCAATATTATCTGATATAATGAGGTGTGGGCTGCAACGGAGGTATAGTTATCGATCGGTGACATGTGACCGCGGGAAACCTTCAGATTAGGAAGGGGTAACTTGAGCTATCCTATGCACAATGGTGGACATTTGGAGAATTCAGAGGTTTCTAATAGGGCTATTACAGTGTTTCCAGTCGTGTGTGGGTGGTTATCTCTGCCTTAAGTTGGTCTTTCGGTGACGTTGATCAGATCTAAAACCTTTTTTTGGATTTTATCTTTAATTTCCCGGAGTTATCATCAATTTCCGTTCTAGGTTCACCCGCGTGACTCGGAGTCCCGGATAGCCATAGTAGAACGAGCGGTAGCTATAAGGCGCCTAGGCGGTCCTTGCACATCGCGTAAGGCTAAATCTTCTATCGTGTCCCCCTTCTCGTCATCCTCACGCTAAAAAATTACCATTTCAGGTGATAAAATTGCTGAAAGAAAATCACTCAAATTGGTGAAAATCTCATCGGGATCGGATACACCGTTCAAGGTCACTTGATGGCCTTTGTTCTATCGTCCGACGATGACCGCCGCTTCTGTGCCTCATGCCAAGAGATACATGACCTTCGTCCTATCGAAGACCGAGCATATCTATTTTGGTATGCCTGGGCTACCGTGCGGCGCAACTCATTCGTGCCCAATCTTGTTGGGCTGTGGATCAGCTGGACATGGCTCAGGAAGCTGTGACCATAAATCAAATACTGAAGTGTCCCTTCCCCCCAAGATCGCCATGGCCTCGGAAGGGGACCTGAGCAGCAGCAAGAAATTTGTCGGCCAAATTTTCCCTAACGTGGCAACGAAACAAATCGCGCCAAGACCAGTGCCAGAGATCCTTAAAATAGGAATCCATGCACATTTTTTTTACCGGTTTGGAGTCTACGATCAGCTACAGGTTACCGTACCGCCGAGTCTGGATGTAGGCCAGCCGATCCCGTCTGGCGGCCGATACCGGGTACTCACGCTCGGTTGCCCCCGAATTTTTCTTGTGGATACCGGGGCGTATTCTACTATAGACCATCGATATCAGGGTCCCGAAGTATCCATCTGACTACTATGGTAATCATCCTGAAAAATTCCTCTGTGCGTCTGGCGACTGCCTGGGAAAAAGGCATGAGCGTTCAACTAGTACTCTCCACGGAGCAGCCCCCCCCGGATACTGCCCTGATCCTACGGTGTTGTAGTATGGGAATGTTAACTCGGCAAAGCCTTACTATAATAATTTCGCAATAGATCCTCCTACAAATCATGACCATAATCATCCCAGAATGATTCTTCCGTAGGCCTGGCTCGACGAATTAAACATTCATGCTGATGTTATTCACTCCTAACGCCACGACCCACTATTACTGTAAAATGATTGCAATTCAGACTTATATACTTCCTTGAAAGGTATAAGAACTTAAAGATGTGGTGTTAGGTGTGGAAACGAGGCCCAACGGTCCAAATTATAGCCTGAACCACACCTACTCAGCTCATCCTAGGCCATATTCGTTTTGGTACATCTCGGCGAGACCTCTCGTTCGCCTTCATTCATTCATTCATTATTTTATTAAGTCTCAACATGAGACTCTCAATTTCGCCAGGGAAATAGATCTTCCATGTACCTGACGAAGATAATTCAGGGGAGAGTAGTGGCTACGAGCTTGCTATTTATGATTCTCCTACCCGTCGAACGCCTTCGACGGCATCCAAACCACGCAAATCATGATTGGATTCGGCCTCAGTAGAAATGCACTTAACGAGCGTATGCGGCCCCACAATCGATTTCGTAACTCTTCTCAGACGTTTTCTATAAGTAGGGCTGGGCAATCTATCTGCATCAGAATATGTGGCGCCAATGCTTCGATTTGATTTCCTACCACAGCTTCGGGGTCCCCCCTCTAAATCCGATGCACAATCGCACGACAGGGGCCTTCGCAACGGCCTGAACGAACCATTAATATTGATATTTGTCACCGTCTGCAGCGCTGGCCTGAAGCTTGTGGCACCTCGGCATGGTTTCTATTGCCAGCACAATCGTCTCTTCGAGACGAGCAGGCTCCAATAGGTATCCCATAACCGGGCATCGGCCCAATATGAAGTAGGCGTCGAAAAATACCGGTTTGACCTCCCCCAATTACAGAAAATTCAAGATTGACACCAGTTCATCTACGACGAATGTAAAGTTTTTGAAGGGCATATCAGCACACCCAGGGTGGCAAATCGGGGAAGATACTCTTTACGTCTTCTGTGGATGCGCACAAGGGTCACTGGAGAACCATGAGACCGAAACGAGGCGATGAGCAACCAGGCCACGCGCCGCTCCGAGCATATATTGAAAACTGAAAATATGATGGTATAAACGACGAGCGCGTTGAAGCTGTGTTGAGCCGAATATTGAATAGAACCCCCTCACTCTTCCCATTCGTCAGATCCCTCGGGAAGGTTGTGTATCATGTACCTGAAGTGGTCGAAGGTCAATGAGGCCCCTCCAACATTGCGATAAGGACTTACTGGATCTCAGCCCTAACATCCACACAAAGACGGTCTAGCAGCGTGCTGGTCAGTATATAATGGAGAGACAATACAATGGGCCATATATACCCAAAGGCAGGTCGTAGTAGTCCGTTCCAAACGGCATCTCGATCTCGTCCGCGATACCTCGATACCCATCAAAGTGAAGCTCACCACAGTAACGACTATCGTAGGGAGCGAGATAAGGGAGAATTAGAACAGTACTTCTCATTATCTCACCAGGAACCATAAACCACTGAAGCCAAAATGAGTGATTGATTATAGACTAAGAAAGAGGGCTTACTCTCAGATCGGCCACCAAAGTGAATGGAAGCGTGAACAGATCTACAGAAAGTAAAATCAGAGTGGCTCCCACAGGTAAGAAGACCCATTACAGAGCGTAACGCATTGTTTCAAATGTATGCCATCTGGAATGAATGAACCAAAGGAATCTTGTCAGGGGGTGCAAGTCGTCGTCAGGTCTCTGGTACGCACAAGAGGCAGGTATTGGAGTGTTGGAGACTCGTTCCATCTGTCATACATCATGTCATTAAGCACACCCTACGACCTCAGCTATCATCGTACTTTTGCAAGCTGATTGATCATTGATTGAATCCTAAGGATGGAGATAAGATTCTCGATTGCAAATTCCCTAGGCAAGATTCACGCACAAACCGTTAATGGCATTGGCGCCTACACCAATCATACACGTAAACATCACAGAACGGACAACATAATAGGGCCAGTACTCGCCTGGAGGTCCTATAGAGTCCAAGCACCCCTGCGCTCTGAACCTATGAACTATACGGGTGAGCTCATGGGCAATGCTAAGATATGATGAGGCCGATGAGCTTCCAAGCGTTTTGAATGTTCCTTTCTGGTTCGCATCACTTACAGCAAAGGCAGACTCGGTTGGGAAGGCGGCGCATACGGGTGGAAATGTATAGTGTGGTGCTGGTCTTTGGCGAGGAGTGGGGTACGCTGGTCACTGCTGCTCTGGTGGTGGCTTGCACCCGTGACCCTCGTAACTACAGGCGACTCATGTCCACTCGTGAGCGGGGACTCGAACCCGCCCGCATGCTCGGGTGTCATGCTAGCGGCGCTAGAGGCAATGTCGTACTTGGAAAACGACTCCGGGAGGAGTCCGGCCATATCATCATAATGGACACCAACCTCATTTCGAAGATGATGCTTTACGGCGAACAGAAAGGCAGAAACCAGATGAAGAGCTCTAATTTTATGCTCACGGACAGACGAAGCAGTGAGTGGTTCTGCCGAGCTGGCTTTCGATCTAGTCACCCCCGCCTTGACTGGTGCGATCTTGGGTGGTACGGTCACACTGACCCATAACTGGCGAGAGAGATTGCGCACATCGGAGATGCTGCTTTCCCAATCCTTGCTTCCTTCATACCTACGAGAGAAAATGAACAAAACAGCATGTACAGAACGACATGTATTTCCCACCATCGATCATAGCTTGTTCTGGCAGATCCACAGAAATATTTAGAGGGGAAACAGTACTGATCAAGAGCCAAGCACGAACCCATTTCTGCGGAGGGAAAATGTGAGAGGGATTAACCGGGCAGTTCAAATATGTACTATCATGTTTCGCACCGGAATACCAAGATCAGACCAACGACGACAGACAATAATGGGACAACGTTATTCGTGAGGGATATATGGTAGTCGTACACCTGGAAATGTGAATAAAACATAGACGACTATAACACGCGCGTTGTATTAGCCACATACAACCCACAATATGAATAACTGCGATCGCTGTGGCAAAGAGTGTGCACGTAAGGACTGGGCCAAGTATCCGGCTCGTAATCTGTTGAGAAAAAAAAACCGCTACGAATTGAGTGCAAGGTGGCTGCAAATACTTGGATCAGATGAAGACCAACGCAGGCAACGGACTGAACATCCACTTACAAAATACTGAGGCGTACGCTGTCTTTAATGCTATAAATTATTTTCATTAGTAACGTTCGAAATCTCAGCCCAGAAAGGGAGGATGTATACCGAACAATGTCGAAAAGCCAGCTGTACCTAAATGGGCCAATATCGAGAATTAAACCCCCCACGTGAGACAACTGTTCACTACTCACCGGCTGAGTCTCTCTCTCTCGGGGATAGTGGTCAGTAGCCCCGAAACGGAGCGAGAGAACACGGGAGGCATGTCTGTCGTTGCAATACGAAAATGATGGGCAACACGCCGATCCGGATGCAAAAAGCCTATTGCCCAAACTGCCACTAATTTTCCGGAGATATCCCACCTGGTAACGGCTTTTGGCACATGAGATCCTGGGGGGCGTCAATGGAATGAACCCAAGAGTGTTCTCATGTACGTATCTACCTCAGTGCCCCCAACGGTGCTAGTAAAATTACGGGAGAAATTGGGACGGCGGAGACCCGGTGGTGCTAGGTGTCTTGGCCAACCATACTACGGATGACTTTGTACGTCCCTGTGGGTTGAGGGGGTCCAAGGTATTTCGCCACAATGGACTCATACTGTTTTGTTTGAGTAGGGATGCTATGTAGGCCCCACCAGCGAGGTTGATACCTTTTCTTTCTTTTCGTGCATATTCCTCGTGGTACTTGACTTTCGAATGACAGCAAGATCAAGATTCCTGATGGGTATCGTGTCTGCTTCCTTACACAATTTGACCTACCATATAGAGCTGTGTTCGAGTCTTTGCATCTATTCCTTCTTTCTCTGGAGTCATATTGCATTGGGATACTTGCCCAGCGGCCGAATACTTGGAAAAGAACTGGATTATCGGTGGAGCTGTCCAAAAGTTGTCGTATTCACAGCATAATCGGCCTTCCTCTTTCTTGCTCTTCGTCTCGGTGCTCTTCTCTGGTTGTCGAATCATTTGAATTGCAATTTCAACACCAGCGCAATCGTTCACCCCCAAAATCATCCGTTCTTCCCTTTCGCTTTCCCCATCGATAGCCAATCGCTATTGTTCGCAGTCTGGCCCCCGCTTTTGTCCCCTAGTCATCAATTATTTCGACCTGTCTCTCCAAAGACAGGGCCTCTACCCTAACGTGGGAGGTTTGTAGAGGAGTGTCTTCATCTTCTCTTATCCGATACTCATGCTAATGCCGAGCATTGCGTTCCCAACACGGATACATTATCGTCGGAATTGATCCACATGGGAAGCCAGGTGCGCTTCACCAATGGTTTCCAAGGAACGGGTGCACAGCGGCCCTATGCTTTCCTCAAGGAGATTCACGTCAACCGCGAACAGTGCATGACCGTGAGGAGCGACAAGGAGGGTCCCCAAAAGGGCGAAGGAATCCTCGTCACCTGTGGGAATGATCGGCGGAATAGTTCGCCGAGAACTCTACTGTGCTTATAGATGGGGCCATATGGTCCCTGCCTAGTTATGTACATCAGGCGCTCGCTGGGCGCGAGTGCGTTCTCAATGGGCATATATCGACCAGATTTGGGGGATACAGACCTGTGAGTTTGAGCCCAAACTCGCAGAGTAGGTAGTACATAGCTCCCTGAGGCAGATGACCCATTCCACTCACCGCCAGCGTTTGGTGGGAGATCTCTAGGCGTGACGATCAAGGTCTCCTCGCGTTCCTTTGTTCCAACAGTTGCTGCCAATCATTATGCATAGTCTGTTATTCGATGAGAGCCATGCTAAATTCATGGCGCCGTCGGTGATTGTGCAGTGGTCAATCCTGTAACACCTGTACGAAGCGCAAATGATCATCAGCAAGGGATATCCCAGCCTTAGCAGAGCACTCACGCTTCTTCTTCTTCTTTATTGGCCCCCTTTCAGCAGCGGGCGTCCCCGCATCCAAGGACGTAGGGGTAGACACTTGGGTACCGGGAGTTGTCACTTGTCTTGCGGTCGTGTGCGGAACGTGGGTATCAATGGAGAGATTCATTCCATCGGATGGGACCGATTTCTGCCCTGAGGCTCCGGGGGGATCACTCAGTGATTCGTTGGATTTGGGAACGAGCGAACCAGTTGATGTTGAACCAGCGGCAGTCTGAGAGTCAAGTGCAATCTCCATGGCATTTCGTATTAGCACGTTGTCCACCTGCTTGAGTCGTAGGAGGGTAGGGTGAAATTGCATTCATATGTGCTGCTGTGGTCCGTATCGCGTGGAGGAGAGGGATCGTGAATTGTACTTGAGTGGGGATGTCGTCTGATCGAGCAGTGGATCGATTCGGCGGCTGGATGCTTCCCCCCCGCATCGTGGCAGGTGTCCCACCCCCCGCGGGCGTTTCGGAATCGATTGGCGCGTCCTCCGCAGCCACACCGGAAGGCTTCTTCGAGCTTATGAAGGCGGAGGTGGGGTCAAAGGCCACGGGCCAAACATGCCCTTTCGTTGGGGTGTAAGTCGGTCGGTGCGTGCGGAGGGTGGACATCGAGGAGGTGAGGTTATGGAGAGAAGCATTCTTTGGGATCGGGTTAAGTGCTGGGGACGTTAAACATCTTGAGAGCTTACGAGTCGGTTGCACAGTAACGAATATAGGTCTGGAGACTGTTGTATTCGATTGTTTATGATATAGTACGCTTCCATAGGGCCTTACTGAGGGACTGGAGTGAATTTCAAAACGGAGGTCAGGGAAGGTGAATACCTTCGTTGGGAGATATTCGTTCGCGTTTTTGAATAACAAAGAAGGAAGGTGCTTGATCGTGAACGACAGCAAATTCAATTCCAGTAAATTTCCTGGAGGAGAAAGTGGTGTCCCGAGGTTGTCAGTCAGATGAGGTAGGGCGAGAGGCAGTGGGCATATACCTGAGTTCCTCTACTTCGTCAATCTGAACGACATCCATCCCAGTGTTTTGCATGCGAAGGATCTGATTGTTTGATGGTGGTTCTGTGCGATACCACGGGGAATAAGTGAAATACTCCAGCGCCATGCGGGAGTCAAGAGGGGCCATCGCCTGCATCGTCAATCAGCCGCCATTCCACTTCAATACCGAGGCATGCATGCCTTGATAAATTCCGGGAAGAAGAAGGATTGCTCGCTGTGGTCGTCCGCTGGGGTAGCCATAGTGGTGTTGAGTCGCGTTGGACCTTCACGTGATTTGGCCTCATGGCCCAGAAGGAGAGAACACTGTTCGCCATCATCGGTGACGAGGTAAGGCACAAAAACTCTACAACATGAGAAAAAAGGCAAATGCTTATGTGCGTAGGACTCCGTGACGGGCGTCCTTCTCGCCGGGATTGGACATCTCAACGAACACCAAAAGAAGAACTTCCTCGTTGTTGACTCCAGTACGTCTCCTATGTTCCGGGTGCAAGAACACTGTCTCACCGCTGGAGTGTCTCTAGAGACTCAGATATCAACGATAGAATCCGCATTTCAAGACTTCACAGAACGAAAGGATATCGCAATTCTTCTTATTAACCAGGATGTGCGTACCGTACGCTCTGAAATGATAGGAGCCTATATTGAGCGTCTGTACGTTGTATCTATAGATTGCCGAGAAGATACGACCCACAATCGATCGGTACAACCAGGCGTTCCCAGCGCTACTAGAAATCCCGAGCAAGGACCGGCCATATGGTGAGCAAAATGGGTATATCTCGCGATCGTGCGCTCACTTCTCCCACACAGATCCTTCAAAAGATTCAGTGCTCAAACGTGTGCAGAAATTAGCTGGGGATTAGACCGGATTAAGCTATTATAATCTGTTCTATTCTCTGGACTCCTTTAAATCTAATATCTCAGACAAGCGCCAAATGGACTGATACTCTTTGCCGCTCAGAGCGCTCGATCCGTGATACCCTCATTCTCCTATGCAACGTGTGCTTCTCGAAGCCTAGACAGAATAGCCCCCAGGTGAATCCCGAGTGTGCGTTGGCCACGGCAGACCCGATCGTCTTTAAAGCCATGCTGCCATAGCATATATTTCATCAAGACCGACTCGTGCTGTCATGTCTGGAGTGAGCCAAGTGTTGGCGGGATATTGCTTGCCAGGGACTTCTGAATCTCGACCGAATCTAGTAAGTCATTTTCTGCCTCATTTCGGCTGGCATCATGATGTCCCGGGGTGGTCTGAAATAACCCAACGAAGGGTTCACGTTCCCGTAAGCCTAAAGCAGTGTAATGGCTACAGTTTGATATCGGTATGTTGTACGAAAGATGAACAAAAGATACATGTATACGGTGGGATATGTACGCGTGATGGCGTAGTATAGCGCGCAATGAGATGAAACAGATGATATGAAGCTAAGGATTGGCCACACGGCCGGAACACGGCATTTGCTTTCACCCAAATTGAAGTGCACAATACCGGAAGGAGAACGTTTGTGAGTGGAGATACTGGAATCTGCAGTATACAGTAGGGTGTCCTCTAGCAGCGTTCTTGTCGACAGGTATGTTTCGTTTTGTTGCTTTACACGGCTCTACCTACGGAAAGGGACTGAGTGGGTAGTTGGTCGGTTCACCTGAGGCTGTCAGTTCCAAATAGGTCGAGCCGCGGGTCTGCGAAAAACGGTGCTTAGGAATATGGAAGATAGTACGGGTGGAGAGTATTTTAGTCACTATTGCCGAAGATATTATAACTCACCCGATAGAGCCTATCATTGTGGTAATCTGTGTGGAAAACACTGAAATAGCTCGAGGCTGAGATCCCTCGCTCAATTCCGGTGTGAACGTAGATAAGACAAGAACCCCGAGAGCAGCCCAAAATAAGCAATCCAAGGTGGCGACTAATGGGAATGAGAGTGCATGCCTAGGATGGGAGAGAGAACTTCTGGAGTACAGGGGTATTTCGGCTGTTGTTAGGGAATGAAAAGTTTACTCGAGAGATCAAGCTGAACAGAAACGGAGGTCAATGGCTTGGAGACTATCCAATAGCGTTGGCGACTGTTGTCATGCCCTGGCGCTGGCGTTCCGGAGTATGGCTCGGTCGGCTAAGTCCGTGATCCAAATATATAGTTCCTATTTCTGCATGGTCTTGGCGCTCTGGACACGACTGCTCCTTGGGGACTTGCTGCTGGACGAGCCTCTCGCTATCAAATACGATGAGGCTGTCGACTCACGGCTGATGTTTCCGAACTGTTTCGTACCGAAAATGAGTGGACTGGGGTGAGAAAACGCAAGGTTGTACCTGAGTGCTATTTCTTTCTCGTGCCAAGAGCATTGGTGGAATTCATACTTAAGAGCCATCACCAGTTCATTCTTCTAACCCATCTTTCCCCCATGAATGCGGAACTCCCATACATCTCTCAGGTGTGCAGTGGCTTCGAAGCCCTTGCACTCGTGCTGTGAAAGGGACTGACTCACTCCGATTGGTTCAGCCCCTACCCCCTAGCGTCAAGGAAATCTTGTCTGCCTACGCGGCGAAGGGCGATGGTGATAGGGACGTTTTACTCGCTATTCTTCATGCGAAAGCTGCAGAAGATCAGGCATGTCACATCTTGGTCCGCTGGCATCGACATTGTCCTGACACCTCCCACAGCGCATAGCAGCTATAGCTACTCTTAATGACCATGTTATATTACTACAACGTCAAGCGCTCGAAGCTTCCCTCCGTCAGCACACGCTCCACCAGTGCCACCACCCCCTCGAACCTTCAATGTCATACGCATCTAACTCCCGAAGCCATAATCACGCACCCCCCTCCCCGCCCATCTCTCAAGCCCAATCTCCTTCCCCTCGCCCCCCCTCCAGCCCGGGGCTGTCTCGTAAGCGTAAACAGTCCGAGTACGATGGAGAGGCTCGTCATCGTCCACAGCGATCGTTCGACCAAAACCGCGGAAAATCAACTCTGCCCCTCTCTCCGTTTCCAATAGCTACCCCTCCCTCTTCCTCTTCGCGATCTTCATGTTCCCTGGGTCCGTCATCACGACGTGGCTCTGAAACAGGGGCATCG
This sequence comes from Hydnum rufescens UP504, assembly GCA_014904985.1. Lineage (NCBI taxonomy): Eukaryota > Fungi > Basidiomycota > Agaricomycetes > Cantharellales > Hydnaceae > Hydnum > Hydnum rufescens. The sequence continues at coordinate 160,191 of MU128915.1, forward strand.
GCGTCTGAATTGACCACGCCTTCATCATCACGGCGTCCCATGGATATACACAACATGCTGGGCCCGCCCCTTTCTCAGTCACCTCCCCGCCACCCTGGCGCATCGACGTCACCCCACGGCAGCTTAGACCAGAGTTATTCTTGACTCTTCGCGAGTCGTTTTTGCATACGATTTTGGGCTCTTGCTGTGTCTCCTTGTTATGTGCATCCTGTCAAACTCACTGTGCCATTTGTTGTGTATGATACGTTCAATACTCTGTCACTTTTTACAAACCTTGAAAAAACCACCGGCCGTCCCGAACGACTGGGCACGAGACTATTACTTCGCTAATTCGACTTACGTGTTGAGTCTTCCAGGGGCAACTTCAGGGGATGTGCCCGTCAGACCCTTCAGGCACGCCTGTCATTACAGTAGCTCGCATTTTTTTTCCCTGGAGCTCCCATGATCTCGGCTGTCCTCATTGCTTCGTCAGCAGCAAGGTTCTCGGGATGTACCGAACGGTTCAAACATATGTCCCTGAGCTTGTTCTTGCGGCTGCCATCAGGCACAATAGTGACTCGACGCGGATACAAAACCCATAACTCGCATCGACGCAGGAACCTGCGAGCACTCGACCAGCCGGTACTTTGAGGGCGATTTTTGATCCCCAAAGGACAAGGATTTTGGGTCCTAAAATACTGTGGTTAAACCCTACAAAAATGTGCCAAAACTACTTGCAGCCGGCAGAACCTTCACATCCAGAAAAACGAATGCTACTTTTTAACTCCCCAGAGCTAGGGAAGTTCTCCCACCACAGAGCCATTTTCCACTCTTGACTTTCCGCCCTACCCGGATGTAAACCGAGAATTCGGCGCAACAATAGTGTAGGTGGCACGTGAGTTGACCATCCAGATTTGCTTCCTGTGTTTGTTTACTTGATGCAAAGACATGCACCGCGGCCAGCTCCCGTGCACCCGTGATGTGACCAACGCCGACAATGGGACGAACGGTAATCCCATCAGTTGTCATTATGACCCGTTGCGGGTCCTGCGACCGGTACAACCGAAGAATAGGAAGATCGAGACCGCTGGCGACATAACTAGGATACCGCCTAGAAAGGCAAGCAGACGACCACACCCGCAACAGCGGGTGTGGTCCAAAGGTGAGTTTTTCATTGGTAGTAGATACAACGGCACAAAAAGAGCGGCGAAAGCTGCTCTTTTTGCGCTACTTTGAATTTCTTTACTGACCACCTTTTAATTCATTCTAGGTCATGGCATGGCATCAAATGAAACCCCCCCAAACGACGAGACCTGGTCGGCCAGGGCCCCAGCGGCAACACGGAACCGAAACCACGCGAAACGAAACCGAGCCAAACGAAACCACGCCAAACCAATGGAACAGCGCCAAACGAAAACGCGAGAGGTGGCCACGCACCACCCGAGTGGCCCCGTGAAGCACACACCTGCTGCGGCAGGTGTGTGGTTCTATGTAAGGTAAGTGCACCCCCAACGGCGCACAAAGAGCAGCATTTGCCGCTCTTTTTGCGCCGGTTTTAATTTATTTAACTAATATATCTATTATTCTAGGTGGCCACAAATGAAGACCGGTGAAACAAACCCGCCCGAAATGGTAACCTGCCCGCAAAGCGAATCCCACAAACGATGACGCACCAAACGAAGACACGAAGCGACGCCAAACCATATGAACCCCACACCCGCTATCGCGGGTGTGTGGGTCTATACAAGGTAAGTAATCCGCCCCCAACGGCGCAAAAAGAGCAGCCCTTGCCGCTCTTTTTGCGTTCATTTTAACTAACGCATTGTTTATTATCCTAGGTTATCGCCTCAACCACCCGCCAAACGAATCCCTCCCCCCCCCTGGAAATCATAACACCTGGCAAACGAGAGCCACAAACACGACCCGCCCAGGAACATCCGCCAGACGAAACCCGGGAACGGGAACATACGACGCAAGACCGCAGGGACCCCAGACGAGCCACACACCCGCCAAAGCGGGTGTGTAGTAATTTTAAGGTAAGTATGATCCTGCAAAAGGAGCAGCGTGTGCTGCTCCTTTTGCGTGGCTTTCTTTCCCCTCCCTTTTTTACTAACACATTATTTATTATCCTAGGTTTTCATCTGAAGCACAACCCCGACCAACCCCCAATCAAGATCCGCGGCCCCGCTGAGCAAACACACGAGAACGGCAACCCACCCCCCAAACGAAATCCGCGAACGGCAACAAAGTTGAAAACACGACACAAGACCACAGAAACCCCGGACAAACCCCACACCCGCTGAAGCGGGTGTGGTAATTTTTGAGGTAAGTATTCACCGTCTATAAGTATGATCGCGCAAAAGGAGCAGCGTGCGCTGCTCCTTTTGCGTGGTTTTTCTTTTTTACTAACTTATTATTTGTGATCATGGGTATTTTTCTGAACCCACAGCCCGCACCAACCCCCAACCAAACCCTCTCCCCCGACCCAAAACTCACACAAACCGCCAAACGAAAATGCGTGACCCCGGGTGATGGGAGGATATGTAGAAGATAATAATTGTAATCATGAATGAATAATTATAAACAAAACACACCACTCCAGAGGGCTCCATTTTTTTTCACATAGAGTCTGACTTCGTGCCCGATTGTGAACTTGGATTTTGGTTAGAGATACAGGATGGATTTAAATTTAAATTTATTTATTTATTTCTCTACACTTGCGCTGAGCGGTGTTGAGCGCCAAATTCTCGGTTCTCAGTTTTACATCCGGGTAGGGCGGAAAGTCCTCAACTGCCATTTTCGCGTTGCGGCTAATTCCGGATCGTGGGATATTGCCTTTTATGTGTTGAACCACTTCACTTAGGGCTCGCAGGGGTCCTATCGTCGCTGACACCGGTCAGGGCTCATACCTTCTGTCACAATCATCTCAAGTATCTCATTTCTAGCTTTCTCCTAGGGGGTACCCGCCGCCTTCACATCGAACAGCAATTTCTGGTATCGAATTTACCGTACGCCTTCACTTCGCACGCGCGCCCGCTTCGTGTTCCGAGTCAGGACATCATGATGTCCAAGATCAGGCATAAAATTTGGAGCGTGGGGAAAGGGTCATCATATCGAACCATTGTTCTCGTCGTCGGGGAGCCGCTTGTGAAAAAGAACAACACACGAATGTGTATACGTATCCTTCCCGACGGCCACCTGGAGTGCTTCGCGCTCAACATGCCCGTGAAAGGCACCGGAAAGGCCTCCCATGGTATCTACGTGGAATCTATAGAGAACCTGGGTAGCGTAGTCTCGGAGGAGGGATCGAATTGGACAGACATGGAAAAATTGGTCCTAAGTGTGATAGAGGCCGAGCTTGCTTCTACCCTCAGAGAGGTCGATGGTGACGAAGTCGTGCTGCGAAGGGCAGTCTACGCTCTCTTAAATAGGGGACATGTGGGGACGGGTGGTGTGGGGCCTCCCTATCCTCTCATCTTGGCGCACATCTCATCTAGGGGTAGCCAGGGATGGTGAGCTAGTGAACGAAGACCACTTGAGCACCGGCCAGTGGTTTTGACCTCGCATGGGCCCCGACGCTTCCAAGGATATTGGAGCAGAAGTCATCTGTAATGATTCAGTATATAATCACAGCTCCATCGCAGATGTGTTCCCTGGTATTACAACTCGTCTCTGCACCCCTTCATCGTCGATGTGTGGACAAAGCGACACACTCCGCCATCTCTGGATGCATTGACCTAAAGAGCCGGACTAGATTGGCGCGACGTCCAGCGGGGCATCTTTCATTCACCGTGTAGTATACCCTGGATTGTTGTTGTTTGACTTGTGGCTGTCCGGCTTGTCCCGCTCCATGTTTCTCTCTATGTCATGTTAAGATCCACCCCAGCAATTGTGACCATCTTGACCCTCCACGGTCTTGCCTCGTTCTTTCCCAGGGAAGATCACCCCCATCCGGGAACAATCACGAATGTCCATCTCCTGAAACGCCGGTCGCTGGGGATCGTCTTCGCAAGTTTTTTCTCCGTTCCAACATCACCTTTGTCTCTACTTCTCGCAACATACAATACATTCGTGCTATTTGCCACTGTGAATCCACCAGCACTCAGTCTCTCCAAAACAAAAAGTCAACTTCGTACCGTTGGTATCTGGTGTGTCATTGCCCTTGCCATACTCTACGGAAGAGTATCCCTTGGGTTCGCTTTCAGTCGCGGCACTGGCTGGGCATATCCTCGATTCTTCTTTAATGACTCCATCCATGAGGTCTCACGGGGTGGGCGTTAAATGGATTTTGTTAAATCCGTATTTTGCTTAGATACTATTGGAATAGGATTGTCACCAATTATCCTCTATACTATTTCCTATCTCGCGTATTTTTCGGAAGGGGATGCTCGTTTCCCTTCGACGAACTTTCCATTTCTCCCTACTGCGCTATTATTATGGCTTCCGAACGCTTTCCAAGGCCCTATCTTCTTTTGGTCATTCCCCGCTCTGTCTGTATCGGGGTCCAACTACTAATCTCGCTAATAAAATCCGATAATGTGTCCCCATCATGGGCGATCTCTCACATTCCCTCTGCCGAAAAGGTCCATAGGCATTCGCACCGAAGGCCTACTCGCCTGGGACGCTTAGGCCGTAGCCTCAAAATATATATTACACTCGTCATATTGGTTACTGCAATTTCTTATCTTCACTCGATTCGATCAGCTGCGATTCGCCGCGCACATGCGCGTTCAGTCTTTATGCTTCCTCGGCCTGTCCTTGTAGACTTCCTTATCCTTTCCGCACCCCGACAAGGCGGCGACCAAATCCTCCACAATACCCTCTCATCATACCTCACTCTTCCTGACCGATTTACTATCACTCCATACACCACCATTTCCGCGCCGCACACATCGCTCATTTGCTGTCGAATCAGCCAACGCAAAATACCGCCCTACTTCCCGAGAAGGTCTGGCTCCAGTGAAATTCATCGTGGACGACATTCATCCTTCTCGTTCCCCGTACATCTCCTCCCGTCGGCCCCAGGCCTCAGATCTCTTTTCTGCTCTGTCTTGGATGATGAGTAACACGAATCCTCGAACGACTGGCTGGATTGGCATCATGGAGGACGACTTCGAATGGTGTGAGGACGGACAGCAGGCTCTCCAAGCTCTCATTTGGGAAGTCGCAGTCGCAGAATCTCAACTATCAAACTCTCCTGGAGGCGGAAGTGAAAATGAGGAGGACGAGGACGAGGACGAGGGCAGATTCTGTGGCATATTCATCGCGACAGGTGGCAGTGGTATCATCGTGCGGCCCTTCGTCGTCCCAGCGATTCTCGAAGCGCTCTCGTCAGCAGCGGCTGTATTTGAGCCTACGGATAGGGTCCTCCAGCGGTGTCTCCTGGGCCACCCATTGTATCCTTCTTGTGCGCGATGCGCCTCAGCTTCATCTGGCCGCGGGATTCCCTCCGCCTCTGCCTCTCCGTCGAAGAAGCTGCTTCCCGAAGCCAGACTCGCAGCTAGCCGACGATTGTTGCTTAGACACACGGGATCTATGGCTAGTACGTATGCAGGTCGGATCTATCCCGAAGAACGCTGGCAATGTGGTTGGAGACAGCCTTCAATGGCGAGCCAGGCGTATGGGTGCCTTGATTAATTGTTATGGCATGAATGTGGTCAGGCAAATCATATCTGGGTCCTCTCGTCTCCTTTTTGATGGGTGTAATTGTCTTATTTTATTTTTCTGCACGCCTTTCTGCTGCTGTAACGTCCACATGTGCATCATCCTTAGAACTCTTCCTCTGATGGGCGGCCCACGACAATCCAGGCTATGGACCCTCTTAGGCATATTGAGCAAGCAAGCATGATTTGGCGAACTTTGGGATATTTTTTTCTCGGTCCTCCGGGCGTCCGTGACCATATTAGCAATGCAAAGGGCTGATACTCCTTATCTGCGCGCGTCTTGTCTATTCACAATTGACGCTTGCCCTCTACTCGCGCTCACGGTCACGTGACGTGGACCTGCCCACGCTATTCTGGCTGGTGGAAACGAGCCGCCTGATGCGATCCAGTGGGAAGATCTCCCTCCTAGTTTATCCGCTATCAATAAGTCCCCAACCTCGCGCTTCAGGAACTTGGTTTCGTTCTAGTATATGCAACTTTGCTTGCTAAAAACAATTACCCTATCCATTATGAAGAGAAGCGAAAAAAAAAAAAAAAACAGGGCCTTCTTTTCCAAGCTCCCCATTAGTCCATGTGAAGATGCCACACATGTTGGCGGGCGCCACCCCAATCCCACTCCCTCCATCGCCTTGGGTCCCAAGCCACTGCCGTCTCTACGACATACTGCACAAGAGCACGGCGAATCTTTTCCATTAGAGGTGCACCGTCGTCTTCTGTGCCAGGAGTAGGATGGGCCATTCCGTCCACATCAAGTATCGCAGTCTCAGCGCGTGAAAGGATGAGCCGTGCCAAATAGGTAGTTACGCGGTATACCTGCATGATGGCCCTGGACATACAAAGTCCAGGAGTTACATCAAGGGACTAGGATAGCTTATCACAATGTAATCTCACCTAAAAACACCAATAGCCACAAATAAAACAATGAGGATTGTCCCTATACCGTCCGAGACACCGTCCCCTCTTCTCCTTCTAAACCATGTGCTTCTTGCAATCTGCAATGGTGCAAAGAGCGACATGGATATCAGGAGCTGCAAGAAGCTCACGATACCGAGTGCCGATAATCCCAGCATGAAACGTTTCAATGTGCGCGCGAGAAGTCCAGGAGGTGTTAGGGCCACATCTGCAGGATCGCCATTCTTTTTGACTCGCACAGTTCGCTTAAAACGCCCTCCAGTCCTGGCAGCCACCATGCGCTTTGGAGAACCAGGTGAAGCAGGTTCTAGTATTGTATCTTTTTCCCGAGGATCCCGATCTCTGGTGGGTGGGAGAACGTCGATATCGACGTCTGCGAAAGTGGCGACTGCCATCCGGATCAAGTCCGAAACAACGCTTGGGATGGAAGAGTAAGAAAAATCATAGGAATGAAACTCGATGAAAGAGCCTGCGGTCGTTGGCTGCTGTTGATAGTTGGTAGGTTTGGAGAGGGCCACATCGGGAAGAAAAAAGGATACAATGCCAGAAGCAAGGAATGTAAGAAATATGAACAGGATAATGGTAACTGAGCCGATTGCGACTGGGATGGACGAGTCGTGTTAGTGCATCAGGCCAATAAAGTTGGCGATCACAACACACGTTTAGATGTTGCCAGACCCAATGCCCGTGTTCGAACAAATGCATATTTGAAAGTGGCACTGCGGGCACTCCCAGAAGGCACTTTTGGAAGCCGATTGGGTCCTCCAGGTGGTCAAGCATCGTACGTGGACGAACTGCGCACCCGTCAGGATCATGCAGTTTGGAGAGGACACGATTAGAATCGTTCCGCACGCACTTTAATAGAGCCCTTGCATTTGCAGGGTCTTATGAGAGGACCCAACTCCTCCTCTTCTGTCGGATCCTGCGAGACAGATTCTGCATTGACATTCATCCGCAGTTGGTATGTCAGGAAGTGTCGCATTTTGGGGCGCAGAAGACGGAGTGGTGATATCGTCCGCGACCTCCGCGGGTTCTTGTTCCTGAGGTGAAGGGTAGCCACCAGGATGCCTCTGCCTTTCCGAGTACGATTCCTGACTGGATACCTTAGAGTATGCATCATTCGTAGAAAGACAATCATCCCATGTTTCTCTCTTGGGTATTCATTGTTTGCTCCTGGGGCAAGAATGGGCCACCGTCGCTGTCCGCAACGGTGGCGGGGCTGTTGGTGTCCGTCGTCCTCACGTCATCCATAGAGCAACTGTCTCTCGGAATTTACCGTGACAGCCTTCTCCATCATCACCTACGGCCTGTTAATATAACATTCGTTCTTTTCCTTGCGGTCCTTAATCAGGATCCCACCGTCTCAGCAATCGTGGTACGGCAGAAATAGGGAGCCTGGTTTGGTCATACACGTTAGTACGTACAGCGCATATATTGCGGCTGTCACTCCCGGATGCGGCCACCACAACTAATTCACACTTAACGTACAGGCTAGAGACCACCAGCTCCCACGAACATCCCAAAAATTATAGGTCATCCGCGACAGCATGATGTTCCCTGGCCTATCAATCGTCTCGTCCATACTATTGGTGATATTAGTTGCTGCGGCGCGATTTAGCTCCGCTGTTCCGTTTGGCTTCTCCTATAATCCGCCCAAACAGTGCGGCAATTTTACCGTGACGTGGAACGGCGGCAGCCCTCCCTTTGAGCTTTTAATCACTCCTGTGAGTTCCGCTTTCTTCGACAGTCCATTATCATTTAGTTTAGTAATGGGATTCATCAGCGATTGGGCCTCCCTCAAATATTCTCCCTACCAAACGGCACGTTCGACTCCCGCTCCAATGAAGGCTCCTTTAGTACTACGTTGAATATTTCGAGTCAAACCATCTTTCTGATGACATTGTCTGATTCCGCTGGATTCGGATCAGGGGGAACGACGGCTCAACTCACCGTCGGTAATACTTTCTTCTATCCACCTCCCGTTCGTTGCATCGTCGCTCACGTGGGGCTTGTAGGGAGCGGCGATTCCTCCTGCACAACAGACAATCGTTCTGCCGATTTTTCATTTCAATACAATGCTACCGTCCAGCAGTGCAAAGATTTTTTTCTGTACAATTATGGAAATGCTGTCCAAGTAAGTTGTCACCATTCACGGCCCTTTATGTATGTGTTGGTTAAATGAATCTGTCAAGCCATTGACTGTATACGGCTTGATACCTCAAGGCAGCTCATTCGTCTTACACCCTCCTGATGGTTCTTCCTCATACGCATGGGATGCTGCGATCGCTGCTGGAACTAATGTCATGTTCACCATGGTTGATTCAAAGCAACGCTTAGGCGGAACTACCGACATTATTCCCGTTGGATACTCGACCGATACTTCGTGCTTGAATTCGACTAGTCCCACTAGCACAGGACATCCGGCCCTCACAAACCGGTACGCCTGGACATGGTGGCTCCTCAAATGGAGCAGCTATCGGTGGCGGAGTCGGGGGAGGGATTGCCGCCCTCCTTCTTGCACTGGGCCTCCTCTTCTACATCGTAAGACGGCGCAAGCTCCAGGCGTTGCGTGAGGGCGACTCCAAATTGGCGAACGGAGGAAAGAAACCCGCAGTGAGGCGCATGCACAATATAGACCTGCTTCCTGAACGTGGCGATCGGGCGGCGCAATATCCTTTGAATACCCATCCCCTGGTATCAAACGAGAACGAGGGCCCAAGCGATTACGAGCCGGTCCCATATGTGCTTCCCCCGCCAGTGACAGAGGTTTCCGAGGGAATGTTGCTGGAGTCTGGACTTGACAGAGGGGATAGTGAGTCATTCGATGCTGGGGGTAGTTCAAGTGCGAGGTCCAAGGCTGCCATGGCAAGCCAAGATCGTTCAAGCACTGCTGTGCCCCCCAATGCACCAGCACGGTTTGTGGTGCATACCGATGCTGGATCGGTGCTAGATGAGGATGAAGAGGACGAAGAGGGTTACGCAGAACTTCCACCGCAGTACACGAGCCTCGGGGTCCTCATCACACCACAGCGTCAGCCGTCGCGGAGGCAGTCCCAACGCCACTCTAGACCGCCAGCGGAAACCGCCACATCCACTAGTTCACAACCAGCGGAGCTCGGACCATCATCATCCCACACTTGATGTCCTATACTATGTGGCGGACAATTATTTATGACTCTTGTATATCGTGTCAGGTGGATTATATAATGTTACATCTCTCAGCACTGCTACATGTATCTCCTGTCGGGGAGCCAGACGCAATGTACAGCGTGTTGCCCGTCTTACAACATAATGCAATACGGGATTGGAATGCACTAACCAGCAGTGGCCCCCATCAGATAGGCTGCAGGTTTATCGTGGATCAGGAGGGAGATAAGGGCCCGACACCAGACACAAATTCCGAGGGGTGACCTGGACGTTAATGATGGGTGTTCTTTTCGTCGGAAAGGTCGCCAACAAATCCACGCTGTAGACACGTGGACCGTCAATACAGAGGGAATTGGAGGACGATAAAAATAAGGGTCTCACGTTTGCTCCTTCCCATCATCCTTCTCATCCAGCGCACCGTCCGGTAAGACACCTTCCTCAACGCGGCCACCAGGTCTCTGCAATTTCGCTTTTGGCCCTCCCGGACTCTTCACATCCCAACACCTTACAGTCCAATCTGCAGAACCGGAAATGAGCATGGTTGTGCATGCGCTGAAGGTGAGAGTGTTAATTGGTGCTGTGTGCCCAGTCATGGACTTAATTCGCCGGCCTGAACTAAGATCCCACAGGTTGATGGACAAATCAGTAGCTAATGGAAGATATGAGAAAAGAAGTTCTGTTGAGATAAAGAAAAGTACGAACAGGCACTTGCGAAATATCGGCCGTCAGGACTGGAAGCGATTGCCGTGATTGGCCCTTGATGCCCAATGAAAACTCGCATGCAAACACCTCGCTGAACATCCCAGAGGCGACAGGTAGTATCACTTGAACCGGTTGCAAGGTATAACGAATTCGGGTGGAATTGCACGCACTAGACCTTGATATGAGATCAAACGAGGTATGCCACGGTCCACACGCACTCACATCCACGTCGCTAACATGACCAGCGAACACTCTCAACGCATTCATTCGTTCCGAGCTCCATAATCTAGCAGTCCGATCCCGACTTGCAGTAGCGAAGTATGTTCCCATGGGACTCCACTGGACGTCCCAGACGGGATTGCTGTGGCCCCGATATGCTACGACATTTGTCATGGTCTCCAAGGACCACAGACGAGTGGTATGGTCTGCTGAAGCAGATAGGAGGTATTTCGGTGGTGCAGCAGTCCCGCCAATAGGGTCAAAGGAGAGTGCAAAGACAGGTCCCGAATGACCTACAAGTTTTCGCGTGGAACTGCCGTGCTTTTCCCGTATCTTTTTCAAAGACGTCGCTGAGACAGAGAAGACCACATCAGCAAGTCGGATTGATGCATCGAGGAATAAACATACGGTCCGAAACCTGCCCAATATTGAAGTCGCTTCGCAGACCTTTAAGCTTCTCCTTCTTGAGACTCCACAATCGAACATAGCTCTCGGAGAAGCCAGTAGCCAGCAATGACGAATCCTCAGAAAACTTGGAACAATTGACCCTGCGTGTATGAGGTTGGATGAGAGAGTGATGCACCTAAATTTGGTGGCTCACCCGTCGAGGGCATCATGAAACGTATATGCGCAGATACTGGGTAATGCTGAAGCCGGAAACCTCGATGATAAAGCCGAAATTCCAGGATGGACGAATCCGTTGGTTTCCCGCCCCGAATCCGCGAAAAGCATCGATGGATCCAGCTTTATTCGTTTTCGGGCGTCACGAACTTTCTCGACCTCTCTTTTCACATCCACTGAACGAAATGTTGGCGGTTGGGGTAGGAGGTCTGCAGTTGTGGGGGCAATGAGGCCGCTAGAAGTGGTGCTTGGCGTCTCTCCGAAAGGTTTTACTTCTTCATCTTTCCCATCGCGCTCGCGTTCCTTTACGTCTCCGTTCCCATTGGTGTGTGCAGAATTGTCGGCCACATGTCCGGATTCGTCAGGTTCCTCCTTGAGAACACGCTCCGTCTCTTCCCTCAGCGAATCCGAAAGAGGAGCAGGGCCGAGCTTGAGGTCCCCTTGCTGTGCGTTGAAGGCGTTAGGATCGTATGTAGATAGTTTCCCGTTAACAGTCTTCGCAGCGGCAAGGTTGGAAGCCACAGGTATTAACGAGCCAATGAGCCCTGTGTTCTCTTCCCAAGTTCTGGAAGAAACAGAGCTGGTATTCGACATCGTAACTTTTGCCATATGATAAGTTGAGAATTTCACGACAAACAAATAATGCCTCACCATCAAACTTCAGGCGACCATTGACGACTGTGAGCACAGTCATCCGGGCCCTCCTACCTGCCCCTTCCCTGCTACCGTACAAGCCTTCACCGGAACCAGTTGGCTCACCGCCCGTGCCTTCTGTAAGCCAACCGACTAACAAAGAGAAGCCTGATCGGCTCATGCGGACGACATACTTTTCGCTTCGGAAGCGGTTTGCAAGTGGTGAGGATGATACGTGTTGAGGAAGAAGGAGGGTGGATAATTCGTGGAGCTCTGCAGCGTGCCGTTCCCGTAATGCTGGAGCGTGGGTATCGAAAAATGATATGGCTACAAAACATAATTCTCTGAGTCCAATAAATACTTAATATTAACAAACGTTCACACCGGAATCCTTGAAGCCTTGCTGAACGAGTTCAAGATAGAAATGGCAAAATATTGGGAAAAGAAGGGGACGAAATTCATGCTAGAGCATAAAGCGGGGATTAGAAGAGATAGGATTATATTTAGTGGGATTGACACCAACCCTGTACATGTCTAACCCGCCGTCAATCCAATCCTCCAGTTGCTTGTACCCAACAAGGTTGTCCAGAGGATCGGTGAGTAGAATGTCATTAACGTCCGCCGACCCTGTTGCATCTATTGATGACAATAGATCACGAGCAGTAACAGTGGTGGGAGCAGAACGTGTCGGAATCCCTTTCTTCCCCTTGGCAGATTTTGCAGCGACATCGGCGAGCTTTGAGAGATTATTGGGGTCGCTTAAGGGTCCTGGAGTACCACCGGGAGATGACGGACTGGTTCGTCCCGCTGATGACGCAGGAGCATTAGTCTTCTTGGAAGCGCGCTTCGTTGTCGTCGGAGGAACAACCGGCGCGCTCTTCTGAGCAAGATTCCGAACACTTTCAGCTTTCGCAGCTAATCGCGTCGACGTTCTTCTGGAACCCGCGGTTTCCTTTACGCGGTCTTGGATCAATATCCTGGGACATGTTGGCAAAACTGTGGCTCACATTATCCTTCCTGTCTTCGTCGTCGCCCCCTCCATCTTCCTCGGCTCCCGAGCCTTCCGACTCTAGACCTGACGTTTGGACACGTACATTAGGGCGAGAAGTGCCACCAGACGGATGTGGTGTTGCAGATTGGGAGCGATTAGTTGAGGCTGGCGACGAAACCATTACAAGGTTCTCGGCGATTGCCGAGGTCTGCCCTGAAACCCTTAAATTAGTTGCGATCAGGGATCAAGTCAGGACCCAGTTGGGTTGACACCCATCCCATAACCGTGAGGACGTCCTAGGGACTTAAAAATCCCAAAAAATCCCCCATCATCGCAAAGCATGTCTGAGCCACTCATCTGTTCATAATTCATCGCCACATTCATCATTGCTTTCATCCGCTTGATGGGGTAACTCTTAGCCCCTCTTACTTTCTTATTCTTGTCAAGGTCTCAGCAAAATGGCTGGAGGAAGTGCGGAATAAGATCAGGCACCAAAACACAAAACAGAAAAGACGGGATTGATATTGGGAACCTCCGGCGTGTTCTGAAGCCGACTTCCATTATCACAATGTCCTCGATTACTAGTTGTCCGTAAAAGTGATAACAAGGCACGAGATCGACAATACCAATTAAGATGTGATGCACAAGACACCAAGAAGAATCGCGGCGAAGTAAGGGAATCCCGCCACAGGGACTGTGCACGCACCACTCGAACGGGTTGTAGTGGGCGATGATGTGGAGGGAGAGGTCGATGAGTGGATGGTCGTAGTACGATCGGACGATGTGGGAGACAGCGTCGAGGTCTGAGAAACCGTGGAGCCCGAGGACGCCGTAGAACTTTCAGGAGGGACAGAAACGGACAACGACTTCCCAGCCTGAATGGATGCATCGAGATACTTCGCCGCCGTTTCGTCTCCGGTCAATGGGGGATTGGCAGAGCTATTGGAAGTCGCATGAGCAAAGGATCGCAGAAAGAATAACGATGAACTATACAAAACGCCGCCGAGGCCACACTGATTGGGTGCACCATCATAGAACCTGGGTGAGAAGAAATAAGACTGTATTCTAGCTAGGAAGACGGGGTACGTGCCAAAGAGGAGATGAATCCGCAACTTGGAAGGATTGTCGGGGACCTGTCTGTTCTACAGGGGTACCATCAGGGACGGTAACATCGCCACTATTGAAACCTCCGTTGAGAGGAGTGCATGGGTTCTGAAAAGATGTTTCTGGAGAGGTATTGGGAAAATGTGATCATGACTCGCATGCCACCCGCGGAAGATATGTACATGTACGTACGAATCACACTGAATGCATGCGGTGAGGCGATGGGCAAAAGACAGACGAAGAAAGGCAGATCTCACCTGTGGGTACCAGCATGGAATTCAAAAGTAATGGTATCTCCAGGGACGGGCCTGATGGAGCTGGGGTCAAAGCCTGTCTTTTCATGAGAAACTCTGAAAGTGTGACATTGGCAGGCTGCACAATACCAACCGACTCCATTATGACCGGTGTTCTCATCCTTCCCAACTCCGACTAGATACTCGAAAGCGAGAGAGGCAGGTGCCAAATAAAAGAGAGTAAGGAGGAAAAGGAAGGATGTCATCCTAGTGCTTGTTGTTCTACGGAAACGTCTTCAAGAGGTCATAAGACGATATTATAATGCAAGGTCTTGACGCCAACAAACGTCAACAGAACTCCCAAATGCCACCCAGTTCCGGATTGGGACCCCAAGGTATACCTCATACACATCCAACAGAGGCAAGTAAATTGGCCACCGTGCAGACGGGATCTGACTGGTCCCAATAGGTCTTTGCTCTTCGAGCGTGTCCGTTGGACTTGGCCTCCGACCTCCTCGCTATCGGGGGCGAGTCCTTTCTCGAAATTCTACAACAGGCATGTCTCGTGCGTGCTCTGTGATCGATCTCTAAGTGGATTTATTGCAGGATCAAGTATCAGACACTCTTGCATATAAACTATTTGCTTCAGTACACCTCGGGGCCCGTGTGACAGCGATCGCCTGGTCACCCGTACTCAGTCTCCATCTTCTAGTCCTCCCGATGCGTGGTTCTGGGAGTGAGTGCTCTCTCGCGACACTTCTTCCTATCCGCCACTGAAAATCCAACCGAAAGGATCGCAGTCTCCTGTACTGACAGTAAATTAAGAATAGTCTCCCAAGCTGCGAACCAAACCATCTCCATTACCACATTTGGTGGCGATGCCGCTGGCCATAAGGGAAAAATAAATGACATTTGTTTTTGTATTGCGGGCGATGCAGAGGGAAAATATCTCGCAAGTGTGGGAGGTGAGTGGGCGCATTTTCCACATCTCTCCCTAGTATTCTCTAGGTTGATTTGTCGGGAAGATGATAAGGCGTGTGTATTATGGGATCTGTACCCCGCTCATGCCAAGGAAGATTATGCCCAGGAATTCGCAGAGGACGCTGTATCGCTCTCACCCGCCGACATAGCACAGTCCTCCAGCCCGTTTGCTTTTCGAGCTGAAGGCGATGCTCCCACATCCAATTCTCCGCTCGCATATCCAATATATTTTGGAAAGCCCTTGCATACTGTGTCTTCGCATCCCGCAAATGCTCGTTCTATTCTGGCAAGTCACCCTTATTTGGTACTCTATAGAGGCAAAATAGGGTTCCATTCATATTTCATTGTTTTCTTGTGGCTAGGTATCAGATGCCGGTGGTACAGTCTCACTGATAAATTGGATGGATCTCGAGAGCGAGCTTGAGCCCAGTATCGGCGTCTATGCTGAGGTCTGGCGTGGACACCGCGTGACGGAGTTCATCGACCCCAATGCACTGGCGCGAAATGTCACCGGAATGCGATCTACGTGGGGAGGAGGCGCCAGTTGGAAGCACAGTGACCCTGATCTGTTCGGTGCCACCTACGGTCCAAATTGGCTTGTATGGAGCCAGAAACGCTCCCAAGGCGGTAAGCCCCTTATAGTCGGTGAGGGATTCCTCGAAGGCGGCCATCGATTCCGGTGGGTTCGCTTGTCACATTCTTCGCACTCATCTGTCTTTTCTTTCGCTCTTTCTTGTTTAACGTCTCAGGGTGTGGTTAATATTTCTTTCTCCCTTAGATGGTGTCCTACAAATTCGAGACTTTTTGCCATCTGTACCACATCCCCTGCACAAGGCGCCGTGATCAAGTCATTTGACTCGGACTTTCCAACCGGTCAGTAGACCCTTTATCCCCCCTGAGTCCTGCGACATTCCAGCTGATGCACCATTTGCCGGTCATCGACACTCTTAACAATATGAATAGCCCCGCGAACCCACGTCCTTGCACCACGACCACATAGGGTTCGAGACTTTGACTGGATCGGGTCTGAGGCAGAAGACAGCCTCGACAGCCCGGCGTGGATGGCAGTGGCCGTTGGTAAACGTGTGTTGTTCCTTGCAGCCGGATATACCGATCAGTAGGTATCCCCTGTGTTTGCGCAACGCACCACATGGTGCGTACTCGGTGAATTGCTGGACGTCAGAAGGAAAAGTCCCCTCGCAAGGAGGTGGGGTTTTCGTGTACTACAACAACGAGGGATTCTTAAGTTATCATGAAAAAAAGCTAGTGCCCGAAAAACAGCAGGAAAACAAAACTATACTAGAGGTCTGTCTGGCGAGAATAATTTAGGGATCTATCCAGGAGTTTGGGATAACCCCAGCATATCCAGACAAGCGCGAAGAATTAGAAGAGAAAAAGTAAAAGCAGGGGGTGTGAAGAAATCCGATCCTCATTGACCAGTCCCAAACCCAAGACTGACAAACATATGCCGCCAATAATTGATGTCAGCATCAGATACACCATTAAGCTGTTGATACTCGGGTTGTCCAAATGTGTCCGCGAGACTGGGATTCTGCTGATCCCAAGAGGAATTAGGCGGATATTGTCGAAACTCGACGGAACCACCACCATTCTGCTGTGACCCACCAGGCGTCCGTGCACCCGGATAGGGGGAGGAAAATTGAAATGAGTGTTCCCGCACCGGTATCGGGGCTGCGAGTGCCGACTGAAACGTTCTTTCGGGAGTCTGCACCTCGACCTTCATATTCCCGTAAGAATCCGGTGCATTTCGGCTGTGACTGAATTGCACACTGCTGCTGCTGGTACCTTCGGTAGGCGAAGGCATTGACGGGGTGGTCGAGCCCACATCGGCCGAGTGGAATTGGGCCTGCAGAACGGACGGATGGCAGGAGGGTGGTACGAGGGGATAACATTGGAGGGGGATGGCAGAAGGGAGGGTGAGGAGGCATTGATGGAGCTATTATTGGATTCAACATCACGGGCTTTGCTTGCCCGACGCTCGGCTGCGCGAGCCTTATCTGCAAGGTCCTTCGCTACAAGACTGCGCAAAAAACGCGCATGGTACCCTGCAGAACCGGAGGATGATGCCATCAAGGCAGCTTCCTGGTACACGTCAGCCGTCTGCGATATTAAATCGTATATCTTCTGCGTGGCCTCTTCATGGAGGTCGGATAGAGTAGCAGAATGTCGGAGCAGCTATGAGCGGACGAACTTCATTATGATAGTAAACATGAAATGCATCAACGCACTCACCCTCAACAAGAAGACCGCAGAATAAGCAGTCATAACGGTAATCGACTCCTGCACGTAACGCTGGATAGAACTAGGGTCATCGTAAGTTATTATAAACCCAACGAGCGAGCCTACCAGCATTCCGATCGGTGCGAATTCGGCAGTGACGATTTCTAAAGTCTGTAGCGCACTAGTGTAACAGTTCGAAAGTGCTTGGAGGCTGGGGGTCTCCCGGCTTGCTGTATGCATGGAGGAGTGTAGGCCGAAACTGTTGAGGAATAATCTGACGTGCAAACGGAAAAATGACAGCGTCGAGCTGTGGAAACTCTGTCCTTCGGCTATCAAATCAAAAGGCATTAGATTCGGGCTCTCAACACAAGTTCAGTATGAACCTTTGACAAGTTCAGCGTGCCATACATGCGACCAAGCCGTAAGCTTGGCATTACATGCACGAAGTAGAATCTCGTAATTGATGTCAGAATACAGCATGCCGGGTTGCCCCTTGTGCAAGTAGAACACATCAGTAGTCTCGGCCTGTCAATCCCATTGTAAGTGGGCATCCACTGTGTGCAGAGTCATAAACCCAAGCTGACCGCTAACCGTCGTAATTGCACCTGGGCGGCGACAATGACATCCTCAGGGCGGAGGTGTGAGCTCTCGTGCCATGTTGGCGAGTTCCGGATCAGGTCGTCTTCGGGCAGCATCCAATGTCGCCCAGTTTGGGTGCTGAGACTTCTATCATGCACGAAGAGGACTAGGTAAGTGCGTTCGCGATCGCGTCGTTCTCGATAGGCCTTGTCACTCTCATCAGCCGGCGGATTGGGGACGTGTCTGTTGAGACCAAGTTCCACCGCCATGCGACATGCATACCCAACGTAAGTCCAAGTATTCTGGTGTCGTTTATTAGAATGCATGTCACAGAAGGAAGGCCTCAATATACAGGTACCTGGTCATCAGGTTCTTTCCAGTAGGTCATGCATGCGAACGACTGGATGATACCCACACTCTTAAGGCCGTATTGAAAGACTTTTACACATGTGTCGGCGGCAAGTTGTTGGCAGGCTGGATACAAGTGTGGTTTCCAAAACTTGCAGCCCGCCATAATCAAGCACGTGAAGAGAAAAGGGCAGGTTGATCGCACATGCTCGACCGTGTGCAATACCGGATCGAAAAGGCAGATGAATGGATTTAAGCGTAGGAAGAAACTATGAATGAAATCCAAGGATCAGATGCGGGGCCCAAAGAGAACGTAAATGTACTGACAGCTCGAAGAGCGTCTTGGCGTCGTCTTCGGTGATCAGGCCGGCTGTTATGGGGTCTTCGAATTCGGGCATCTTCTTGGGTCTCATGCCAAAGCTGCTGTTGCCATGAGGCCCATTTGCGCCATTTGTGGGGGGACACTCCGTTCCACCACTTGAAGAAGTAAAGCTGGGACCCCGAGTTCCTTTTGCGAGTCTTCCTTTATCACTACCACTTTGGCCACTGCCATTTGGGGTCGGGGACTCGGGACCCGCCGGGCCGAGCACCGTGTTGAAAAACGAATTGCGCTTGTTCTCCTCAGCCAGCAAGTGAGCTGGAAAGAGATTATAATCAGAAGAGTCCTCGACCTTTCTATCCTCCTCTTCTTCGGATGATGGGTCCTGTTCTGAGTCATCCTCTGATCCACGGACATTGGAAACAGGACGATGTGCCAGCCGTTCGTCTTCCTTGTCGTCTGGGGATCGCGAGCGACGTTTGCGGGAGGGTTGGATGGGGCAGATTGGGGCCCAGCTACGCTGGCCGAGGCGACAGAAGAGATCCCCTGGGAAGCCTGGTACTCGGGAATGGTAATATATTGGATCGGTTGCTGAGTGCCAGAAGCATGTTGTTGGGGGAGCTTTGCCATTGTGGGGCAGATGCAAATGCGAGAGTGCTATTAGAGCGACCAGGCTCGTGCGATCCCTCAGGGTGTAGCGCAGAACGACTCATTGACCCAGGAAAAGATCGTGAAGAGTCAACGGCACCAGCACTACCATTGGGGCTGTATTGCATTTGTGCACTCGCTTTGGCTGTAGTAAGGCCTTTCTCGAGACGGCGAAGCATCTTGGAGGCCTCAGATAGTCTTAAAAAATACGTATGCTAACTTGGTGCAAGGCGGGTATAGCCAAGGTCAAGGGAGACGTACTTGGAGCCAGGCTTTCGCCCTCTTCTGTGCTTTTCGAATACGCATCTGGAGAGAGGTGTGAGATCGACGTGGCTGGAGAGGGAAAATGAACAGACTCTGTATTTTGTTTCTTACAGCGATTGCATGGCTCGCCATCCTCAGCACCCATGCAACGCATCTGTGAAGGGAGAGACGTCAAGACGGGGAAATCAGTGGGCCGGGATGGATTAGTCAAGGTAGCGCTTGCCTTGGCAGCACGACAGACGGTACATGCTCTGTCGGATTCAAGCAGAGAAATAAGGGACAAGCAGATGACGGTAAGAAAGCGAGAGAATGACGAACTTTGCGCTTCGGACGACGGGCGGCTTGGTGGGTGGCGGGGGAGGGAGAGAGGAGGGGCCGGACTCGTCCATGGGGCGAGAGAGGGTGATTCCAAGGCAGAGGATATTCGCGGCTTCTTTCTTAGATGCTATAAGAGGAGAGAAGAAACATCAAGGTCAGTGGACAGATTTGGAGTTCCCAGCTAGTGAGCTTCGCCTGTAAATTCCCACGCACGGGTGGGAAGGCTTACTGAGAAGCGAACAAAGATATTGCCTGTCCCTCGCACGAAATATTTTTAGGGTCGCGGACAGCGAGTAGCAGCGCACCAGCAACCATGGCGCTAACATAGTAACAAGGCGCTACAGGAAACCATCTAATTATTTTCTTCTATCGTCCACTCCTTGCGCCCACTTTCGAGGGGACAAATCCCCCGACCCTGCCTCTCGTATGCAACCACTAGTGCACTCGTACTTACGCCCCGACGCTCAGAGGCGGGGTCGCATGCCCATCGAATTTCTGGGAACCATCCTTGGGTAATCACCTTCTTCGTTGTGCAGGTACTAATTGACAGCTGCAGAGTGTTTGGTGCTCATCTGCTCATGCCTGGAATACCAAGTGTTGTTGCGTGTTGTATCGATTTCTTCATAGGTACTCGTCAGTCATGCGGTATTGGTGCATTTCTCGCAGAGCGCTTGTAGAAGGAATCATCGGGAGTACGAGAGGATGCAGGGTGGGTTAACATATCCTAAATATTTCTGGCTGTTGTGTATATATAGAGTATGTACGCGCATACAGCCACAACCAACAAGACTACCTCGCAAGGGTATCCGATAACTCAAGGACCAGGGGTTCTAGAGCGATCATCGTCGCTTCACAGTCTATATTATGGTTGCCCATTCTTTTATGAACCTGATCCCAGTATCATTGCGGGTATGGATCCCTAGATCTTCCTGCACTCGCATAAAATGGAGTGAGTAAAATCGCAGTGCGCAGTGCAGGTGTGACCCGATCAAGTTCCGGTCAGACCATGGTCAGACCATGGCAAACCCTGACAGTTACAGAACCTCATGAACGACCCAAGTCGTCGTGGTAACAGTTAGTTTGTGCACAGCCAGTCGGGAACGACCGGCGGAATTTAGCGGTAAGCTGAGCTTGTTTCGACTCGCGACTCTCGAGTCTTTCCCGCAGTAGTTGCGCCTCGGTGCGTTTTGGAGACATTTTCCAATGATAGCTGTGATTGAGGCCTGAATCCACCCACTACAGACTCCCTCGCACGCCATCTCGAAGCATTCACTTGCTTCTCACTGTCCATCCGTACATATTTGACCAGACCCAGACATGGCATCGCCGGTGAACACACCCACTGAGCAGGAGCAATACGCTTGTACGATTCTTGGCTCTCATCTTCTTTCTCTCGTAAACCCGTTGCCCTCTTAGTTCGCGCTCAAAAGCAGCTTGGTATTGTTCGTGGAGCGCCCAGCTACGAGATTGTCCCAGGCCTCAGGTATGACACCTTGTTTTTTAAGGAAAGCCATCGCATCCAGATAGTCGATGACGGTCTTTCAAATCTACCCTAGCTCTGATGTTCCTACTCGAGTGTACCTCTACAGCAAAGATGGCTCGTTCTTTGCGTATGCAATACCTGGAAGGTCGGCAGATTCGATTCATACACTGCCCTCCGCACCAAATTGTATATATGT
Source organism: Hydnum rufescens UP504 (assembly GCA_014904985.1). Taxonomy (NCBI): domain Eukaryota; kingdom Fungi; phylum Basidiomycota; class Agaricomycetes; order Cantharellales; family Hydnaceae; genus Hydnum; species Hydnum rufescens. Next base: position 181,772 of record MU128915.1, read on the forward strand.
CTCCATAGCGTCCGTATTTTCGCCTCCGATGGCCACAAGCCACTCAGAGAGTTGCAGATTCCAAACGCCATTGAGATTAATTTCTCCCCCCTCGGCACCTTCATATCTACTTGGGAGCGCGTTGGTGGGTCTCCAGCCCGATTGTTGCAGTAGTGAATGTTCTCTTTTAATCTCCAATGTAGTCAAGCTCGAGGATGGATCCCAGCATAAGAATCTGCGGGTGTGGTCCGTGGCTACCGGTCAAGAAGTGACCTCGTTTACCCAAAAGTCACAAGAGGGATGGTAAGCGGTCTAATCCCTTTCCCCTCTGGTACAGGCATTCCAAGTCTACTATTTGTGTGGGGATTTAGGGATTTGCAATACACCCCAACGGAATCTCACGCCGTTCGACAAGTTGGGTCAGATATTCAAGTGTTTCATCCATCTGACTGGGAAAAGGGCGTCGTGGATAAACTTCGCGTCGAGGGACTGTCAAGTATCTCCCTAAGTCCCGGCCGCAACCCTCGCTGGCAGTTTTCGTCGGCGAGCGCAAGGTCCGTCACAGCATCATATCTTGCTTGGAAGACCGTGACCTCACCACTCAAGCTTCAGGGGGCCCCCGCCAGCATTCGCATTTACAGCTTGATTAGTCTTCGCGGTGCCCCCACCTGCCAGAAGTCTTTTTACAAAGCGGATCAGGCCACACTAAAATGGAATGCCCTTGGAACCCAAGTTCTTCTTATGACGCATACCGACGTGGACAAGTCGAACAAGAGTTATTATGGAGAAACGGGGCTTTTCCTTATGAGTGCCGCTGGGAACTTTGACTGCAGGGTTACCTTGGGTATGGCAGCCTCGCTCTACTCACGACATTATGATGTGCTGATGTCATTTCAGACAAAGAAGGCCCGATTCATGACTTTGCGTGGAGTCCGAATTCGAAGGAGTTTGGTGTTGTGTATGGCTGTACGTACTGTTCATTCTAGCCAAGTTCATCGGCATCCTCAGACCTCTTCTGGTCCAACAATTCCTCAGACATTCCATCCAAAGCGGTGTTGTTCGACCAGCGTGTGAATGTCACGGCGGACTTGGGATCCCAACCTTTCAACTTCATTTCTTTCAATCCCCAGGGCAGACTCGTTGCTTTAGCTGGATTCGGCAATCTTGCTGGAAGGATTGACATCTTCGACCGCCGGTCGTTGGGCAAAGTCTGCTCCATTGATGCGCCCAACACGAGTCATTGTGAATGGAGCCCTGATGGTCGCTACCTCCTCACCGCCACACTTAGTCCTCGCCTCCGTGTGGATAACGGCATCAAGATCTGGCATTGCACTGGTACACTTTTACACGTTCACCTCATCGAAGAGCTGTATCAGGTACATATTCCCATGTGCCTCCCCATTCATATCTCACGTCATTTCTTTGATGAATTAGGCTTCATGGAAACGGGGTTTGGTAGAAAAGGCACCACCATTTCCAAACCTTCTTCCAGTTCCGCCTTCCCCCTCTCCTACTGTGCTTGCAAATGCATCTACAATGCCAACTAGCAAGTCTTCCTTCCATAAATCGATTCGCTATCAATTTTCTAATTGAACACATGACTTGTTCAGCTCCCAAACCTGCAGGGCATATCGGCCGCCGGGTGCGCGTGGATTAGCAACCCCGTCGATCTTCAAGCGTGAGGACGAAGGCGGAGTCTCCCATACGCCGACAAATGGCGCCTCCACACCTCCCCGCAACGGCTCGGCCTCTAATGTACATCCGAACAACCAGTACAACAATGGCGGGAATAAGCAAAATGGCGTCCGTCAGCGCCACGTCCCAGGCGCCCCTCCGGCGGCTGCGACGTCTCCCGACGCTGACGCTCGAAAGGGCCAAGGGAGACGAAAGAGGGATAAGACGCGGAAAGACAATGAGGAGGGTGCCGAGGCGCAAGACAACGCACCCGCGTCGACGACTGTTGCTAACGAACGACCGGCCAACATCGCGATACGCGGGGCCCCTGTTGGTAGCGTGGAGATGGATTCTCCGGCCTTGGAAACCCCGGTGATTGATGGACTCGATCCCGTCGCTAAGAAGATCAGAAACCTAAACAAGAAGGTATGTTGGTGACTGTCTTGATCGGACGTGGTTTCCGTGTTCAAATGATGGGATTGTGACTTCCCAGTTGAAAGCGATCGAGGAGCTCAAGGAAAGAGTTCAAAAGGGGGACAGGCTTGAGGCGACGCAATTGAAGAAAATCGAGGCCGAGGCTGAGATCAAAAAGGAACTCAAGGGTCTTGGTGCTGCACCCTAGTACGAGTACTGTTGCTTCCCTCCCTTACGGTAGTTTCTTTGCGGGTAATTCAGGGATTATTGGAGGGTTCCTGTCCAGTCATAGTTGTGCCAGATAATCCACACATTTCTCTATATGCATATCAAACGCAGGGGGAGGGTTGAGCCAAGGTTAAAAGGTATCTAAAACAGGTGGACCTATATCGGGTCCGAGAAAGAAGAAGGGAATGTTCAATTGACCTACAGAGCGCAGAGGGGATTATACGACACATAAGAGAGAAAGAAGCAGCGGTACATGGTGGCAGATCAATAATGCAATGAGTCGTACGAGCAGAAGAGAGGAGAGAGAGGAAGATGTCCACGAATCAAGGTAGAGATACGAGCCGCTGGTCCTGCGGCCCGCGGGGGCATGCGCCGGATGTGCCTCGCGCGCAGAATTGGATTTCGATTTCGACTTGGACTTGGAATTAGATTTGGTCGTTGTCCGTGAAGGCCTCTCAGTGGCACTTGGGATGGTAGGTGGAGGGGACGGGAGTTGCGGAGCTGCTTCAACCTCTTCGACAGGTTTCAGAGCATCTGCCTGGTCAGCGGCAGTCGGGATGAAATTGAATCTCCCGCTTAAATGTGTCCTGCCATCCACAGTTTCCCTCTCCTTACCATTGGATGATAAGTTCCGCGACCGTTCAAGTTCTTCTGCCGCGCGAATCTGGTCGATCTCACCCAGGACTTGGATCCCGTCAAGCCAAACATGATGGATCAGTTCGGAGGCACGAGCACGTTTCTCGGGATGAAGACGGAGCATGGGGGTCAAGAATGACGCTATCATATCCGCATCCTCCTTCGGTAACAAATACTTGTCGTGCAAGACCCCGTCCACGGGCCAAAACCGCAAGCGATGGATGTGTCGCAAATCACCTGTCGATTCGCCAGCGTCAGCATTTGGGGTAGGGCAAGAAGAAGCGGTGCAAGATCACCTTTTCGATTGAAAAATTCATTACTGTATTTCCCTGAGAAGGCGATGCTCCTAGGGAACTCTCCCACTAATTCCATAATCTGGGCGATGTGATCATCATCTTTGCTATACTTTGAGCCGGATTGCGGATCGAACAAATAGTCTCCGCCCGTTAAAAGCTCAAATATCTAGAATGAGGTAAGTTGCATGAATCACAAAAAAAGGGGGTTGGTAAACCCACCAAACACGCCGCACTCCAAATATCCGCACTCGGTCCCCACTTTGCACCCAAGATGACTTCTGGACAGCGATATTGTCGGGTTTGGATGTCATCGGTGAAGTGATGATCGGTCCAGCAGGCATTCCCGAGATCAGCAATCTTTACGGTGATCCGTTCCATCGAATCGAAGGAAGAATCCGAGGACATCGTGTCCCCGGACTGTGTGTATTGGTACTCAGTTCGAGATTGGTGTATTTGTGGCGGTACATCAGTGGACATTGGGGAACCTGAGGGCAGTGGTGAGTCAATGGGAGGCGCGCTATCGAGTGGAAGGGGCCGAAAGCTCGGTGCATCGGAGGGCAAAGTGGCGGCGGCGGGGGCCTGCTGCGAGAGGAGAGACGGTCCCGGTTGTCTGGGTTTTGGGGGTGTCACATGCTCTCCAAAGTGAGAGTCAAGTCTGACACCTCCAATGGCTGCCGTAGTGCGTTCAATGGAGTCGGTCGATTTGGAAGATGCAGGAGGTGCTCCGGCCGAGGCCACACTCTCGTCTTGGACGCTGATTCGAGACATCGCGAACCCCCATTTGTCAAACATCGGACTGCTCCCAAAACTGCTGCTCGGACTCGGCAGTGGCTGGGAGCCAGTGATGAAGACAGACTCGCTGCGCGGGGTTTGGTTGCCGCCCCGACCCTTGCTCGGAGGAACGCCAACGAGCTTGGTCGGTACCGCGGCGGGGGTAGACTGCACCTCAGCCTGTACTACAGCCTCAACATCCTCAATGCAAATGAGAATATTCTCAGGCTTGAGATCTGTGTGGATGACACCGCACTGACGGTGCATGTAATCGAGGCCGAGTAAGACTTGCTTCGCGATCTGCTTGACGATGTGGGCGGGAACCCCTTTTGATTGATGCCGCTTGATCAAGCCAAGAAGATTTTCTCCCAGGACTTCGAAAACCATGCAAACGTGGGTACCATTTGGACCCTTGTGTCGGAAGTGATCTAAGAACGAGACGACATGGCGTCGTCCAGGATGCATAGGATCTGCGGAGATTAGTCGTTGGAGGAGCTTGATCTCATCTAAGGCGGTATCCGTATACCGGGGTGCAGATTTGACTACTTTAAGGGCGACATGCCGATTCATCCTATAGCAGGCGTGAGCAGGAACGAAGAGCACAGCATGACAGGACACAGCAAAAGCGATCCACCCACTTGTTATCCCTAGCCAACCAAACTGTACTGAAGTGACCCCACCCCAGTTTCCGTACAACAACGTATCTAGGAGTAAAGACTCAGTGAATGTTCATTGCGGATCGGAAAAGTTGGGTAAACCTGGCTTCGCTAAAGGTGTCACCGACATGCACGGGATGATAGCCGCCTTTCACGTAGTCCTCCCAGTCTTCCTCATCCTCCGTCAAGACGCTGTTGGAGCTGTTAAATCGGAAAAGTTGAGAAAGATTTTAAATGTGCGGATCGGGGTTTGAGGCGAAGAAAAGTTACCTGGGAGAGGCCTGGACGGATATGGGCGAGATGGCTGCCTGCTGCCGGACTGGGGCGACAGGAATGCTCGACGAAGCGGGAGGGAGAGTATGTGTAGGGGGCATAGAGTTGGAGGAGTGACCAGCGCAAGTTGCCGAAAGAGTGTTTGTATGAAATATACTATTCCCACTAATTTCTAGTCCCCCTGAGATATGGCGCCTAACCCAACTGACAGGCCTAAAGTCACACAAAAGTCCTCGGTGTGTCCTTTGTTCTAGCTCCGCATGACTTCCACTGATATAGGGATCCCAGATCTTTGTCGACGGCGACGAGCCCATCAAGTTCTTCCTTCAGCAAGATACTGGCCAAACCTTCCTTGCATGGCTTTCACACAAAATCGAGGTAATTATCTTTCTCCACATGCAGAGGTGTATCTCATGCAAGAGTGTCAGGAACACGGCGGGATTGTGGTTTCAACCGTTCCTATCAAGGGCTATGTCTTAATAGACCCCGACACTGAGAAAGGCTCTCGGCTTGTCGAAAGATGGCAAGTTCCTGATAAACCCAATCGGCACGTTGTGTGTTATACGTTCGTGCGCGCGTGCATAATTGCAGGCCAACGGATTCCTCCCTCAACCATGAAAGATATCCATCCCTTTTTCAAGCACCATAATATGCCCGTCGAAATATTCCTACATGCTTCACTCGACAGCACTGCGTCTCGAGATATTGCGATTGAAATCGAGGTAGAATTCCCCCTGTCAATGCATTTTGCGGCCTAACTGTTTCGTGTAGAAGGCAGGAGGTGTGACTGAAACGACTGAGGAACGGGCTCGTGTGATCATCGTTCCCCGAAAATCCAAACAAGAGGCAGTGCTGTTCAAAGATCTGACCTTCCGATACGAGCACAACCCGGACAAATTCGTAGAAGACCTGGATTGGGTACGGAATTGTCTCGCTCAGAAGAAATATGAGAATTCGCCTCCGATGCGGCGTAATATGGGTGGGAGAAGGCCCGGATCGGCGTGAGTTATATTGGATGGCATAGACTATGAGACATCTAACTCTATCTAGCCGTACGGAATACACTGCCGAAGACGACGAAAACCTAGTAAAATATATCGGAAGGCGGATACCTAATGCAGCCCTCGGTGGACGACTTGGCAACAATCTTTATATCGAATTGACTGACAGGGTAAGGGTGACGATATCGGACCGCTCATGAATAATCTGACAAATCTTGTGACAGGCGGCTGAATACCCTTGGGCTCAGCGGCATACATGGCATTCGTGGCGGAATCGGTACAAGACACGTCAGCTCATCTTTGACGTTGCAATTGATCGATGGCTTCAAGCGAATCCTCAACCAGAAGGGCAAAAGGGCCAAATGTTGTTTGTGCGTTTACCGGCCGAAAGCATGAATGACGAGCCAGAGGGGGCTGCGAATGACGAGAATGCTGCACCATCGATGCCCAGGAAACGAAACGGTCTACCTCGGAAGGTGAATGACAAAACGTCGGAAACGACAGAGAGCCTCTCTCTCGAACCACCCCCAGCCAAACGGTTGAGAACTGCAGAGGACACGCGGGAAGAAAGGTAGTGTACTGGCAGTTGCTGTGTATGGCGGGTGCAATGGATAGTATAATGCCGACATATGGCTTGTTCCTGCTCGTAATAGCCCCACATGAGTGCCAACAGTATAGGTTGTTCCCTTGGAGTCGAAGACTGTAGATCGTGGTTTACAGCACTCGATTTCGGGGATCTGACTCTGGAGGCAATGGGTATCCATCAGTATATTTTACGTGGAGCTGTACTTAGGAAGTTGAAAGTCTTCTCGTTGGAGCGGCAACGTACCACCATCCTTTGGCACCTGTCACTGTGCCCTATGGGTTTTCTTCATTTTGCACTTTAATCGTAGCTAACCATGTGGTCGCTCACCGATTGGCCTTCCCGCACAATCCCCCCATCCTGAACGTTCTGCACACATGCCCTAGCAAGAATGCTGTACTCAATTGGCAGGGCTGATTTGTGCATCCAGTCTCGTCCTCGGCTTCTTCACCTGACGTTGCCATTGATGCGACTGGACGGGTCCTCCAGCTCACCAGGGACGATTGGGCCAACCTGGAGGCACTTGCGAAGCCATCCACGGCGGACACTCTGCCCAAGCAAGCCAGGCGGATTCAGGAATCAGTGGAGAACAGTGCGCCCAGGATCGAATTCCCCTATTTATTGACTCCAAGGTGTCATATGTACGGGGGAGGCAATACTCTTGAGGTATCGGTCCATGGATATTCCAAGGACACCACAGCATTGATTAGAAGTCCTCACGGGCTAATGAGTGAGCTTCCAGACATCCTCCAAGAGGCATTTGGTGTATTAGACGAGGGGCGCAAAGTGATGGGTAAGGAGACGGGGATCCTGCTCTAGTGGGGGTCGTTGTCGATATTGTCATCAGCGTGCGTACATTGCTTTGACCATGCCTTGGTTTAGAGTATGCCTTCTTTATAGGGCTGAAGCTGAAGGCAACAAGCGTGTTCCCTTAGAAGCCTGTAATATTGTCGTAATAATCGACTCTCTCCTATTAGAATCAACCCTCATGGGCAGTGGCTTTGCGCACAAAGGGAACGGGGGAAGTCGGCACAGTAGAAGAAGCAGAACAATGAGCTTGGAAGCACAAAAGAAGATCCACCTTGCCGTTGAGATTGGGTGAAAACGTCAGGAAAGGGTGCAAAAATTAGAGACCCAAGAATGCGCGCATCCGCGAAGTGACCTTGCTGAGAGGGGTATGGTCACCTAGATCGAGTGATTGGTGCGGCCCGTGGGTAGGGAGATGCCGAGGTGGACGGTGAAAAAATTCAAAAAGCTAGCATCAACTGGTCTCGATCCAGTGACTTATGGGTGCACCTCTTATGGGCCCATCGCTCTTCCACCTGAGCTATGATGCTGTTATAACTATGGGCCAAATCCTCCCACTTTATTGAGATTGGCTCTTGCACAAACCAAGGGGGAGTCGCGTGACCGAATCAGTACATACGACATTCCCTTCTGGATAAGCGTTTGTCTGCTGCGTTAATCGTCATGCTGACTTTGGAGTGCGATATTTGATTCATAGCTGCATCCTTCCCCGGTTAAAAGCCCAACACACCTCCTGGCGCTTCCTCAATTTTGGGATATGAATCCAGGCGTAAGTGGTGTGACAGCACGAGAAGCGATATGGCTAGGCCCAAAGACAGGGCATAGACAACGGTTTGATGGTTCCCGGCCCTCGCTTTCTTGCTTCAACGATGGCAAATTGCAGGTACATCCCCGAATCTATTGGGAAGGCTGGTGAAACCATCCAGACCTACCTCGTTTGTCTTCCGTCCATCCATGCTTCCTATAAGGATCGTACGCGGATCGCGCTCGCTTTGCTTAGATCTCCCTCACCGCCGCCTCCTGCGATCACCTACGGTACAACCCCAATCGTACTACCCCCGCCCTTACATTCTACATAGGTACAATCTTGCAGTGCGGGGCACGAACATGTTCCGATTTAATGAGTTCTTCACTGTCTAGTTCAGTGCCCGACGCTACAGTGAAATTAGGGGGCGTTGCTGCAGCTTCCGATGAACAGTGAAACTCGCGAGCCGCGTTGTTCGTCGCTATCCGAAGGTTCAGGTGCAAAGCCCCTCTCTCGCCGATGACTACGTAGTGGTGTTGTACGGCTTCGGATTGCGAAATTGACGTATCGATGTTCAAGTACTATATATGGTGGGTTGCCTTCTAGTCGAATACGAGGGTCAGGTTTTCATTCCCACCGATATCTCTTCTAACACCACCCTTCCTCCATCTACACATTCATATATTATCGATATTGACCTATGTATCCACTACCAAAAATATACGAAGGGTGCATTGGAGAGCAAAAGTGTGTCGCGCGTGCTTATCGATAGCCTTCACTGGATAAAGCCATTCCCAAGGTGCCCAATTTACCCTGACGAGGGCATGCAATTTCTTTTGAATTAGGAAGATGGGCTAAGCTATTAATCTATCAGCAAATTGAAAATCAAACTAAGGTAGAAGGAGCGTAATTGAAGGGATACAAGAGGCTGATGCAGGTGCTAGTCCGATGCAAATGGTGGTACATGGCTGTATCTAGGAAATGCCCTAATTAGGCCTAGTAAGGATAGAAATGAAAGTCCGCTAAAGAGAGGAAGGGAGTGCATCGATTGCATCCTTGATGTAACCTAATTTATGTTGTGCTCGAGCGGAGAGATACTGGTCCGGGCAGGTTCTGCACCTCTTCGATGCCACTCTACAACACACTGCGAGAAATGCAGGCGAAAATAGAATGTCGGTTGTGGGCCGTGCTCTGAGCTCCGTGCGACTCCTCTTGATTACTTCAAGCCACCACTCAGCCACGCCATCTTCACAGTATTCCCCGGACACGTCAATCCCTCGATCGACGCATCGGAAATGATGGCAAGGGCAGCAGCGGCACGGCGCGAATGCAGGTGGACGAGTGCTTTGATCTGTGCCGGATGGCACTCCGCGAGATCGCGGGACACATCTGCTTTCGAAAGATCGATGCGCAGCGTTTCGCGCGAGGTATGTTTGACCTCGGCCGGGAGGCTGTGTTTGCATGCGAGGCCGTAGGCGCGGAGAGGCTCAGTACGGGCTAATGACTGGAGATATCTGGCGCAGAGAAAATGAATGCCATGCGCAATTTGATACCGCTTGCATAGAGCGAGGAGGTGATCCAATTCCTCGGAGGTGGTAATTTGTGGCTTCCGAACATGCGGATAGATGAGCCTTAGCATGGCCTCTATCAATTCGGCCGGCTCGTCTATCTGAACCACATTCACAGCGCGTACGAGACCGGTAGGGTGTGTTCCTAACTGCGAAGCACGAAATCGCAAGACAGGAGATGCATCGAACACAATCTGGGAATCGACGTAAAAATCGCGATGAACGCCGTCGTTGCTCCGGAACACAAGGTCACTGGACGCTTTGGGCGTGAAAATTATCCTCGAGGCGTTAGATCGACGAGAAGGGGTGCTAGTATCGGACCAAACTGCTGAAGACGAAAAGATGACATTCCTGGGCGAGGGTCCAGGAGTCATGGGTTCAAACAGTACGCCAGTGGGCGAGGGCAGGTCGGTCGCCCTCTCCTTCTGCTTTAAGTCAGGGGAGCCGGGCGGTGGTACTGGAGCGGACGTAGCGGCCCTCGGACGTTTCTTGACATGGCCAAGAGCGTCGCGGGTTGATGAGGAAATGGATTCAGAACGCAGTCGTTTGACAGTGCCCTTGGATTTTATGGGGGATGAATGGGACTGAGCCACGCTGGGTGGAATTGGTGCGCTTGGTCGAGGTGGCAGAATATGGGATATGAAATGCTCGACTGAGGAGCCCATGACAGTGAGGAAGCGAGTGAACTTGATGGCGAAAGAGGGTGATGAAGTTGCGCCTGAGGGAAGAGTACTAGTGAGAATGAGACTGAGAAAAAGGAGGGAAATGATCATCAAGACGGAGAGAAACGACTTTCTCCAACTAAAGCAGCTATATACAGTACGAGGCACGCCATGTTTGCCACAAAGGCAGTATTATCGCCGCAGATCAATTCCTTTCCAAATTGGGGCAGTGGCAGGAAATAGCGGCAGTTTCACTCATCCCCAGTGGGGAATAAAGGCCGCTGAGAGTGCGCAGGCAGCATACAGTCACCGATTTCACAAGCACCAGACAACAAAATCAATAGATAGTTGTCGCTGGAATCGGCAATCACCGACTATCCTTGGGTGGCAAAATCGATGGTGAGGATCTTTGAGGTTGAGGAGTCGAAAAAATGGCCCTCCACCTGGATGCCCAATCCTGAGGGATTCCTGGAATTAGTACTTGTACAATCCTTCCAAGAATGGGTCACTATCTTCCATACCAGCCCAACAGAGTAAATTATTCGGAAAGGCCTATTATGTCGACTTGCGAGCAAATCCACACGATAGATACATATCACAGGGTACACATAGTGCCTACATGCGTGGTGAAGAAGGTAGGGATACAGGTTGTGAGTATACTTCGAAGTGAACCATCATTCTCTCCTTCCCCATCGTCCCCCGGACCTTCACCGTGCCTACCTCTTCTGCCATCAAACCCCGACTCTCGCGCGTGGACGTCCAACCAGACATCCCGTCCAGCGTCTGGATACTCACGTCCTCTTATTGCAATTGTATACGCCGCTGGAGGGTGGACATTTGAATAAAAATTTCAAGACCGCCAAGAAGAAACAGCGAAACGCGCGATGGACGTACCAAATTCGATCTTCTTGAGTGACTCGGTTGTAATTCCTTGCTTTCTGGAGAGGCCCCGGACGTACGGAGTCAAGGCTTCGATATCTACGGTCGTAAACGACAATAAATAAGCGACCGCGGTGTCATTCAGAAGACCAGGCTCGATAATGAAATGGGTAAAGCGCACCAGCTGAACACGTCCGAACGAATGTGCATACTTCTGTGGCCTTTTGTCGACTCGGGCCATCCACTCCTATAGCTGAAATAGCCCAACGCAAGAGCTCCCCCGTGAGGTCTGATACGCCAAGGAGGTAGTCTGAGTACGGAAGAGGTATAATCTTTTACTCGAGAATTTAGCAACTGCCATATTTCCGAGTGTTGGAAAATAGTGCACAAGCTCACAGGGGGAAGGTAGGACTTGACTTCGTTATATGATATTAATACCTTGTGGCGCAAGTAGTGGGCGAAAGACAATGCCTCGATGTACTCCTGCAGTCCAGGAGATCTACCCCTAAAAGTGTGAGAACAAAACTGCGGAGAATTCATCTAGAGCACCTCTGACATCATTGCAGAATATCTTTCGACTTCCTGCCCCTGTAGTTGCTCCGACATTGCTTGAAGGAGCTTTTTCATACCCTCCAGCTTGACGTAAGCTTCATCTGTCCCCCCTATATTGGAAATTCCTCTTTCACCGACGCCATTGGGACCATGATTATGGCCAGGAATAGGAATACGGTGCAGCAGAAAAATAATACGTTTAGAAAGAACAGTGATATCGCGCGCGATCTTTACTAGACGTTCCTTTCGATCATTATGATCATCGAGAGTTGTAGAAAAGTCCTTGAAGATGGTGAGAATGTGGTCCCTGGACGCTGCTACCATTCTCTCGAACCGCTGGTGACTTTCTGAGGTGGGGGCAACGGAAACTGCCGATGTTTGTATAAGGATGTGCATTCGTTTTGAAGCGGGAAATTCCAGGGCAGGAACTGCATTTCACATACATAACGAAACATGCCTGTGCCTCATCAATTCGCTCCTCGGCCGGGATGTCCGCTCTGCAGCATTGTGGCCGCGCCTCTTCCCCCCCGCAGCGACCGATTGCTACTGCCGGGTGGCCCCCGCAGTCCTTGGAGGAGAGATAGTGACAATACTAGCCTCAGCTCCAGTACTGGCCCTTCTTCACCATCTCCAGATTCTGCAAGCAGTCAGGACAGCGTCATTCTCTATAGGGATGCAAATGTCACGGCCTACCTGGAGAAAAAATATCCCGTTTCCAGCAAAGGCCATATTATCATTGTTCTCAAGTACGTCTTTTGTGCCCATTGGTTTTAGGGGTGAAACCTTGCTCACATCAGCACTTGGCTTTCTGAAGTCTTCATGTCCCATCAATATACACTCTTGTGAGTCCTCCACACAAGCTGTTTGCTCAACGATGCCTGACATAGCGCTTGTAGTCCTCTAACGATATTCCTTTATTGAACCATATCCAATCGCTTGCATTCCGCCTCCTGAAATCGCTGAACCCCCCTGCTCCAATGTCGCCATCACCGTTCGCATCCCAGGAGACGCTTTCTTCTAACCAAGTACCGCTTCAAGGGCAAGAGCCGCCTATGCATGTTGGGTTCATAACGCCTCCATTCCGGGACAGCAAAATCCCCATTACCGACCACTTACATGCCCATGCATATCTTGGCGCACCCGATCTTGCTGGCTGGTGGCGTGGTACGGCGTACGGTTCCCTGGCGTGGTATTCTGTGCAAGATCTGATTGCAGAGATTCGGTGCGTTTTACTCGCGTCGCAGATGACGCTTCCTGTGACTTACAACTCAGTTGTTAGAGAATCAACTTCAAATAATCGCGTGAAGTCGGGTTACACCAACCGCGCCACAGCACCCATCGATTTGGTCCCCGGGGCGGGCGCATTGAGCGGAAACGCGGATGGGACTCAGGCGCCTCCTGCAGCTCTTCCGTTCCAAGTGAACAAGGCGCACATCAGTCCAGTCAGTAGTCCTACACCAAATGTGATGGTCTCGAAGCCCAGCGAAGATACCGCGGCAAGCTCTAGTAGCGTGGGAAAATCACCAGCACGAGCCGAATTTGAAGCAGTCATCTCTGGGAGTGTGGATCTCGGTTCAGGACATGCCGCGGTCTCCCACATATTACCGCGCTTGGGAACCAGTTCACCGACGAGAGGGAGGGGGCGATATCGTGAAAACGAGAATGTTGGGGGGCTGGAAGATGCAGAATGGGATGATACTGTTGTGGCGGGCAGGTTTGAAGGTGAGGCAGGCCCTTCGACAGTGCGCACACTGAAGGGAGTGACAAGCTAGCGGTGCGCGCTTGAATTGACGCATCCCTTATGCCGCGGGTAAATATTGTATATTGTTGCTATTTTCCACGTTCTTGAAGTCCCTTAATCATTTTCGTGTTCATGGTCCAAGATATCCCTTGAGGTTTCTTCCTGCTCTGTATTCGAACTTTCGACTCGTCAGGCGAGAGGATAGTACAAAATAAAACCCAGACAGTAATCTTGAGACCCCGATGTCGTAGCCAAATACTAGAGCTATTGATCGTGTGGATCCTGCAGCAATGCTCTGGACAGCGGCGTGGCAGAGTCTACCACAAGCTTGGCACCTACTGTACCGGAGATACTCCATGCCCAGGTGCCTAGGGCGTGCAGAGCGAACACGGCTATGGGACCACGAGGTGCCTCTCTCGCTACTGACTGCCTAGAGTGCTGAGGATTAGGTGAGAGGTCGCCTGGTATGAGTTATTGGCAGCGCACTCGCTCCGGTCCCTGCGGTTATCTGGAGAAAATCAACGCACGCCACCCGGCCAAAACCTCGCCAGGCGCTCTCCGATAATCCACGGGTCGTAAGTCGTGGCCTACATCCCATGGTACCTCAACCAGGCACTCCCCCTGTGGGAAGGACTTGACCTGCTGGAATCTACCCGTTCCTCAGACTCCCTTTGACACGATGGTCTCAGTTCGCGAATTGTAATTACCCTGGGGGTTCAGAGGGATGACTTCTTGGGAAGGCTGGTGATTCATCGAGATTCACGCACAGGCCTGTGGCGATGGTACGTGAGATATTCGGACATGAGAATTCTGAATCGGAGAAGATCGAGATTATATCGGTTACAGGGAGAGGCTCACCTGTTGGTTGCGGCACTAGTTGTATTCCTTTCTTTTCGGCGTTCAGGTCGTGTCTCCTCCATTTCTGGATCCCCCGTTTTCGCTGTGTTCGTTATTCGTATTGTCGTGTTAGGGCTTAGGGTCTGGATTCCTTCAGAGAACAACCTGCAGCCAGCGGTGAGGTCTGACCTCTGAGAGCTAATTTTTATTAGAGGATTCTCCCTGAAAAGACTGGCAGATCCCTTGAGAAAAGGCCTTTTGTGGTAGGGTGAATCATAGCAAAAGTAGTTTGATTCCGAAAGCTGAAAAAATATGTATGGGCCGTATTCGTATCTTCACTCACTTGACCGCCCTGTAAGACACTCTCAACTGTCAATAGTAGGCTAACCCAGCTTATAAGGGGAACCCCTCCCAGCTACCGTAGGCTCGTAAACCCCCTCTCGGGTATAATGTCACAACCAACCACCGCTCAGGTTCCCGTTGCGGCGCCGAAACCAATACGTTCAGCGCCGTACAAACCATCATCGGATCTACCGAGCTATAGCTGGAGATCCCCCGCCCCTCATTTCTCGTCCGCGGCGTCCCCCTTCCAAGCTTAGACAAAGAGAACTATGCTATCTAACGAATGACCGCGACGCCGAAACTGTCCTAGGTTTCCTAAGAGGGCAAGTCATCCTCGCGCGTCCACGCCCTCCAAGAGCTAATCCTCACCCTCTAATCTTATGAATGTTCCCGTAACAGACCCCTGGGTTTCGATATTGAATGGAGACCACAGTTCAAGAAGGGCGGGGTAGAGAACCCAGTCGCAGTCGTACAGCTTGCCGATAATGAACGCGTTCTACTGCTTCACGTGAAACACATGCCTCGAGGTATGATTTTTCGCTCCTTTCTGAGCTATACATCTCAAGTCCATTTTGCTACCAGTGCCACTAGCTCTCAAAACCGTATTGGAGGATGAAAGTCTGCTCAAAGTGGGCGTGGGCATCGACAGTGCTTTCATTTCCTTATTCTTCTCTTCAAGAGTCGTCTGTGGCTCAAGGTGCTTCACGTTTCTATTTTCCAGGGGACTCCGACAAAGTTCGCCGAGATCTCGGAATAAATCTACGAGGGATACGTTGAATTGTCCGAATTGGCGCGCATCGTTGACGGTACTAAATGGGAGGACATCCCGGCAAGTTCATCTCCCTCGCACGTCTCACCGAAATGTATACAGGTTCCAGGCTCGAAAAGTCGAAGAGGCTCCAATTGGCGGATTGGGAGACGTACCTGACCCCCTCTATGAAAGAATGTACGTGATACGTTCGTATGCAAATTAGGTTCGTTACGAAAAATACTGATCCCCGCATCCTTTGTCATCGGAATACCCACAGATGCGGCCAATGATGCTGCTTGTGCATTATCCATCTACAACTTCCTCTTCCAACATCGTCTCTCCCTCCAGGATCCGCCCCATCCCTCTGCATACATATCCGAGATCAGCGAGCTTGCTCTTGCGAAATTCCATGGCGACGCCAGCTGCCTGTCAAGTGACGCATCCAACATGAAGGATCGGGCCCAAATCCTAGGAAGGCTTGGCCTTCCCACGAGTTCCCAGCCAAGACCGCCGTTGCATACGGGGAGAGGGCTGTTGCCCACTACCAAGACGTCCAGCGGAGAACTGCGCGCGGACTCCATTCCAAATAAATCACGTTCATCGAAAAAGAAAAAGGGAAAATCAAAACAGTCACCCCCAGATCAGCAACGTCCTTTCTCCGCCCCATCTATTCCCATCAAGGGACCCGCAGGATTCTCTCCGTTGAACCGAAGATTGTCTGTCTTGGAAGAATTTGGGGCATCATCCCCGTACCTTGCGAAAAAGGGGGGTGTTGCCGCATTGAGCGATTCGAATCTTCACCTTGGCGCATCCTTGCGCGGGACCCACGCGCTGGCCCAAAATTCTACCGTGGCTGAGCCCCTCCGTACGCGGGGCAGGAACAAAAGCCTGGATTCGGCCTCTGGTTCGACAGGGCCATCTAATCGAAAAAATCGAAAGTTATACGGATGATATAATCGCACGTGGCCATGCCACATTATCCATGCCTATCTATCGATGCATTCTTTCAGACGCTCATAGGCACAACATGGTGCCTGGGCGAATGTCGTGCTGGCTGCATCTGTACTTGAATTGTCGCTGGCAGTGACTTGCGAGTTATTTCCGCTACTATCACGTCTCGATTGTAATGTACTTTTGCTGCATTATATTTCCTGTCATTTCAATGATCTCTCTCACCCTGCTCACTCTTTGTGCAACTGCCTGACCCCTTTCACTCGCTCGCATGTTTCCATTTGGTGTGTGTGCTGCAGCTCAGAGCATCTTGCGTTATTTCCCTTGATTCCACCAGATACGGCTGGGGTTAAATTGAGTCAGACATTAGGAAAAGAATCTTGATCGTTCAGGCTTGAAAACATTCCTCTTTGGCTTAGTGTAAGGGACCGATTGGAAGGTTTACGTGATTAGTACGTAATATGCACTGCTTCTTTGATATCGACAAAAGTCCCAAGTTACATACAGTGTTATCGAAGGCGGATACAAGCCTTTATTGCGAGGACAAATGCAATTCATACATAGGGAGAACTAGTCTACAATTACAATTCGACCAGAGTCCAAGGCGATCTTCGCAAGATCAGGGTAGTTCAAGGCAGGGGTCTCAAGCCCAGCCCTCTTTCAGGACCACGTTCTCGCCCTCCTTATTCACAAGCTCGACCGGCTTCGCGTCCACCAACACGGCGATGAACCTCGCCCACGTGGTTCCTCTATTCTCCCACTTGTGCTGCGTTCCCCGCTGGATGACGATATCTCCAGGCGTAAGGATGCTCTCTGTCCCGTCTTCCATGACTGAGGTGAGCTCGCCATTGACTTATTGTTGTTCCGTTGCATTCAATGAGGGATTGCCGTAAAAAGCAAGAAACCGAAAACACAAAGGACAATTAGATGCAAATTAAGTGAAAGGCTACCAGCGCCTGCAATACTCACCGAGAATGATATAGTCGAGGGTACTCGTGCGATGTGTGGGGACCTCTAGGCCAGGAGCGACGTCGAACGCCCCGATATGTGAGCCGTTCGTCGAGACGATGTGCATCCGATCAGGAGCTAGCCCGGCCCCGTCGAGCCTGATGATGCGCCCAGCAACGATGAGCAATGAAGTGAGATCCAGAAAATGAGAACGAGAAAGGGGCAGGGGTGGGGGTGGTGGGGCGAAGACCAGATACGCACGTTTGCTCGCTGTTAATGGCTGGGCTCTCAGTCGTGGTCCAAAGGGGGGTGATTCGGCAGCCTTTGATGGGGCTGAGGTAGGACTCAACCTTTTCGTCCCGATGGATAGTACCCTTCCCCTCGGGAGTGTGGCTGGTGATAAGTCTTCGTACAACGGGGAGAGTATAGGGAGCAACGGTTTCCACAGTCATGTTTTGGGCTCTGAAGAGGAGGAGGGAGGGCGGGAATCTGAGATCACAAAATACGATAGATTCATCCGAATTTATGCTTCTTGCAAGTGTATGGTCATGTGTGGAAGGGACAAGACACAGCCACTTTTCAAATCCGCAAGCTATTTAGGAAGCACTCGTCTGACAGGCCCGCACTAGAATTCCCATTCATGGCCTGAGGTGATGAAATGCGCCTCTTATCATCCAATGGAACTTGTCAAGCTCTATTAACGAGAACTCACCACCTTGACCCCGGTCACAGGTTACAGCCCCGAGGCCACCATTTGCTGTCTTGTGACCAAGGAGGTCGCCTTATGGTCACGTCACAAGGTCGGTGTCTTCATAATTCGCGATCGGCGGTGGCCCAAGGTAAGTAAGCAAAGATCATCCCACTCTGATGGCGCACTGAGAGGCCCAAGTGATGCGATCGCAGAACCACTGGGAGCTCTGTTCTTGGCTAGTTATCACAAATCCTTCATGGAAGACTATCGCCCAGACAGGCCTCAAAGACTGCTTTCTCACCGATTGAATGGCAACCCTTTAATTAAAGAGGCGGGAAAAACAACCTGCCAACTCTGCTAGGCCACCCACAAGTGTATCTCACAGCGATGGCCAGTCCGCTATTGTCTACCTGATTCCACACGCCTGAAAATCCCGATCTTCCCTCTTGTGGCCACTGCTTATCAATTGGATATCACCCGTGCCTCATGGCTAATTTTGTGCATCCCCTAAATATGTAATATACCACCCCCGACAGCAAATCAATTCTGCTTGGAAATTCTACATCCACCACACGATGCGGATCACCCCTGCGTTCTGATGCCACCATTGCTACATATGTACTGCGCCAACGAAATCTGATCAACATTCAGAAACCCTAAGGGGTATCCCGGACCGAGTGGTAGCGTTGAATCGATCCCAGCTCGGCTCGGTCAGCCACTCTATGTGGCGCGAGGCTGCCAAACGTGGCCAGGGTTCTTCCAAAGGACCTGGCCTACCTTATCCTTTTCCGTGGCGAGGGATTCCTCGTTCTTTCGGAAGTTTCCCGCTCTCTTCAGACCTATGCCCAATGTTTTCACACGGCCCCAAATGTGTCTGCTGGACCCACATACCGGTCCAGTGGTTTCCACGGCAGCGGCCGTGATTATCTCAGCAATCGGATCCGATCAACACTTGTGATGAAGTGATCTTTCTGGCCCTCCTACCACTGCTCCGACGCGGGGACAATGTAAGAGGAAGAGTCTTCATCGAAATGGATCACCCGAGAGTGTTCGACGGGTGCAATTAGCAATTCGAATGATCAGATGGACACCTAGTTGCGAGCGACAAATGCGCAAGCCCAAAATTATCCCGACGCCAGTCCCGATCCTTCGTACGAAGGGACAGGCACAGAACGCCTGAACTCAGCCACTGGGATGTACCCGACGTAGCGTATACCAGCAGGCCTCGGTGCCAAAAGAGAAGTCGTTAAGAATCATTTTATGGGTAATATAGTCATTCCATATCTGGATTGAGTCATTCTCACATCCCCGGAGGCTCATGAGAGAACATGGCTGCCTAGGTGATATTGTGCCGGCCACGCGTCTTTCAACTCGCCTGCCGACCAGCCGATGGGATTGCGGCTCAACTCAAAAACGTGACGGAGCAAACGGTTTACACGCGCCTATGGTCCTAGTCTTGATTCCGACAGCCCAGTGCAAGTAGAATTGATCTTCCCCCTCTTGTAAGAAGTGGACCCATGCCAGATAACATCGTGCAATCTACAAACCAGATCAGCCAACCGTAATTACGATGCACTGAGTTCGCATTCATTTAGCATACACTATACCACACCCCTGCTTTCGTTTCAAACCCACCTAGGTGAGGCTGCCGCTGGATTTTCTTACATTTTGAACTGCCACAGTTGATTTGCGTTCACATAGTGTATTGAAACTAGCCTCTTGTGGTAGGGACTTTCGTTGCGAAAAAGGCAACTGGAACCGTTGATTTGTGGGAAAGATGCACACGGACAATTACAATTGTTCCCCGCGACACACCACCCGAGGCCATACGACTCTAGGCGCTCGGTCTCTGAAAATATCAGAAGAAACCCTCCTCCAGAGCCTTGGTCTTTCCCTCCTTATCGATAGTCTCGACTGGCTTTGCGTCCACCAGAATGGCGAGGAACCTGACCCAACCAGAGCCTCTGTTCTCCCACGTGTGCAGTGTGCCTCGCTGTACGAGGATACTTCCCGGCTCGGATAGTGTGCGTTCTGTTCCGTCTTCCAAAATGGCTGTTACCTCGCCAGAGACTTGTCGTTTCATGGTCAGTCAATTTCGGCACACGGATTGTGGGAAAAGGTGATGAGTATGGGCCAAACAAAAGTGCGTGAAGAAAATGTTTCTGGGGACTCACTAAGAATAATATAATCTATAGTGCTCGTACGGTGGAAGGGAACGCTGTGGCCAGGAGCCATGTCCCATGAGCCAAAATTTATCCATTTGTAGAGACAAGACCCAGCCTGTCAGGACCTTCCGTACCCCCTTCGTCTCTGATGTTTCAGACGACGACGGCCGGGGATGAGTGAGTTCGAGTGGGGAGAAATGAAGGGAGAGGGAACGGTGATACGTACGTTTCCTCGCTGTGGACGACTGGGCTCTGATTCGTTCTCCAAATGCGTGTAGTGTGAACGCTGTCCGCTTCATCGGGTACTGGCGAAGCGGGGACAGAAACGAGTCGGTCGTCGCGGACGATAGAAGCTTTCCCATCGGGAGTGTGGCCGGTGACAACCCTCCGAATAGGCGGAAGAGAATAGGGGTGGAGGGTTGACGAGGACATCTTCTCTGAGGACGAGATATTTCAAATGCCTGTGTGCGTGGGCGTACGATTTTATCATCTCAAACCTTACAGTCACGTGATGGTGTCGGGAGGTACACATCGGGTAGCGGCGACAAGCGCCAATCCCCGACTCTTAAACCAGTTGTCATGCGGTTATTTTTCATAATGTATGAAGTGCCTGTGTTCAATTGAACTCATGAGGGATTTCACAGAGGGCATATATTAAGATGTATGCATTATTTTCATGCAGAAGAGAACAAGTAAGAAGGGATTGACCAACGCGGCAACCTATCGTCCCAGCCCGGGACAAGGGAAACTTGAACCTGGTGGAAGTAGTACAGCAAATAATACATAATCCCACACAAGACAGTACGGCATCTCCGCCGCAAGCAACGATCGGCCACGAGTACGTCTTCGAACTTGCTTCACGGATGAATGTCTGTCGCCCCATGATGAACATGAGATCCAGTTGGGCGACAATGATTGCAGGCAAGATCTATTCCAATCCACACGATGCGGCGATCAGTCGATCGTAAAGACCGAGAAGTCCTCAGAGTAATGATCTTGAGCTGATAAAGCCAAGGCGTGGCGTGCTCGGTGCGCACGACCGGTGAGCCTTCTTCCTCGCAATTGCTTGCAAGACTGTCGCTCTTGATCTTCAACCATCCGCTTATTCTCCTGGAACTCGAGCGAACCGGAACGCGACGGGAGGATATACGAATTTCAATCAGAAAAGACGTCATACATCCTATGATCCCGACTCACCTGAGAAACATGGCTCGTACTAGTCATTTTCATTTTTATTCGTATGGAGGCACACCGCAGGAGATGATGGAGGGAGGATTGGAGTTGACCGTATATCCTTTACTTAGGGACGGCAGCTCATACGATGGTCGGGTTGGCTCACTAGGAAAGTCAGAGGTCGACGAACACCTACTAGACACCCTGCCATCCGCTGATGCCATTCTCTTCGAAATCGCCAGAAGAGGCATAGATAATCGCTGCAGGATACGTCACATTTTGCTTACCGTCAACTCGGAGAAGCGTTTTCGTCGCGTAGAGCATCCCGACAGAGGCGAGAGATTGGAGGTACTGTAGTGGGGCCTGGCGAGAGATTGCACAAATCCGAGTTCGAATTCAAATCGATGTCTATTGGCAGTGCAGATTTCCGCTGGAGGCGTTGTGGTTGGGATTGATAAATTGGCAGACACCAATGTGACTACGAAACTGACATAGGACTCGTACCATCAGCTTCGCCCTGTAGGCACGTGGAAAATCCCAAATTTGGTAGGACTACCAAATTAGGTGTTACTACCAAATCAGGGAGCGTACTCCAAAGTACGGATGGAGCCGAAGTTGCACTGCCATGGATGCAGGCTAACTGTTTCAGAGGTCATGCGGATGACTTCACTAGCTCCCGCAAGCACTCTTACTTACGTAAGAGTCGGGGATTCAAATACCTTTGAGACACGCCCGTCGGTGCCTGCTCATGGCCACACCCCCAGGGTGATTAGTACTTAAGTTAACCCCATGAGGATCGTGTTCTCGTCGCTCGAGCCAGCTTTCAGCCACCAGGTAAGTGTATGCGTATGTTATCCTTTCACGACTGACACGCTTTTTGCAGTACATCATCGAATCCTGCTCCGAGCGCTACGGGAACTACACAGTCAGGCACAGCTCCTTGCGGGGCTCGACCGTCTTCGTGAAAAGGGGAACCTCGAACCTGGTCGGGAGAGGCCCGCACCCAGGCACATTTCTACGACCAAGCTCAACAATCGCCCAACGCGCCCCGCGTGGCTCGAGTGTACGAGGTCTTCGACGATGGGCGTAGCAGCACGTATCTCGTGATGGAGTTCCTCTCTGCGCCGTCGTTCGAGGTCTTGATCAATGCTGCTGGTTCCAGCCCGGAGTGTGAGAGCCTAAGAGCTACGGCCATCGTAAAGATTGCCGATGCCGTCGAGTGGCTGCTGAAGTGCCCAGTTCCCGAGGGTAGACTCTATTGGCCCCGTGGGGGGCGGAAACATCCAACACATCTTCTTCAACATGGAGGAGGCCCCCATCGCGTTCGCCACCTCTGGCGCATTGGAAACTTATGTCAACAAGGTGCGTTCTTTCGCCCTCTGTCCTGGCGTATTCATGTTGATTTCGCTGTAGGCATTGTCGTCTCTACCCGGAAAAATCAAGCACTGCGTCACACTCACAACCGAAGCTCGCCTTTATTGTCCCTCGGACGTCGCTTTCAGGAACTTCCTCTGGGACGGCAAAGTGGTCTCGTTCGTTGATTGGCAACACGTGAACCTCCTCCCGCAATCCTTCGCCAGCTACTACTTCCATAGTACCGCCGACAAGGTTGTGAAGGCGGTGGCTAGTCGAATCAGCTTGCAGCGCTCCACGAAGCTTAAATTAATCGACGCGGCCGCACGGCAGGGTGCATCCAGGGGGGGATTCCGGACTACGGTGAGCCTCTGGGTCTGCGCATAGTTACGACGCGACGCTAGCATGTTACCATAGATCTAGATGAGTATGGCAGGAAGCCGCAATAGCTCGTAACGCCTTTATGGCATGACTATACTTGGCCAATTCCGCTAATGTTTAGAACTAAACGGGTTGAGAGCGGTCCGCGTTGCCCTTGCTGTTCTATGTACTCCTGTTTTTCTCTTACTTCCCTACCCCTTGAGTTATTTTCTTGCTGTCAAGAACTGTTGAAATTTATTTGTATCTGAACGCGCTACGTTAGCGATGCGAACAACTCCCACCACCCTGCGAGGTGCACTACGTAGGTTGCGCCACGCGATTGAATCAGACAAATCTCCTTCAGCTATAAGTGTTTCGAGTACTATAGCTGCTAAGATTAAGTTGTTAAGACTAGGTCTTTACTGTAAGTCCAAGCATTGTAGAGACGTAAAGCCCCTTGGGCAACACCTGTTTTTGCCAAAGAAACACTCAACCTGTTTCTAACACAATTCACCATCAATTCCAGGCCAAAAAGGCTGAGACTTAGCAAGGCATAATTGTTGTTTAATGAAGGTGCAAGTTATACCAGGCTTGTGTGAGATCACACAGACCGCGTCCGTTTCTTCTGCTGCCCGCGAGACGTGCCGCGCGGATAGCCTAAGGCCATCCGCCTCCTGACTCAGTTGTACACGGGGCGGCAGAGTTACTGCGGTGTCTCTGGTATGAGGGACCCTGAGCCAGGTCGCCACTGCAGGATGCGAAGGCCACCACCATAGAAAAAGCTGTGCATTAAATTCATATGGATTCTTCTGCAAATTTATCATTCAGCCGTGGCATGGCTGAATCCATTCGTCCTCAAGAAAAAGCTGAATTTCATCACTACTTGATTCATCCAGATTGAAGATGAATTGTTGAAAGGATCTTATGGTGTTAAATATACACTTTTATAGCAGGATTATCGCTATTAAGTATCAACAAATGTGACATCAGCAAGCACCCCACTGTAGAAACAGAAAGCCTGCGACGCGGGAACCGTAATCGATTGGTTGCCGAGTCGCGAGGCTAGCATAGGTTTACATAGGAAGAGGGGGAAGCAATGCGTACGGACAATGCACACTTTGGTGCATGTCCAGACCGTGTGTTCTGTGGAAGTGGTGTATAATGGGTAGTGGTAGTAGCGGACGTTGCGGTGGTGGTCAGCTGTACATGGTCAAGCGTGTTGCCAAGCTCAAGTGCTGCCACTGTCTGCAGATCTACCACCTCCACTGAGGCTGCCTTAATAGTTTGTGAATAGTTTTAACGCACAAAAGTAGAGGTGATCGACCTTCGGGAGCAATCACAAAGACCGTTACTTTGCGGGAGCTGTACACATATAATTACTTGTTCCCCACGACATGACACGACTCCGGGCGGCCGGCCGCAAAAAGTTCAGGCGAAGCCCTCTTTCAGGACCTCGGTCTTACCCTCTTTATCGACAATCTCGACCGGCTTCGCGTCCACCAGAACCGCGAGGAACCTGACCCAACCAGGGCCTCTGTTCTCCCACTTGTGCAGTGTGCCTCGTTGTACAAGGATAGTTCCGGGCTCGGATAGTGTGCGTTCTGTTCCGTCTTCCAACACGGCTGTTAGCTCGCCAGAGACTTATCGTTTTATGGTATTCAATGTGGGCAAAAGTGATCCAAGAAATATTTTCTAAGGACTCACTAAGAATAATATAATCTATGGTGCTCGTACGGTGTCTGGGAACGCCGTTCCCTGGAGCGACATCAAATGAGCCAATATTCGTTCCATTTGTAGAGACAAGTCCCAGCCTGTCAGGACCTCCTGTGCCCCCGTCGACTCTGATATGTCAGGTGGTGGCGGCCGACGATGAGTAAGTTCGGGAGGGGAAAAATGAGTAGGGGGGAAGACGGTGCGCACGTTTCATCGCTGTGGACGACTGGGCTCTGCTTCGTGGTCCAAATGCGCGTAATTCGACCACTGTCCGGTACGTTGGGGACATCGGGGACGGGGGTAAGTCTTTCGTCACGGATGACAGTAGCCATCCCATCGGGGGTGTGGCCGGTGACAATTCTTCGAATAGGCAGAAGAGAGAGAGCATATGGAGGGACAGGTGTCGATAAAGTCATCTTCTGGTCTACGCAAGGGGGGGAGGACCTCACCACAAACGGGATTTTATGCGTTCACGTTGATAAGCATGTGACGGGGTCAACGGTGGACTCTGGGCCAAACTTCCCGCACCCGCCACCCACGGTTTGGGCTAGAGCGAGAAATTTCCCATTTCTGGGTATTTGAAAATAGATGCTGTCCCCGCGGCCACCCCCACGGCGATCCACCCCGAACAACCCATGGCTGACTCAACTGCTCACTGGGTCCAAATCTGTTTCCTAGTGCTACTTGGCGTCTTGTGGACATGCCTCAATTGGGTAATCTCCCAGCTCACATACGACTCCAAGGTCAGAAGGAGAATTGAATTCTTTGATGCATTTTCACCTGATTTTTAATCACATCCACTGATGGGAATTTCAGTAAACTCCATGACTAGAAATGAACAGTCGATTATGTAATGCAATCTTGCGCCTCTCCTTACCCTCATGGAATTTCGATGATGGTGAGTAAATGGAGAAGTACGTTATAATAGAATAATAACTCTTTTTTTTTTGGCGACAATTCCCAAGGCAATCATGCGTGAAATCGCCGACAGCGGAACCCATTCCAAATAAGTTGTATTTCCCATCCAGTTCCGGAGAGGCTCAGTGCGAACAATGCTGAATCGGAGAACCTCGCCCCCCGAACAGTACCCCAGCTTACGAACCACGAAGAGGCAGTAAGCTATACCCGCACGCGCGTAGGATTCGGAGACAGTCAGACTGTCACCATTTCGATTCGCCATATCGGGTGATTCGCTCACCCCCTCTTCTGGGGCTGTATTATGCCGCGATGGGACACAACTTGACGTCACTCGTACATGGTATTAGGCTCTTTCATGGATTCACCGTAACAAAAATCTTCTGCAAATCGTTAACAAAGCTCACCGCTGCGACCAAATGAAATTCCGTCAAAACTTCGTTCAAAGGGACGTTAAGATATTTCCTGTTGAGTAAGTGCCATGCCTGCAGGATTCGGCCGTGGTCCCCTTTCTTCAGGTAGAGTCACCCCAGTCCTTATCCTTGTTACACCCGTCTGACTTTGATGTTATTATTCCAAGGGTGAATGTCTCTGTTGAAGGGGTGGGGGTTATCAATAATTTCTGATAGATATTATCCAGGAAACTGTGCAAAGACACCCAGAAACCCGCAAGTACAATTACAACCGTTTCAATCCAAATCCAAATCCTCCTTTGCTTAGGCGGGACCCTCTTTCAGGGTTATCGTCTTTCCCTCGTCAACAATCTGGACCGGCTTCGCATCCACCACAACGCCAATGAACCTGGCCCAACTAGAACCCCTGTTCTCCCACCCGTGCAGAGTGCCTCGCTGTACAAGGATGCTTCCGGGTTCGGAAAGCGTGCATTCTACGCCGTCTTCTAACGTGGTGGTAATCTCGCCAGAGACTTGTTTTGTGACGGTCGTTGTGGGAAAGCAAAAAAAAGAAGCAACGGAAAGATAAATGTGACGCATATTAAACCCGACTGAGGACGCACGGAGAATGATATAATCTATGCTGCTGGTGCGATGTTTAGGAACGCTGCCGCCAGGAGCAAGGTCGAACGCCCCGATATGCGTTCCATTCGTAGAAACGACAGGCCCCTGTCAGGGACTTCTTCGCCTCCCTTCACTCTGATGGATGTCAGATGGCGAACGATGTGGTGAGACCGAGAGCAAGAGGCAAATGAAAGGGGGACTGGCCCCGAAGCATACGTTTTCTCACTGTTATCAGCCGGAGACTCTTTCGTGGTCCAAAGGCGTGTAACTCGGCTGCTCTCTACACCAGGGGCAGTGCCAGAGGGAACAAGCTGTTCGTCGCGGATGATAATAGCCTTCCCATCAGAAGTGTGGCCGGTAACGATTCTTCGAACAGATGCGAGAGAATACGGAGCAGCGGTGTCCGAAAAGGACATATTGTTTCCTCTGTGCAGGAGAGAATCGATAGATATGTTGGAGCCATATATGGTAGTGCTATGATTACTCATTTGCTTATAATTATTCTTTCCGCCTACCTTTTATTGATACCCGATGTTACCGGTTATATATCAGTATCCTGATCATCCCATACTCCTTCAGTTCTTTTCTCAAAGACTTATTTGCTCTTCAGTAGTACAACAGCTTACCCGACCTACTGTAGTACCGTCGTTCTAGGTAAATTACTTCAATTCACAATTCTTTTTTCAAAGACTGTCGTTCTAGTATATACGAGTACTTCGCCATTAAGATATCCATAAAGCCAACTAACGAGCATCCATCCGGATTTATGCTTTCCCCACGATACCGGTCACGTGGGACTGGAAAAACGACATAGCCACATACATTCTCCGTCTTGTCCCCGGGTCTATCGAGTCAGAAATCTCACTTGTCTATCCTTTAAAAGTGGGATATTGGGCAGTTGCTTCCCAGTGTGCATAGAAGGCAATTCCCGGCGGTCACGCCAACCCCTGACACTTCGCGTCTATCTCATGATGATTTTCAACCTACGATATCAGCCTGCCTTGCGCGACCGCCCTCTGGACACAAACCTCCTTATAATCCTTTCTCCCACTGTGGTGGATGTTCTCAATCATCGAATACTGGCCCTGCTTCAGGTTCAATTATGTGTATGCTTCTCATAGTAGAACATATCCATGCCTAGTAACACCTTGATCAGCAGACGATGTGAATCATACACGGGGACAAAATCGACCAACGTCGGTTATTTTCGCCCATCTAGACACTGGGTACCCATCTCATGACACGACTATACAGAGTATGGTGGCTTGGTTGCTCCCATGTTTTTAATGCTGGACAATCACGACTGGCGCCAATATTTGCATTGCTAGTACACCATCCAAAATCGTATTTCATGGCCTGCACTGTGCCATATTTCTTGTCCATTCAGGGATCTCGTATTCCCCCTTCCGCTCGTATATTTATCTCCGGTGTGTCCTATGCCGTTAACCATTTCCCTCGGGTTTACTGGATATAACGACAACTGTCGGCACGGGTCTGTGCTTGGCCTCTGAAAGGTTGAGGCGATTTGCTCCGCTGCTCTCTTACCGATCTCCTACATCGTGATGGGGATTCAAAGGGACGCCCCCTGATTTCTATTTCTGTCTTGCCGGATTTTTTTCCCACACCGAAGCGTGAAGCAGGAGTAAGATGTATTTCTAATCGGTGTGCGTGTGTGTGACAAGATAACCAAAGCGCATGTTTCGTGCGCCGCCAAGGAGTACAAAATCGTTTCTTTCGAGACAATTGGGGTTGGGGGCGGGGGCGGGGGCGTGTTTCTGCGTCGATTGCGTTATGATGCGAAGCCCTCCGCCAGGGTCACGCTCCTACCCTCGTCATCAATAACCTGGAGCGGCTTCGCGTCCGCGAGAATGACGATAGCCCTGGTCCGAGTGGTCCCCCTATTTCCCCATCCGTGCATCGTGCCCCGCTGCACGAGGACAGATCCAGGCTCGGATAGCGTGCGTTCTGTACCGTCTTCCAGGGTGACGGTGAGCTCGCCGCAGACTGTTTTGTTTTGTGTGTTGAAATTCATGTTGGCAGGAAGGAAGGAAGGAAGGGGGGTATATGTTGAGTTATAATGAGGAAAACCATAGATACAGGAGAAAGAAGGGCGTGAATATTTCCTCGAGCGCACTCACTAAGAATGATATAATCTATACTGTTTGTACGATGGAGGGGAATGCTGCCACCAGGATCGAGATCGAACGACCCGAGATACGTGCCGTTTGTAGCAATTATTCCCAGCCGGTCAGGAATTCGATGGGCCCCGTCGACTCTGTATCCAGATGGCGCACGGTAAGTGAAAGGAAAGAGAGAGAAATGTGTGAGAGAAGGGAGTAGGAGGGATGGCATACGTTTTCTCAGTGTTATCAGCCGGAGATTCCGTCGTCGTCCACAGGCGCGTAACGGGGGTAGCAGGAACTTGTTCATCGTGGATGATAGTACTCTTCCCATTGGGAATGTGGCCCGTGACGATTCTTCGAACCGGTGGAAGAGAGGAAGTCGGAGTAGCACTCAACGAGCTCATCTTATACCCTCCGCGGAGCAGAGAGGATAGGAATGAGATATGTCATCCGTACTATTTAACTGACCACCACAAGACACAGCCACATATTCAGTCGGCAGCTCTCATTTGCTTCCAATCACCCCGACATTGGCACGCAAGACCACTCTCTAAAAAATCCACGAGAGAGAGTAAAACAAAGGCTCGGTAGACAGCATGTTCACTCCATATTAAGCAATCGTATACCACTGTACTACCAGAACCAAGGCCGCTAAGTGCTTAGAACCGTGCTCGAATCTTTCTCTGAATATCCAATAACGTTCGTCTCGTGTCATGCGCGTCTGGAGTCATCGGCAGTGCCTCGAGATACGCAGAGACCGTCTGATCGATAACATTGGCTGGGAACGACCCTCGAGGCACCCGTGAGCCCGGTCTCAAAGTTTCAGCAAGCCAATTGCTCATCAAGGACGTGATGTCATCGATCAGGAAACGCTCACGCTCAGTGGTGTGATATGGCGGTTGCTGGTTCATACGTTAGATCATCCATTCTCACTCTTCGGACTAGGACCGGATGAACTCACCCCAGCTTCTCTCATTTCAAACAATGGCCGGAAGATCTCCTCATAAGGAACGTTCGCATCAACCAGAGTTTGAGGGGCCCAGCCAAGAGGTACCTCGCTTCGGTGTTCCCAAGCAAAGTCCTCCAACAGTGAACTTAACAAATCTATAATCATATTGAAGTCAGCCAGAATTTTTCATTTCGTAACCCAGGGTCCGCACGGCTGGCTTACCGAGTGGGAACGCATTGGACGATGGGTGAAGTTTATGCCCGACTCGGCTGACGTTCTCAGCAACAATAGCAGTGCCAGGCAGGTTTGGATCAGTGGTAGCTGGATCCATGTTGATTCAGCATTCCGGATAATATCGTTAAAAAAAATAAAATAAAGATGCATACCATCTTCGAAGATAGCTCGCCACGTCGAAGCCACAACTTGGGGATCACGGTGATCTGATACTTTTAGAATGAGTAGTTTCATGTCGTGCAGCCGATAAGGCTCAGCAAATCGATGATACAGCTAGGAAAATGGATTCCCAGTCAGAACAATAAGCGATAGGGGCAATATTGACAGAACATACATCCGTGACGTCGGTCAAATAAGTTCCCAGTTCATCCACATCACGAAGTGCTTCTTGACTCAGACCCGACAAGGACTGCATCGCATCATACACTTCCAGCTGGACATTGGCAACCTCTAGCTGTTCTTCCAAGTCATTCAAGAATTCCACAGGTGCCTGGTCCATATGATCATATTCTGGGACTTGATGGGATTTCGCGTTACCGACAGCAAGAGACAAATATTCCACACGTTTATCGAGCTTGACGGGGAAGCTGTAGGCGGTATCATCCCAACATAATGAGAAAAGGAACGGAGTTTATCATCGCCAGTGCAACCCACTTACGTCCTGTTACTCGCCAAGTTGAACAAAGTTTGTGCGGCCCGGAGGAACAAGCCATGATGCACGTAAAACTGCCATAGAAGCTCACACCTCTCCCACACTATCGGCTCGCGCCCCAGATGGCTTTCGATAAATGGAGTTTGAATCTTTGAACATGTGCAGGTCCAGGGATCAGCGGTCCTGGGTGATTTTAACTATCGCATCGGTAGAGTGCTTACTTCCAAAAGTTGGTCTGTGCGCCCAGTTCGTATAAACCAATCATAAAAGTACGAGTGAAAGACTGCGTCACTGGAGTTGAGCGCGACTTGGTATCCAATTGACCGTAGGGCTTCGGCCTCATCGGCTTCCGTGGTGAGGATCCACAATGATTAAGAAACCACAGCTTACAGACGACAGCGATAGACATACCGGCGGCTTCAGTGGTGGCTTGTTCAACCCCCTCATCAAAGGAGGCCAAAGCCTTCAATGCATGATCGTAACACTTGGTCCGTAATCCATATGCTTCTTTCCGGGGATCCCCTTCTGGGGCACCACCTTGCCAATATTCCATTCCCTGGGATTCAGAATCCCAATCTTCGGCACATTTGAGCGGGAGCTCTACGACACCTGGAGATGGAGTCCTCATGAGCCATTACAGATGATTTCAAATGCACTTCGAGGAGATACGTACCATCAGGAAACTTGAGTTGCTGATAATCGAAACAAATTTCTTCTAGACTAGTAGGTTGTAAATTACGAGTACTTTTGAGAAGTAGTCTATATGCGGCTAATAAATCGTAAGAAAAGAAAGAATTTAACACATGGAATGTCTAACGAACCGCAGAGACTCGCGCAAATTCTCATAGCGCTCATTGGTATTGCGTGTTTCTTTGGCTCGGCGCAGAGCCTCGACAGCCTATAACCAGAGTTTCTTCCAATTACGGAGTCATGGAATTCCCAACAAGTCGCATACCTTGTACATCATCACGTCATCAGTACTGCAGAAATTGGGACATCGAGACTGCAAAATCTCGCTGATCGTATCGATCTAGAGACGCAAGATGAGATATGTGATATGACAGGCAAATCCGCTGAAGATCCATACACTAATTTGCTGGCTGATTTGTTGATTAATGACCGCCGTCACTAAGCCCTTTCCAACTTCTCGGCCGACTTTATTGGTCAGTAGGTCCTCCCATGTCATCGACTGTAGCTTTTGCTGCAAAGGCACCTCGCATCTAACGAGGTG
This sequence comes from Hydnum rufescens UP504, assembly GCA_014904985.1. NCBI lineage: Eukaryota > Fungi > Basidiomycota > Agaricomycetes > Cantharellales > Hydnaceae > Hydnum > Hydnum rufescens. The sequence continues at coordinate 213,641 of MU128915.1, forward strand.
AAAGTTAACCAGGCACGCAATCGTCTCATACGTGTGTGATCTGGGCCGAGCACTCACAACGCAACAGTATCTGGTAGCTTGTAATCCACCAATAATAAGACGAAACTTATGGCCTCGATGGTCAACCCCAGGAGCTCGCGAAGTTGAGCGGCGGATGATTCTTCCTCCTGAAACGGCTGTCAAAATTGAGATGATCGCAGTTGGTCGGCACTGTACTAGCCTTCCAAGCTCCTTGCTGGCCATCGTTTGTTGAGCTCCCAAAAGCCGTATAGTTCCCTGGCGATGCGAAAAGTTGAGGATTCCTGAAATCCATCTTCAGCCACGAAAGTCCCGCAGGTAGGATCGACGGACCCACCGGTCAAGGAACGACGCCAACGATTGCAGATTTCGTTGGACGATGGACAAGATGGGAACTGGAATATTTGATGTCTGGTTGCTCGTCGGACTGATGGACAAAGTGAGCCGAACCCGATCTTGGGATCGGATGACATTGTCGGGAGACCTACCCCTTGGTTATTTTTGACTTCCATATTGGTCTTACAAGCCGCGAAAAGTAGATGGCGAGGCCCTCATGACGACCACTGAATGTCACGGCAGAGCCTGATAAATTGGAGGCAGACAATGAGTTCTGACTCCAGAAACGGAAGGGGCATACCAAAACCCACTATTTGGATAGATTGTTGGTTGTTGTCCAAGTTCTTGGAGCAAAGTTTTAGCTGCCAAGATAATCATATCATCAACGTTTCCCTCTGACATGCTTGCATTGGCGGCAAGGCGATACTGAGGATGGTTGAACGAATTGGAAGATGAAAGAGGTGGCACGGCGCCGGAGCCGACAAACGAATTGGAGCTTGCCAGTGCATAGCACATCGCACACGCTTGATCGCGTCCGTACCTGTTGCAAATATTTGAAGGATGTTCCAGTTATATAATACTGCTTGCCAACATACTGCTCGAAAAAAAGTGTGATCATATTCTCATCCCCGCCGCGGCGAGCGACTTCAATCAGGTCGCGTAAACAATCCACAGCGCGCCGCTTGCCAATAACGCTAAGCCCATCGTTAGATAAAATCAAGAACTGGTCTGGATAAGAGCTAAATTGGGTGACAAATTCATTCCATATCGTTGGCTGACCGCGAGGCAACGGAGGCATGCTGGCCGACGGCACGCTCGCAATTGCCCAGGTCTTACCCGCCATGGGAAACAGCGCCGTGAACTCGGAGAAGACTGGTCGAGAAGACGCATTAATTTGCTGCCCGTAGGGGCTATACTGCGCTACGGAAGAGGGAGCCGGACCAGATGGGATATCTTGTTTAAGGTTCGCAATTCGAGGCAAGTCTGGGACAGTACAGAGGAGAACATCCCGGACATTTTCATCTGGAGACGTTTGTGACGCCAGGAAGGATCCGCCGTAGTAACCTGTGATGCTGAGGTTCGAAGGAAACCATGCGGGAGGACGAGTGGCTTGAAGATTCCCAGAAACAGACCCGAAAGGTGGGCCAGTTGCGGTTGACTGCGCACCTCGGGGTCGAAGAGATTGGTAGGGCCCGTTCGCACATGGACAAGATCCAAAGTCGACAATATTCCGGTAACATTCGTAGTAGACCCAAACCCACCATATGTCCGCCTGAGAGCCGTAAAGTACAGCCTTACACCAGAGGTTGTTGTCGCGACCAAATGGATGCTAGAGGACTCGGCAGCGGTGAAACAGTGGATGCTAAGGATTTCGAGTTTTGTTTGACCCAGCGGAGGGCAGAGGGACTGTGCCTGTTTCAGAAGATTTGAAGCAGTGGCTACTCTCTGTAATGGCGAGGCGGCTTTGCCTGCGACGTCGAATAGAATAATGCTCTGGTGGGCAGTGAGGGCATATAGAAGATCCCGAGAATTATCCAATGCTAACTGGGTGATGGAATCTAAACGGTTTGGGTTGGAATGATTAGGAGGACAGAGGGAACCAGATGATCCTTACCACTGGGACTGGGTGAGAGCATTGTAGGCAAGAAACTTGCAACTCCAGAGACAGATTGGTTATATAACGAAGATTTCCCACCAAACCACCCTTCTTTCGCCTGATATCGCATCTCGTACAGACTTCCATCTGTTACGCCACACATAAAGGCTCTCCCTGAGGATGTACTGACAATTGAGGTCATGACGACATTTTCAGTGGGGAAGCGTAATTCGGTGTCGTATACGACAAACTCTTTTGACGTCGCATGGGAATCTGATGGTCGGTCGGGCAAGGCAAGGCCAAGTACAATGAGCAGTGACGGGGTGCATATCACCAGCAAGTGCTTCATAGAATCAATGAAGATGCCTACACGGAATCATAAGGGGGAAATCACCACTTTCCGCATCAAAGCACGCACCAGGCTTTGGTTTGACTAGACCAACATAGTTGATTATACCGGGCTGCTCCGGGAAACTCTGTAAAGAGTCATTCCTGGTTCACATTATCCTCAGGGTTGAATTGATATAAAATGATAGAGAACTAATGGACTGACGTGGTGATGTAGTCCCACAGAAACAATTTATTATTCAGTGCAATCCAAGCTCGATCGATGTCCGGGAATAAGCCCATTGAACACGTAGATTTGGTAGCTATTTATGAACAGTATCAGGGAGAAATAACTAACCAAAAGATCGTTCACTTACGTTCATAGTCGGCAAATAGTTCATCTGGAATCATCATGGTTTTCCGCATTTCGAAGGGTGCCCAGGCATGGTTAGGCGTAGACGCGTAAGAAGAGGACGACGAGGCTAGGGACCATCACAATTCGTGGAACAATCTTACATAGGGGTAACGGGCGCACTTACCACCAAGAATCACGTCTCCTGGATCTGGAATTCTTACAGAATCTCTGGCGAATTGGTCCCCAAGTATTCTGTTGGCCTTTGCCAATGAAACCAGTTTTGCATCCTCAGCCATCCCCGAAAATTTAGGAGCAATAGAGATATGTGTAGGCAAGCCTACACTTGTCACAGAGGACGGGCCTCTAGCTTAAGGTCGCGTTTACTTTTTCGTTCACACGAAGGCGCTCGGAATACCCCGCGGCGGTATCCGGTGTCAACTTTCCGAAGCTGCTACATCACTGTCAAGGATATTATTAGGGTGGGTTGAAGTGATCGCGCCGTATGACCATGGCCTGTGAAATGTCCTAAATCCACGGGCCGGTACGGCTATCGATCGCTCTCCCTTTGTTCGAAGTCAATTCACTGGCTGGGATAAGTGCTTAGTTTGGAGCTCCGTGCTTTGTTCCCCTTATAACTGTGCTATCACCCAATCGCTCTTCTTTCGTAGACCCGTGGTGACTCGGGCCTGATCGATTGGCACAGGGCCGCAGGAACTAAAGAAGATAGCCACCAACCCAACATCGGCGACACTATACACCACAATGACGGTGCCATTGCGCATGCCACCATCACGTCGGTTCCCATCTAGGATCGTGTTTTACTCCTCGATCACAGGCCCTCGAAATATGGGAACTGGGGTGATAGATTGGGCCGCACACCACGTGTGCGGCGGCTTTCCCAGAGTCCGAGTACTGTCTGAGTGCCATGGTTTCCGCGTAGCTCAGGTCTAAGCAAGCCGACACATCCCGTCTTTGGCGGAAATTTGGCTCAGATGAAGACACACGATCTCTGTAAATTGTTGACAGTGCATGCGAGCCCAAAACTTTAGTTGGCATAGTACATGTTGCTAGTATGAGTACTCGCCTAAATTTATACTCGTGGTACAGGTCCCGCACTCATCAAGAAGTGCGGGCGCTATTACCAAAATTGTCTCGCATTCTACTACTTTGATCGAGTTGTTTCTACGCAACTCGCCTGCGGAGGCAAATTCGGGGTCTCCGAAAAGGCATTTCTGGGGGATTCTGATCTACTGAGCCATTACAGTCTCTTTCGCCCTTCCGCCCTTTCTTTTTTTTCTTGGTTTTTCTTTCCTCCCAGTTGACTGGGGGTACGCACTGGGTGCATTAATACCACAAACGCGCACGGTCGCGAGTCGTGTCTCTCTTTCATTCGATGTCCATTTGTTTGGCACTGAGTAAAGATGTTTCAGTATGTGCTTTTTCTTTGGTCTAGATATCGAACTCACACTTTGCCTAAGGTCCAAGATCTTATAGCTTTTTCCCCATTAACGGCTGTTGGAGTTGTGGCGTTCTCGGTGGCCACGCTATTTGTGATCAAGACAAGAATATCACAGTTAGTAGTCCACCAACTGGTAGTGATTGGCTTTTCCCACTGAGTCCGATTCCATAAAGAATGGCCGCCATGATCATTTTATCAGCGATATTTGGTTTTGTGGCTGCCATTATTGATTTCGTTCGTGTGATTGAATCGCCCATCCAAATACACGATGAATCTCATCTCGCCGCCATCGTCGTCCGCGAAATAATTCTTTCCGCTTCGGTCGCTCTTCGGTTCTTGTTTTTTTGGCATGTTGTGGCTCTTCCGGCCCGTACCGAAGTAGCACGTCCTCTTCTGCCCTCCCGTCTCAATGGTTCATCATTTCTCCCCGAATCCGAAATGCACAGCGGCTGTTGGATGCGCTGGGGCATCGTTGGTCTTGTTCTAAAATACTTTTTGTTGGCGAGCGTCTTCACCATTGGGGTTCTCGAGGCAGTATGGCGTCTCGAATATGTATTGGATTTTAATGCCCTTACAGCAGTGATATGGGCTTCTGCAACCCTCGAAATAGCCGTCACGACACTATTTACTCTCAAGTTACTTGGTAATCTCCTGTTCATGTCACCCGAACTGCGGAGAGGGGTGATCGTCGACTACATCCCAATTCTCTTCGCCTTAGCATTGTCGCTGGGTTTGGCGCTCGGAACCCTCATCGTTTGTGCGGTCTCTCCTCCAATGGTATCTTCCACGCCTCCTGATCAAGTGACTTGCAGTCCGTTTCTCCGAATCTGCCACTGGGAGACTTATCCAAGGGCTAGAGACGTATATCCTCATCACCTACACATTAGTGGTCGCCTTTGACGATGTGGGTGCTCCATCGATCGCCAACGGGCCTATAAGCAAGAGAGCAAGAGCAGCGGAATCATTCAGTGCTGTTAGCGCCCCGGCTGCAGAAATTTTGCTCCCCACCACACCCAATAGGCCCGCCCTTAGGATATCCTTGAAGAATGAACAGTCATCGGCCCAGCGGATTGCATCATTCGTATACCGGAGATTATCCGGTCGACCCGATCCTGAATGGAGTCAAAGGGACGTCGAAGCTGTGGCTAGCGATGCTGAAGGGACCTCGCCGGTCATTCGTTCTGGAGCAGAAAATAGTAGGATCAATTCGATTGTCTCGTATTACTTCGCAGAAGAAGACCTGAAGACTTCCGCCAGCTTGGGGAAAATGCCTCGGAAGCCTCACAGCGTCGCTGGGGTACTGCCTTATGATGACCGCCCCCCGGTCCCATCTGTCGTCCTCTCTCGACAAACGGGTGAGATACAGGCCCTAAGTCCAAGGATCGGGGGTTAACACTTTATATTCCAGAGATTGACGGAGAATATTCAATATACGGCTTGAACGGTGTTATAGATGAACGCAGGCCACACAAGGAGATCGTCATTGAGATGCCAAAATCCCCCGTTGCGGCCTTCACTCTCACAATCCTTCCCGTCGATACGGAAGCAGGCAGTGCATTACCTTCTAATGAGATCATACGGCGAGCGGAGGATGTTCGTGCCGTCGCCGGCCTGAAGCTGCAAGACTCGCACCTCAAAACCAAACGAGTCAGTGCTTCTAACAGTGACGGGAGTGTGCGTAGTCCAGGAAGTGCCTTTACGCTCGAGAGCTTTCCGGTACCACCAACCGGAAACCCACGGAAATCCTTATCAGCTATGTCAACATCCCTTGGTGCGGAAGTGGATGGCACATCATTTGAAATGATCCCACCGCGAATACCAAAAGCAACCAGACAGAGCTCATTTCCTTCTACTACCCGGGGGAGTGATATACCAAGTTTGGACGCAGTCCTCGTATCATCTTCCACACAAAATCTGCGTCGCTACGAAGGTTGTGAAATAACGTCCTTCCTCAATGGTTTCATGAATCGTATGTCCTGACAGACTTGTATTTTCATCGTGATAATTCTTCATTCATTCGATCCAGAGAATGAGATGACCTCCCTTCGCCCTGAAAGCGGACCAAGTACTCTTCCATATCTCACCCCAAAAGCATCTATGCATGGTCTTCGGACTAGAGAATCACATCCGTATAGCAATTCAATATCGCAGAGCCCTCTCCAAGAATCGGTGCTTCTGCCTCGCTCCGATAGATCCTGTGCACCCCCTAGACGAGGCCTGACAGATCACCAACCATCATCTTCGTTGGACCTATCACTGTCCAGGAAACTCCATACTCTCTCTCCAGAGCATCCCCTTCGAAAGCCATCCGATCCTCCCCGGTTCGAATCCCCACGGGCGGTACCCACTATCGTGGCCGCCACCAAGAGTAGATCTTTTGATTAAACCGGTTCTTTCTTTTCTCTCTCTCCTTTCCTCCCATTCATTTCTTGGGTTGTTCGCTTTTGTCTCTTTAGTACAATATTTTTGGCACCCATTGTTCTAGTCACTACGCAAGCGTAGTGCAATGCCAAATGGCTTTATTCAATGCACCCATGTGGCGGCGCTGTTGTACTCTTCCCTGTAACCACAAAATGAACCAGTATCCCTCCCTAATGGAATTGGTTGTTTGACAACATTGAATGACTGGGCGTCTAATGGGACCATTTATTACGTAGCCAGGTTAACGATCGGTAGCGGCAATCGCCGATGTGGAATAACCCGGGGGCAAGGTCGTATGCCAACCGAGACAAGACAGCGGTCAAGCACAGAACACATAAACAGTGAAAACCACCACAGGAACACCCCCTCTCTTCCACCAGAGTGTTCTCTGTCCGGAGGGGCCACAGCCGTCAGTTACAGTTCTTGCAGCCAATTAGTAGCGCACTTCTAACTCCATGTCCTCACCACCTCGTGTTACACGATTCCCTTCGTCCGATTCCTTCGAGTTTGTGTCCCCACAAGTATCGGACAGCTCTCTTTTCGGGGATGGGGATGATGGGGATGATGGCAACGATATTGTCCTGTCTCCCAGACGCCTGACATCCTCGTTATCGAGTCCATCTATAGCCGTCGAAGAACAGGACTTTGTGCTGGTCCCCACTGGCTCGTCTCTCATGAGCTCATCTGGGTCCCGACTTGGGACCCCCGACGTTTCGGGCTCTGAACGGCAAGGCCACCAAGCGAATGGCCTCGAGGAACATGGCAGCGACAGCGACGAGGAGGAGGACCACAGAGACAATCCCATCTCCGACCAGGACGATGCCGACTCTGTCACTTCTGCCTTCAATTCGCTTCGTATCTCCACACCTCGTCGTGGAACACGTGCCCCACTACTCACTGACACCGATAGCGAACCGGATAGCGAACTAGATACGGCTCGTGCCTTCACCCCAACCTTACCCACACATTCTCTGTCGCCATCTTCACCACGTTTCCCAGCCACTCCACGTCCAACCTTTGTACCTGGGGCTTCCGCCCGTCCACCTCTCACAAGGACCCAGAAAAGGGCCACCCAACGTGCAAGAGCGAAGGTTCGTGAAGCATTGGCTTCAGTCGAATTGGGCAATGTTTCCGATGCGCCCAAGGCAGTCGTTCCATCTCTTTCGACAGCGGCCAAGAAAAGACGCCGAAAGCGAGCGAAAGCTGCCACAACTAATGGCTCACACGCCGTCGAGGATAAGGCTGTCTTTGATGAGGATAATGCAGAGCTTTACGATAACGCCGTCAGGTTTATGAACGCGTACGTTTCTTTCTACTTCCAAATCAAGTATCGATCAGCTCATGCAAACAACCTCAACCCACCCACTTAGATCTTTGGAGTCGCCCTCCAAAACTCCTGACAAGCACGATCGTCTTGCTCTTTGCCAGGCCCTTCTCATCGAGCTTGGCGTGACCACCACAGAAGCTTCCATTCCGCGCTCGCATAAAGCTGCCAAGGCACTGTTGCAGTCTACTGTCCATATTAATATCGTTGACTACCTGGCTGTCCGAAAACAGGGCCTCGATGCCTTGCGGAAGATTATGCATCCGAGTAGGAAGTCGTTACGAGCTACTCTTCACAAGAAGAGGGCCAAACTTTCCAAGGTGAAAGCTTGCGGCTTACACGCTTTACTCGTATCTTGTTAGACGATCGACCGGTCGAGTCTTTTCATTTTTCTCCCTCTGTATACCGAACAATGAAGACCTTCCCCTGTTGTTCTGGTGTACGCATTCCCTCGCATTCCCTCTTGTTTCGTTCTGTGCATCCCAGCACCCCTACTCATCACCAAAGAACGGATGAACATCGCATTTTTTCTTTTCGTTCTTGTTCTAATGCTTCGGTCCAAGGAGCGCTTGCTCTCGCTACGTTATGCATCAATTTGTAAAACCTATGTGCAACCCCCACAACTGTCTTCGCCCTCTTCACTACACATGTGTACATGCAGCATATCCGTTATCTTTGTCCATACCTCAATCTGCCACTCAATTTTTTCACTGCCTCATGGCAAGGAAAGCGAGCAAGCTAGACAGACCTTGTTTGGGAGTGCTCGACCTGCCAAATAGGGGAATTACAGTGCGTGCGTACTGGGGGCATTCTCTATGCTCCATTAAGTGATAGATGAGCCTAATTGGGCGTGCCTTGGCTGCCATACCCTCGATTCAAGAGAGGCATAGATTTGCATGCCCTCGTGGCTTGTCAGACGACCCAGCGTCTTGTTATTGTGCAACCGGATTCACTGCCGCTTGCCTACAGGCTAAGCCAATGATGAAGTCGATGATCCAACCACCTGTTTCCGCCACCCTCCAACGTCCAAAGGGTTTTCACTGCCATCGCAGTAGTTTCCGCCATTTATTATTGGGGAAGAGCTGCCTTCCCTGCCTTGCGGCCTTGTTCGTGTAGAAAAAGAAAAGCGTCCACGAGAGTCGGAACCACGAATGGTGCTTGGGCCTCTCGACGTACTGCTTCCAGAGAATCTCGCAGCTGGTCTCTTTCCTGACGCAGTCGTTCCACATCCATCCCACTATCCTTGAGTGCGTTGTCTACTTTGATTCGCTTTTCGCGTTCCCGCTCGGCTCGACGTCGCTCATCGTGCAGATCGTCTTTAAGAGCTTGGACCGTGTCCTCCAATCGGCGTCTCTTCGACCGCTCCCTTCCGGCATCCGCCTCCGCCTCAGCAACCTTCGTGCGGAAGCTCTTCAGATTGCGCTCAACTTTTTCGATATTGTGCTTCAGTACAGTCACTTCTACTCGGAGCACATCGGCAGTTGAGTTTTCGGCTGATGAAGTGCCCGGATCCTCCTTCACTGGGGCGGGCGGTAATGAAGGTGGTCGGAGTTGGGGTGGCGGTGGGGGCGGGGGCGGGAGAGAACTTGTGGAAGCATCAGACGGTTTGGCAACGGGCCTTGGCTCGCTCCGTCGCTCTTCATGTTCTTTAGGGGGCGAATCCCATGCTGGGACTGGATCCCAGGTTGTCCTTGAGAAGGCTGGGGGAGGAGAAGGTTCTCTTGCAAGGACTATCGTAGAGGCCGAGCCTCCTGATGATGTTCTATGGGAGTTTCGCTCACTGCCCGCACTCAATGCGGAAATGAGTGCCTCTGGCGGTTCATATCTCGCGTAATGGCTGGGTACCACCCTATCCAGAAGCAGGTTGCTGATCGCTGCATCCTCAGGGTGGTGGGGCGATGGCCCATGTTTGAGTAGGTGTGTTACTTGATCCTTTCCTCGCTTGCTGAGAAAGGTGATGAATCTGCCCATGCGTCCAGAGTTGAATTTAAGGTCTTGTTGGAATCTGTTAAGGCATTCGTTAGTCCTTTTTTGGCACAGGTCAGACCAGAGCGGGGCAAAAAAAAGTTACATGGTTCCAAAGTGAGGCTCTAGTAAGCTCTTGACTTCACTGTGTGATGGATATGGGGACCGGTGCATCACTAATACATGGTCCTGAATTACTTCTGACGAAACCACTATCTGCAGAGGAGAATTTGAGAACCCACGACATCGGAGATAATAGATAGCAGAACTACATTGGGTTTCTTTTTTGGAGGCGGAGCTTGTCTGCTGGCCATCAAAGAATGTCTAGGTCCAGATGGGGGAATCTTCTTCATCATGCAATTCGTCGTTAAGCGTGTATCGCAACCCAAGTACGCTGTTTTCCCCCCCTCAGCCAAGAAGATGTACGGCTGTTCGTGACAGGTAGGAAGGAAGCACTTTCGGAAAACACCGCGAACCTCGAGGTCAAAATCTTGCTCAGCACTATAGGACAGGACTGTTCGGAATGCTTTGGGTCTGGGCTTTCGTGTATTCATCTATGCCTCGTCCCTATCTGCAAGCGAATCGCCAATCCTGACTTGCACTCCCCACGTTTCACTTTTCTATCTGCCCTGATCTACTACTCGCCGTAACGAGGAGGTAAAGAGGCACAATTAACATCAACGTGGTCTTGTTCTTCCTGCCCAGGCCCTGCATTCACTCTCGATCTCACCATGGTATGGACGCATAAGGTTGGAATGCTAAAATTCTTAGGCGATTGGGGCTAAATTTCTCGACGGACGACGCACCCATGGATGAAATTCTTCATGATACTTACTACGATAGGAGAAGATTCAAGGATATCTCATTGCTCATCGTTTCAAATTCCACTCTCTGGAGATTACACGAGGGACCAAAGGTGTTCTAGGCTAGGCGAATCTCACGTATATTTCCCCAACATATTTCTCATTGCCATCGCCTGGAGTGTTCCAGAATCAATTGCGGCTTGGAAGCTTCAATCAAATGATGAAAGCATGTTCAATGGTGTTACCGCATAGCACTCATTTAATTGCTCGCCCGGTATGGCATGTGTATCCCTTGGAACTTCAGGCTCGGCATTCCCAAAAACACGAGATGGACGTTTGCAATATTCCCTCCCAATACCAATCAGGGTTGGAGAGACCATGCCCGCAAGTCACTGCTACTTGTTTCAGTCTTTCGGCAGGTGAAATTCAAAGTACTCATGACAAAATGCCTTCTCTCTTCTCATCCGGCCTCGCGATGCTATTTGATTCTGGATCCCCGATCTATGAGATCATGCTGTGTGTACCATGTGCTACGAAGCAGCTCGGCGCGCTTTATTTTGGTCCGCCCTTTCAATTGAACTGCGTACCAGGGATTCTTCAGCGTGGCGATGACTCTCGGAGGGATATCCAAAGTGGCAGGACTCCCCATGAGAACATGGTGTCTTTCAATGGTTGATTACTTTCATCCACGCTAAGCGATGAATCGCGTAACCCTGGCCAGCTCTCAAGATAGGGCTGGCCGAAAACGAGTCGTGGATCCCGCGCTTATGAAACTCGCGAACTTTCCATCACCTGCTTGTTCTTCACACGTACGCTCTCACGACATGATGCATGTGAACCTACCCACATCCTGTGTAACCGCGCCTCTCTTCTTGGATTCTGAGTCCCTTTGGGAAATGTACTAGGCCCGAGCGTGTGCGGAAAATGTGGCCCTCCTGACCACAAATCAAATTGGGCCAATTCTGATGGACGCAACGAGAAGGCGATCCCAGCCCGGGGCCGATCGACTTCCTGAGAAAGGGACTCATCTCCGAGGGGAGAAAAAACAGGACATATCGGGGGACCAGACTACTTTCTTCTAATGCTGGGCTTCGATGGGGGCCACATCGGGAAATGGCCTACCCACATTCTCAGTGACTGGGATTTATCCAGCCTTTTTCGAGATGAAGTGCCAACCGGGATTACGTCGTTGTGGCCCCCTAGCGATCGTCCTGGGGTCCACCATCCCCCGGAGCATTCTCCAGACGATCCTGTTTCGCTTTCTGCACTTTTTTTTTTGGAGTAAATCTGGAATACAAACAAGGCTCTACGTTGGCGGCCCTCACATAGGGGCATAGATGTCTAGCTGGTCCTTGCCTTGGTATGATGTCACTCTAGCGGACAGCACGCATTCGTGGCCCTGACGTCAGTGAGGCGCTGCTCACGATGGAATCCATAACGCTACTAGGGCTATGCAGGCGGCGAAGACGTGATTACATTCTTTCGAGAACCATCGAACCTATAGATAAGTCGACCATGAGTCCTACTAATAGATATCTGCGGCTCTCTGTAAAAGGAAATGCGGCCATGATCTAGCCGAGGTGGGGGATTACGATTGTTTGGATGCATAGAGTCGTCGTTAGGGACCCATCTCCCCGGGGACGGAAGGACCGACGGGCAGCGTGGAGGTGGCTAGGCAAATAAAATGTTTTGGAGCCAAGAACGCTATGCAGGATGAGTCGTGAGCGTCGCACCCACCCAGTCAAGTGGGATGGATGAGAAGAGTGAAGAGTTCCCTCGAGGCGCGCGACAAAGCTCCACTCGATTGAATTGTCGTCAGTGGGATACAGATATGAAGTATTGACGACAGGCATGTGGACAGTGAATGTCAGAAAAAGTAGTCCTCCCCCGAGTCTCCTAAGGTCGATATCGAGTATTGCTAAATACGAATGATCCCAACAATTTCGCTGGGAGGGAAAAAAAAAAAAGGGGGTCTCCTCCTCCACCGGAGGATTGAATGGCGATGGATTCCATCTTGGCCGGAAATCAACCGCACCGATCGGATCCCTACGACCCCTTCCCCAACAGGTATATATGACCAGTATTATCCTGCCCAACGTAAAGGATGAGACTTCTGATAGCCTGGTCAGGCCCATTGTGGAGCACACTCACAAAGACGGCAATGAACCGCCTTGACGCACTGGAATTCGTGTGTGGCTATCCAAGAAGAAGCCCCCCTATTTAGTTCTCTAAATAGCTGAAATTCGAACGTAAGAAGGAGTTCGTAATGTCATTGCCCGATAATTTCAAAAGCAATCGGTAGCAATGGTGGTACAAAACATCGTCTCTAAGCCCAGGAGATATGGCTCCGGCAACATACCGTAAGATCGTGGGGCCCCACAATTTTTCGTGGGAGTTTGCGAGTTGCTGAGTCGAGGCATCTCAGAAAAAGCACAAGAAATGAAGTGAGATTGAGGGTGCGGCCGAAAGCATCCTCATACCTTTCCTGGCCTTCCTTCGCGTAAGCGTAGGCGTATTCACTTTGGTTAGGGGGTGAGTGCCGACAATTGAAAAGCCACGTGCACTGGATCTTGGCTACACATTTGTTCACTTCCACCTCTCCCCATTGTGTTGGGGGGCAATTCTGCGCTTGACTTAGTATTGGCGATGTTGGCCAGGAATGATTGGCGGATTTGCAAACAATCATCAGGTTTAGATTAATTAATATCTGGACGCCACAATAACTAATACCAGTAATCCCCGCCCAAGAACTTGTGACAGAGATAGGTGTGAGCATAAAAGCATGTGAAGAGGGATTATATTCAAGCGCCCAGCGAGAACGAAGCGAAAGGGGGTCTGCTGCGCAGGGTCCGAGATCTTCCGCAGGGCTTCACGAAGCCTTCTCGAGCTGACAATATCGACACGATGAAGAAGTAATGGAAATAGAGGATCGAGCTGCGGTAGTTAGGACGCAATACAGGCTGCATTTGACAGATTATCAAGACTCCCGTATAACATATTCAACGAGGGAGGCAATGATCCATCTCAATGATGATCAATTCAAGATGTCCTACGCGAGGAGAGGATGTGCCGGCTGGGTGATCCAATAAGCATCCAGTCAGCTAACACGAGTCGGAGCTAATGATACGATTCCTATCGCCCAAATAAGGACTGGCGAGTGTCAGGGGCAGTATCCTTATTAGGCAGGATGCGCTATCGCGGTTGCTTCCTTGCTGTGTAAACATCATTAACTCGAAGCGCCCACAACGCTAGGCGCGGTGCGGGTATTAAACGCCCCGAGTCAACGTAAGTCAGGCATCCGGCCTATGATAGCCCGAAACGTGGAAAGGGCACAATTGGAAGGCCCATCTGACCTACCCTCCACTTATTACACTGCGGTAAGCCCCTCTATTGTTATTTTATCGTGCGAGGCGAGGGGCCGCCCCAAATATACACAGCAAGACGGTCAGAGAAGGTCCAGAAAGGTGCTCGGTCTGATGGACAAGCTTTTGGTGAAATGCAAACAAATGAAGAAATGACATCAGATGAATTCATTCGAAATCGTACAGTTGGCAGTGTTTACCGTAGAGACAGTAACCGATGGTGCTCCACAGCGGCCGGTCGCAATGCGAGAGTTCTTGAGAACGGAGCTGATGGACACGAGGCGCAACGTGCACCTATGTCATCACAGGAAATAAATTCCACGATGTCACGCCCTGTCGTAAGATGACTCGTTTGATAAAACTTGGACGAGGGCTTCATATGGAAATAATAGGGGTGCCCATTCGAGTGTTCTGTCTTGTTCTGTGGGAAAAGTCAAGGGACACCCAAACGTACTACTGCACATGAGCGCTTAGGCGATGTTGAATCTGGCTTGATACTGCCAAGATCTTATTCTAAAAGCTAAGCGCCGGGGCGCCTATTTGGATTCTTACTCATCCCGCTGCGGAGGCTGTTGGCTATATCGCAGAAGTAGCGTACACCTGACGCTCTTGACCTGGCCCTGGAATGGGCGAAAATCGGGGAAGTGCCCATTTTGTTCTGCAGGGCACAGCACAATGGGTCTCTGATTGGTGCCTTGTCGTAGTCATTTTGAGGCTCGCTTGGGAATTATTGGACACGTAGCAGTGCAGGGGGCAGTGAGAGATGCAGTGACACCCTATTCAATACTTTGATTCATTTGCTCCGAGCCGGATTAGGTTCCAGATCCGGATTAGGCCCAATAAATCTGATGCCGGGATTCGCCCTATAAAGATCGTTCACTTTTCCCCCGACCCAGCTTCCCACATCCCCTTCCACCTCCATCCTCCCCCCTACCTATGGCTTCTCAATTCTCCTTTGACCCCTCCGAGGCTAAGGCCCAGGCAGAGTACGAGCGTTCCCGTCAACGCCGAGCTGCCCAGCGTGGCCAGCAACACCAGACGGCTCGTCCTACCCAGCTTATATCTCCCCCAGTCTCTCCATCGCGCGGATCATGGCGTAAGCCATCCTTGTCGTCGAACAACCGCGATCGTCGCAAATCTCAACGCGTGTCCGGTGGAGCTCGCGATTGGTTCTCAGAAGATCCCCCAATGGACGACGATGATAGTAACAACGAGGCCCATAACGTCCCTGAGGCCACATGGGACTCGGCCTCTGAGACTGAGCAGTCCGGTGCTGACGATGCCTTGCTCAGTGACTATGTCGCACACAAAACCGATCCACGTGGTATGTTTTACCTCAATCACGTCTTGCAACGTGTTTCTCATATCGTTTCGCCAGATTTTATCAACGTGAGCGAGTACTATCTCGCCCGTGGGGCTCCCGGCTATCACTACTCCCCGGAACATCAAGTACCACAGCCGGATGCACCATTAATGCAAGAACGCGTCCTTGGCCCCGGACTTGGGTTGCCCATCGACGCGTACCGATGGGTCTTGTCTGAGGAGGAGAACGGCTGCACAATGTCATGGCCATCACCGCAGGGGCACAGTCATCGCACCGCGATCGTGATCAAAGACTCCGTATGGTAATATCCATATAGTCACCTCTGCCTTCCGGCCTTGTTCCGGCTCACCCCCAACTTCCCTCTATCGTATCGGCTTGTGGACACATCCTCATTTTCCCTCCCACCATCACCACCACCGTCGCCGTAATCGGCATCGCATCTCTTCAAAAGTTCGGCATTCTATCCACGTATATGTCCCATTCGCATCAACACGACCTTTCGCTCAGAGGTCAAACACTATATTACTCCACCCCCAGCATCTATGACTAGCTGTGTGTCCCCGATAGCCCCAATCCCATTGTATCCTCGCCGACCCCAAAGCCTTCTTCCCCACCTGGTTCTATTTTTTTTCGTCGTTTCATTGGTTACCTCCCACGTACATCATTTACTCTGGAATCCTCTCGCAGGCTCGAAGAAATCCCCCTGTAATGTTATCTACACCACCCCCGCCTATATACCCTACTCCGGATTCTTTTGCTTGCTTTTTTTTTTCACGACCATTAACGACCCCACACCCCATCCCCTCTCCCACGAGCGACAACTCGCTAGAAATCCATCCAAAATCACTCCCGGACAATACTTCACACATTAGAGGGGATAGTCTCCCAGTCGTCTCACTCCACCTCTCATGTTCACCAAGTATAGTTTTTTTTTTTTATTACCAAGCGGCAACTCTTTGTGTACGTCTTCCTCTCTATCAACCAATCAACCAATGAACGGCATCTACGCCGAAAAAACCCCAAACAAAAACCCCAAAAAAAGAAAGACTAGGGACAGGTCGCACGTGCACCGGCACCATATATACTGTATATAGTTGTCTTTGAATCAGGCTACAATTGCAAGTCATATCTAAACATACGTATATGCATGTTATCATCTAAATAGGAATTTTACTTTTTGCTTTCTACCTGAATCTAAAGACATCTAGGACTCCCCAAGCCATCATTGCATGCAGTAGTGAATGGCGTAAGATACGGGCTGGGCTGGGTGTTACACAATGGCTCGAACACAAGAGAGAGGATGGAGAATCAATCTCCAAATACTGTAGAATTACAATAGAAACGGAAGTGTGGCGCTCTATTGTATAGGCTAGTGCAAGCCACATGTCCCCCCAGGGCCCACCAATATGGCCAATATGCTATCAAGTGTGAATGTCATGGTGAAGATAGGAGAAGGGGGCATTCATTCATGGCTGATCGATATCCAATTCAACTCCCGCTCTCACCTGTCAAAAATATTTGGGGGACATGCATCAGTACTGTACAGAAGTAGAAAAGGTTTCTCATCAAGCGAAGATGCCGGACTGCTGTGCTTTTTCTACTTATCAGAGCTCAAATGATTGCATATAGTGGAGACTCCGAGGTCCCTCGTTAAGGGAAAATAGATAGGCACAGCAACCACACACACACACACACACATTAAGAGGAACGAGCCGAAGATACATAGTACAGGCGCAAACGACAGGCAAGGTGGGGGTAAGCCAAGGGGAAGATATGGAGAGAACGAGAGAGTAGCGCCTGAGGGACATCGTTCGGAGAGGTCAAAGCCTGAGTGCGGGAGGGAGGGAGCGGGAGGAAACCATGAACGAGAACTATTTGCACGCCCTGAAACCGGAGAGCAGGAAGACCGAGACGAATAAACAGATTGAGCAAGTGGGCACGTAACACTGTTGGGGAAGGAAGAAAGAAGCGGTCGATGATAAGAAACCTCAAGAACATCCTCCATGAAGAAACCGAGGAAAAGCGAGAAACCCACCTGCGCACACAAAGCACAACAACACGCTCCAACGTTGTGGTTATTCTTCTTCATCTTCTTCCTCCACAGCCTCGTCTTTCTTGACTTTCTTGGATTTCGACGCAGGCTTAGACTTGGTCTTCTCCTTTTTCTCTGCCACTTCTTCCTCCGCATCGTCTATATCCTCCTCGTCACCACCGCTCTCTTCGTCCTTGGCCTTCCTACCTCGAGTCGATTTGGCCTTGGGAGCAGTCTTGGGCTTATCAGTCCTTGGTGCGCGAGCCTTCTTTTCTTTACCCTTGTTCGGATTGGCGTCCGCTTCTCCCCATAGAGCAGCGACCTACAGGCCACACTTATCAGTTCATACCGCCATATGCACACACAACAGAGAAAACAAGTAGGCGGGCATCAGGGAGATGACAAACAAGGTGAAGCCACCAATTCCCAGAACACACAACACAAATGTCCGAGAAATACACGTACCGCAGCGAAAGACTCCTTGTGCGAGAGTTCGGGATGCTCCTCCTTGTACGCCGCAAGCGTCTCCTTCATATACGTCATATAACTACAGCAGAGATAGGCCGATCAGCGATGCCATCACCACCACAACATGATCCACACTGGGGGACACGAGGAGAACGCGAATTTAGAGACAAACGCAGTGCATGAGAATACGTACGGCGATAAAGGCTTTTTCTCCTTCTTCTCCGCAGGGTCTGGGACCACAAACGAAGTGGCCATCGATGCCGATCAGCACGATGATATCCTAAAAAAGCAAGTGATGACGAACAAACCGCACCTTTCTTGACCGCGCGTTTAGTAGGCTCCTTCTTCTCTGTCTTCAAGGACGACGCTGCTTTAGGCATGGTGGTTTCAGGCTTGACGACGTGAAAGTTCGATGGGGGAAGGGGGGGAAAACTCGAAACCAAAATCGCGCGTTGCGCATTCTTAAGTGCTGATGCGGAACCAAGTTTTTTGCTCCCGTTCAATTGGCTGGTAAACAAGACTCTAGTGTTGTGCACTCGCCATTCTCCCGGGGACCCTCGGGAAGCTGCAGTAGTGGGCTACATGAACGACACAGTTAGTGCCCATGCTCCCATTGCTTTCCGAGGCCTATACGTCGTGTTTGAGGCGAAAACTGCCGCAAAGCCACACTTAAATTCCAATGGAACCCACCTCTGTAATTCAACATCAGCCTTATGGACATGCGGTTTAGAAATCCTTCCCCGCATGACTCGAGGGTATCGAATGGGACTCTTCTCGAGGGAAACAACCTTCAAGATATTATTCTACCATAGTTTCTCGAGTCATCATAGTCTGCTTTTTTGTCGTCGCCTGGTTAATTCCCACCAATCTCGATATCACTTTCGTCGTATCCTACGCGTACAACATGAACCAGACTACTTTATTATTCAAGTTCCGGAGCACCGGGAGGCCGTACACACCGGTTTTCCTTGTTATTTATGGGTGTCACGATTTTTCTTCGACACTAGTGTGGTCCCCTCTGCGATCATTGCTTCCCCCTGAATTTCGACCAAATCCGAAAAATTCGGTCTTCCTGGAAAGTGATGCGTACAGTTTGGACTGAAATAATGACATGGTTAGCAAAAGTACGCCGAGGGGGGCGCTTCTCTTCACCTTGGTTTCATTGGTAACTCTGAACCACCTCTCTTTATTTTGGAATTGGCTGGAAAATCACATTGTAGATGACTCTAAGTTTAAAATTGCCTTCTAACACCAATTCCAAAAGCTAAAAAGGCGCCCACCACTACGGGGCACACTTGAATTGCCCACAATCTACATGATCCCAGCAAGAAATAACCCTCAGATGAGTCCTCAAAAACCAGTAAACTTCTCATCAGCGACATATTCTCCTCTATCCTCTGGCTGTGCTGCACAGGATGGGGTGTGTGGGGGGGCAAGATCGGCACGTTGAGACATGACATTTTGCGCATCATAGCACCCCAGATCACTCGAAATACCGTTTAGTCTGTCCAGTAGAGCGGGGAGTCAAGTACCTCGTTGCTGTGGCGAAGGAATCCGTTGAGTGCCACATCGATAAACTGCTAGCAAGCAAGCATTAACAAACAAATAAACACACAAATAAATAAACAAACAACGATTAGCTGATTGTATCAGGTATCTAACAAAACACACTAGCTCGTCTACATTTTCACAGGCACGTATACAGGTGCCTCCAAGAAGAAAAGAAACAGCGCTGGGAATGAAAAAAGCGTGAACATGGTACGATCGGTGTTATTGTACAAGCGATAGAGGTAAAGGTGCGGAATGTACAAGGTGAATGGTCCGGTTTCTTGCCAGAACCCGTAACATAACACAATACTGCGTGCGACAAAAAGAATACCAACAGGGCGAGAGAGTAAGTGCATATTCGGTCTTGGACAGGTTCGGTTCGGTAGCGTATGACTGGAGTGATTGTTAATGGAACTGTAGGTGTATTTCGGGGCGTAGAGTTGGGACTGTTCGGAGGAATTGATATACAGAGGGATCAAGACGACGAGTTGACGGCGTCGGTGGCTTCGGTACACAGATGGTAACAATCGGGAGAGTGCGAAATATTCAAGGCGAGAGGAATGGTGGTTGCCTCTTGTTGCTTAGACCTCGAGGGTAGTCGCTAAATTAAATTAGGATTGGGTTGTTGACATAAGGGGACAGTGACAGGCCTTCGATGGCCCGTACAAGTGATTGACAGGATAATATAATAAGCGCGTATTACGTGCATACGGACCCGGACCCGATCTTGGGAAAGACTCAAAGTAAGGATTGAGGCGAAATGACTAGTGAGCCTCCGAGCGTCGATCGACGCCGAATAGGAGGGAGTCTTGGGGCGGGACCAGATGCAGGGGAATAGGGCAAGGGAGTAGAAGGACGGGGGAGTGATGAACGGCGTGGGGGAGGGCGGGGCATAATATATGACGAAAGCACGGGAGCAGTGTCGACATCGGTGCCAAGATGGGCATGAGAAACCATGGACCTCATACTATTGCTCGCATCCTCCGGGGCATTCGACTTTACATCCACATAGCGAGTCTCGCACGGCGAGTTACACCGCGAATTGAATGGGGAAGTCATGGAGGATTGGGTCGGTGTGGGGAGATGGTTCAATGTGGAGGAGAAACTCCATTCGATCGGAGTGGGTGCCCACAGTCGTTCAACACGCCGTGCGTGTGCTGCTTCTATCATGATTTCAGTCTCCGTTGGCGTCTCGTCACCCGGGGAAAGGTGTTTGGCTCGAATATGGCGGGGAACTGGGGGTGGATTGGAGGGGTGTTGGACCAATCGATCGGGAGGCGTGGAGGGGAGATAGGGGGTGCGTGGGTGTGTAGAAGGGCCTACCCCATCTGTGATTTTTGTGTCACTGCGAATAATGAAGGACCTAGGCGAGGGAATGTTTACACTTAAATTCGGCTTTGAGCGTTGACCATGAAATGGCAGCGACGCGAATGGAAGTGGATCTGGATCATCGCGTTCAACAGTTGCCATCGCGGGGCAACCAGCAGATTTCGCAACGGGCTTTGCGGCACTGTCGGATTCTGGACACATAATGACGCGTGAATCAAACGCAGTTGCTGCAATGAGAAACAAGAGAGAGCGAGGCGCGTTAGAGACGCGTGGAACGCGCGGGAGAAACAAGGATGTACGCACCTGAGCTTGCGGCGCTCTGGACACCTTCAACTGAATCGTGTCTGAGTCTCTTGGCTCGAGATGAATATTCTGGTGCACTCATGCGGCGTTTGATGCCACGGCCCTGTGCACGCGACACTAGGAGACTCATCGTTGTGGATTACGGGTCACGGAAGGCGGTGGCATTACGTAATCTTTGTGACCCGTGTCACGTGTCGGGTATCTGGACGTCGATTATAAAAGCGAATTTGCAGTGCTAAGCGACTCATCATCCCCACTCCCAATAGCATGTCTCTTACGCCTCCTCCGACAACGCCTGCGCCCGCACACCGCACGCCCTCTTCCTCCGACTCGGACGCGAGTTTGGAATTTCCCTCTCCTTCTGGTGTCCCTACCAAGCTCGACTTTTATCTCGACCCCAATGCCCCACCAGAGGAGAGGTTAATTGGCTACTCACTTTCCCTCTATGAATATACTCGACAGTGAGTATTCGTTCCCCTTCTCCCCCTGTCTCTCAGGCCCCTGATCTTTGTGAAGGCTATGGCTCGAAGCTCGCAGACAAGCAGAACTTCAAGCTGCCAAACAACCGCCATCGTCGTCAGATCAAGAGTCACGCCGGCGTACTTCGTCGCAGCCATCCCAACGACATAGTCGTCATCCCTCTAAAGCGAGCACATCCGGTGTCGACTTATGATCTATGTGCGTTTGGACGGCTAAGCTCCTATTCGTTCCGACATCCTCACCGCATTACGTCCCTTTCGTGTTCAGGTACTGCCTTATAGACAAAGGCATTGCGTGGTTATGCGTCGTTGTACCATCAATGCCATTCCTGGTCTCCCCGTCTTGTCGCTCCCTGTGATTCATACTTCATCTCGCCTCGTATAATGCCTGTAACACCCCTATCGGATCGTCGGACGCGTACTCGCCAAACGCCTGGAACCTTCCGCGTGCCGGGCCGGCCTTCCTTAAACCCCGCACACTGTATATCATCCTAATTAGTCACCTGTTGCTACCCCCAATGGCTGTGATTCCGTAGTGTTGACAAATGTACAGATAGGACACTCTGAAAGTGGGCGCTTATATAACGTTGGGCTTCTTCGACAAGAAAGCAGCCAAGAATTGAATGTCAAAAGCAGGCTGAGCTGTTTATTTATTCTCGATTGGGATGTGTGCTCGGAGAATCCCGATGAGCTTTGCCCAACTGCGACAGAATCGACAGGCAAAACAGGCTTCGTCTTTTGCGCAACGAACTCCATTAGATAAAGACTCCAGTGTTCATCAAGGAAGCATCCAGCCCACTGAAGCAGTTTCGAAGAAATGGGCAGGCTCACCTGAACTATACAAGGATCTCCCAGAATTTGTCGAAATAAGGTCAAGTGAGTCTGGAAGAGGTCTCTATGTGCGAAGCGAAGGTGTGAAATCGATAAAAGCCGGTGGGTTCTGTGTCGTTAGTCGAGACCCTCACCTCCTGATCAAGTCAACCAGGGTCAACGATATTATTACTTCCACCACTCGTGAACGTTCTTTCAACGCGTTGTCTGCCATCGCACTGCTCTTATTGTCATGTTGAGGGTCCCCCATCAGCCCTCAAACACTGTGGGAAATGCAAGGTAGTGTGTTATGATTCTCCAGTGAGTTCTATTATTTCAATGAGCCTTTGCACGGTCCCTTGATTCCTATTGCGTTTCAGGTGTGCCAGAGGAACGATTGGGGGAAACACAAACAAGAATGTCATGCAATAACGAGGTGGATGGCTTCTGGTTCTGGAGGTCCCTCTGGAAACAAAGCCGACAATACTTCGGTCCCGACTGAAGCCATCAGAGTCCTTGGCCGACTTCTATGGGAAATGGAAAGATCAGGGCCTGGTTCTTCATGGGTATGTTCTGCCGCCCCCATATTTGTTATCTGCATCGCTACACTTATATCAGTCTCAAGAAATAGCACACATGCAATCCCGTGAGGTCGTATTGAGTGAGAACTCAATATTATTGCCTGACAACGCGCCGCCGTAGATCGGTCTTCTTTGCCTCCACAGTCCCCCGCTCATGGAACTCTCGCGTCCCTGGCCCATTCACTGGCAAAATATCTCGACATCACACAGGACCCCAGTGCGTTCAATAGATGGGGAATTCAATCGGCTCGAGATCTGGTCGATTTATTATCAAAAGTGCTTCCAAGATCTCCCAAGGATTCAATGTCGTCGACTGAGAATTTTTTGAATTTATCTAGTTCACAACCAACTCGTTCACTCTGACGGATCCTGTATTGACTCCAATTGGCGTTTGTATCTCGCCTTCTGCCGCCCTCATCAACCATTCGTGCGCCCCGAATGCCGTTGTCGTGTTTCCTCAACCAAAATCATCCAGGCCGAACCCCCTGATGGTCATAGCCCTTCGGGATATTGAACCGGGCCAAGAAGTGAGTCTCGTCGTGGACTATCTTCATCATCAGGATGATTAGAAAAACAAAAGATTCTCTCCAGTTACATCGATATCACTCTGCCAGGTCCACGCAGGCGGCACGAGCTGAAGGAGAACTATATGTTTGATTGCAACTGTTCTGCATGCTCAAACAGTGAACCAGATCCCCGGGAGTCGCTCCGTTGTCCAAAATGCACTTCCTTGGTCCCTTTGCCGTGTTCGTGTAACTGTATCCAAGCCCCGTGTCATTTCTCTTGACAACTCACTAGTTTTTCCGCAATAGTAGTGGAAGCGGTTACCGAAGGAAGGACCGACCTCCCGGGATCCCCAGTAATTTGCGCCAGGTGTAACTCCACATTGGTTAATACGGCTGATGAATGCCAGGATGCCATTAAGATCTGTCGCGATGCTCTGGATTCGGCGACGAATGCACAATTTAGTGGTGAGAATGTTTCTTTGGGTCAGTCGGACTACGGGGATCCTGAATTCGCACACCCTCATCATCGGTACCGGATCGGAAGATATTACTCGAGCTCTCCGGTACACAACAAACTCCATCGCGTTATTGCGACCGATTCCATTACACATCGCCTGCGACCCTCTCCTCGCATTGACACGCCTCCATCAGACCCTTCTGATCTCTAAAATATTTTCAGGGCCGCCTCCTTCGTCCCTCGGGGAGCAACATAGCAGGGATGCCGAGGTGGATGAAGCATGTGGCATTGCGGCCCGAAATGTTGCGGGTGTTTCAGCGATCCTCCCATATGGTCACCCGGTGAGGGGCGTCGCGCTTGCCGAGCTGGGCAAGCTGCTTTGCGTCGACGTTGACCCATCCACAGAGACCTCTCCCTCGTCCGCGTCCGCGTCTGCCTCTGCATCTCGTCTCATTTCAGGGACCCGCATTGTTGGCGAAAATGCGGCAGTGCCCCGGGGTTATGCACGAGTGGAGCTTGCTATTCAAGTTCTTTTGAGGGCGCGAGACGAGCTTCAGATCGGCTTTGGACGCGAGACGGGGGATGGCGGCGGTGGTCAAGCCGGTCGTGATGTGCGGGGGATGCTGCAGGAGCTAGAGCGAGAGGTGGAGACATGGAGAAAAGTAAATGTCGTGGAAAGGGGGAGATGATTGGCATCCGATCTTGATCACGGGCGCTTCGGACAGAAAAGATGTTGATATATTGTTGTAACATTTACAATACGAAAGTGAGAAGACATTCGATGTTATTAAAAATCGTATTGTACAAGCAGAAGCTTAGCATCGCGATTACTATGGTAGAGATCAAGATATTCTGAAACGTGTGGGTATCTCTAGGATACGTTGTCGAAAACACAAGAAGCGGCCGAACGCGCGGAAGAGAACAGAAATTCAAGATGAAAGAGATGCTGAAGGGATGGTATGTATGGGGGCGTTATGAGGCTTTGGAAATAGTCTGGAGCACTGGGAAGGGGGGGTTGGGAGGGTCGGGTATACCGGGCCATGACGGCGGAATTAGGGCAAGCGATAATATTCGATATGACGCATGATCGTGAGCGTGGCGATGCTATCAAATAACCAATTTTTTTTGAAATGAATAACAAACGATAGCTAGCGAGAGACAGGGGGGGGCGCAAAAGAAAGCCACTACTGACATTTGCAGCGTTAGGGGCATCCAAGCGTCGCGGACGTATAGCAGATCGCGACTAGAAACTTCGAGATTATCACACGGTTCGTAGCGAGCGACCGAGTACATGCGATCGTTGCGCAAGCCCCATGTTAGCTCCCCATCGTAAGGCTCGAGTCTAAAGGAGGAGGAGAGGCTGTAAATGTGAGCAGCAGGGATCGCTCTCGAGGAGGGATCGTGAGATTAACGTACGCCCAGGTGTACACATCTTCATCGTGACCACGGAAGGCTCTGGCCATGGAACTGAGATTGAATGAAGGTGTATTAGTCGCGATCTGGGCGGGGCATGGTTGGGAAGCACAAGGGGGACTTGCTTTCCGCGGACGCGAGATAGATATGTATCCATTTCCATCTGGACACCGTAGATGGTGATGATCCCGAGAGAGAAGTTTGGACCGAAGGCGAGGACAACATCGGGTGCAGAGTTCTCGGAATTGGGATATTGGTGAAGGGTTACTATTTTCCATTGGAATCTTGTTGCCTAGTGCGCACGACTATCGGAGGATGGGAGGGATGTCAGCGTGAAGAGAGTGTGTTGTGAAGTCGGGGACGCCACCTGTGCTGTAATTATCTTGGTCCCCAGCGCCGGGATGATAATGAGATATGTCACGATAAGTTGTATGAGCATGAAACCGGGTGTGGGTGTCGTGGAGAATAACGCCGGGAGGGTCCATAATGATGAGGATGATCGTGCGAGGAAGAAGGGGGGAATGTGGCGGGAGAAAAATTCATCGATTCTCGTCATGGTACTTGTACGCTACGCATATGTTTCATGGACAAAAAAAAAAAAGAGATCTCGTGAAGCAGGGACAGCCGAGCCAATCAAAGGGTCTTTACATGAAAACAGTTATTTGGACCCTGCAAAATGCAAAAATGGCCCCCCTTGGCGTGGACGATCGCGGAGAACCACCGTGTGCCCGTGCTGCTGTCACGAAAATTGACAAGGTCTCTGTCAGCACCGAGATTACGCTCAGGCTTGAATGGGCACGTCGATTGTGCCGTCGACGTTTGCGATTGTACATGAAACGGGGACTGCATGAGGTCAAGTAAATAGTTACCCCAGGTGGAGGCAATAACTACTTTACAAATGCACCTGAAAAGGATGCACAGCCAGCACGCCTTCAAGGGTTCCATCCCCGTGCCATCCCAAACAAAGAATGTGGAAACCAGGACCTAGCTATAGCGCCCACGCTTCGCATATACTCCACGAGATCCCCGCCCACGGGACGCTGCTGTAGATCCCGATGCTTGTGAATAAGTCCTTTTGGCCGCACTCTTCCTCGTGTCCGACGGCGGGGGCGATTCTGCCTTTTGTCCCCCACCATCCTCGCACGCCTTGGTAAAGAGCTCAAGCAAAACATTGAAATCCGTTTCCACCATCGATCCGAACACCAGGATGTTTTCCTAGTTTGTTCGTCGTCAAACGCGGCGACGATATCCCAAAGGCAAGCCGGGCGAGCAGGCGTGGATCATCACGATCGAGGCAGGCTGCAAGAATAGCCTGTACCTTGGCCTCATCTACTGCCGTGTTGAATTTTGGGTCGAACGTCGTTCCCGCGCCTGTGAGACAAAAAGTGCACGATCCGCACATTCCTTCAGGGACTGCCGTTGCGTCACCAAAATACGCCGCGAGGGTTTGAGCAAGACCTGCAGCACCCGCACGTCAATATATCACTGAATCGGCTGCGCATCTCGCTTACAATCGTCTACCGTAGCGAATTCAAGTACTCGATGCAGGCGTGCCACAGCGTCGGCCTCCCTCTTCAACATTCCCTGATACATACCCTCAGCGATTGCCGTAATCTCTGCCATTGAATTCGGCAATGGCTTCAAGATCTGATATCTCTGTTGAAATGTGGGGTAATTAAATCATAGGCTTATGTAATGTGTATGATGTACTGACATGGCGCACTTGGCTAGCTTTTACGTCTACGAGGCCTTCTATTTCCCAGCGAGTAATTTGGTGCGCGAGTTGATCCCGCGGAAACGCCTCAGAAGCACTGGCTACCACATCAATCTGAGATCGAAAAACGCAGTAAACGGTGTGAGCACGCCGACTAGCTGGGAATTATTACCTCATAGCCACTTCCTTTGTGCCGCATCGCCCTGCGCACCGCAACTGCCGAAGGACTCGAATCATCGTTGATCGCCCGATTCGCTTCCGGACTGCAAGGAGTGAAATAGTAGATTGTGTAGAAAGGTGTAACGGCTCGAATTAATTCAAGTTGCAATTCCAGCTCGGCGTAAAGTAGTCCAAGGGTGTTCGTCTGGGTGAATCGAGGCAAGATCAACCAAAGGGGATCACACGAACCCACGACACAAGGTCCCCGAACAACTCACACGTATGTCATATAGTCTCCCCTGCTCATAATGATTGAAAGCCAGGGCACCGTCATGCTCGGGGGCTTTCAGCAAGACCTCCCCCAACCAGAGTTCTACCGAGGTCTGGGAACACGTATCTCCGCGGCAGAATCCCTCGAGGACCGGTATGTCATCGGCACACAGGAACAAGACGCAAGAGGACTTTAGTCCATCGCGCCCCGCGCGCCCGACTTCTTGCCTAGTAAGTTGAAAGGTAAGCAGGGACACAGCGTCAAGACGATGGAACAGGCTGACGAATAGCCTTCCAAGGTTTTGGGCATGTACAAATGGATGACCTGGCGGATGTTGTTCTTATCGATTCTATGTGAGAAGTATGTGGCCTATGAATGCTGGGAACTAGATACCAGATGGGCATGGCATACCCCATGCTGCCATTACAGTCAGAGACAAAGAATTCTATATATTTGGAACAAACTCACCCAAACGCAATTGTGGCAACCACCTGAGACGGATATGTATGGATATTAGCAGTTTCCAGGCAGCTAGAGGGTGGAAATTCTCACAATGCCCTGATCGGATGCCATGAAGTGGTTCTGTATAGCCTGTCGCTCATCGGAGGGTATACCTGCATGGTAGACTTTGGCATCCAGTCCATGTTTCTTCAACAACATAGCTGTATCTTGTGCCTGCTGCTGGAGCGTGACATATACAATGGCTGGCCCTGTACGGGATTTGAGGATAGGGACAACTTGGGAAATCTTGTCATCCAGAGATGTTGCAGTTTTGACTAAAAATGACAAGCTGTGTCCCACGAGCCCCATGATTAATATTGAAGGGCGACCACGAAGACATGGACTCGTACTTTGGACGATACATGGGTGTTCGAAAGACGCCATGCTCAGGGTCGATCTTGAACGATTTGCATATGTCTTCAGCAATCTCGGGGGTTGCAGTAGCGGTCAAGCAAAGGCACCTGGAATGTGGAATTAGGACGAAATTCAAGCGAGCGGACCCCAAACTTGATACCTTTCGACACTAAACTCCTCGGCGAACCGGGCGATTTTAAGGTAGTCCGGTCTAAAGCTTGCTCCCCACTAAGAAACGATGGCATTCAGCGATTGGATGGCGAATCAAAAAACAAGATTCTACTTGAGAGATGCAGTGGGATTCGTCAACGGCGAGAAGGGATATTGTGACGTTACGCATTAATTGGATAAACCCTTCGTTATTCAGTCTGTCCAAGAGAATTTGTGTCGATTCTATCTATGTAGACCACTTTCACTCACCTCTCTGGAGCTGCATAAAGAATTTTTAGGGAACCGTTTACAATCGATTCTTTGACAGCACGGCCCTCGTCGATCGAGAGCGTACTATCTAGATTGGATGCTTTGACGCCCTTGGCGCGCAGAACGTCTACCTGGTCTTTCATCAGGGCTATTAGCGGACTAATAACCAGTGTTAACCCAGGTAAACCTATTGAAAGAATTTCACAATTAATCACAGTAAAGAAGCGCGCGCGAAAAAACACCGACAGATGCCGGGGATCTGATAACACAAACTTTTCCCGCCTCCTGTGGGGTATAACACGAGACAATTACTGTTATCCACCACAAGTCGTTCCACGACCTATGATCCATTCGAGAGTCTGAGACGCATAGATATAGGATATATGCGGTCCTACCTGAGCCTGCGAGAGTTTGAACTCTGGGTACCCGAAGACATTCTTCAGAACTGAACGCGCTTGATCCATGGTGAAGGGATTCCTAACTCGGGCTTCGCGTTTGCTTCCGCTTATGACCTAAACGCCACCGTTCTTGTTATTGAGTCTCATGACTCATGCGAAGCCTTAACCCGTTCTCGTAAACCAGAACTTGTATCGTCCATAATCGAGACCTCTGTACTTGCATGTAAAATTGGCTGGGAGTCTGGGACGAGCTGCTCTCGGCGCTTGCCGGCAGCCTGGCGACGGGATGTAATTATTATGAACAAGATCCCTCCTACGATCGTCCCAAGACTCCATTCTCTATCTATCGCGATCGCTGCAACCCTTGGCTCGCGTGGGCCGAATTGAGATAGGATTCGATGCCTCGAAACCTGCTATTGTCCACGATGCTGCCACGCCTCATTTAAATGGATTACTGAGTTTGGAACTGGCATAAAAGGAATAATGGATCAGGGTTGTTCGGAGCTGTAAGCACGCGGCATACACCTGGTTCGAGTTGTATCCGGCCTGCCCTTCCGTCCTCAGTGCGTAGAACGACGGTGAGCATCAACTGACAACGATTGTCCAGCTCTCCTCCCCATCATTGGCATTGGCATTTGTCTTCGGCGTGTCCCTACTTTCGATTTGGCACAATACTACTATTATGTACGGGCTGGCCTATCCGCAATATCGCTAGAGCAGCCTCGTTTCATTACCCTTTCGACTAGTGTCGCCACACCACTCTGCCCTTGCAGCATGTCGATCTCTACTAGCCGGGTCTCCAACCAACCATCTCTCTCTCAGGATCGCACGTCCTATTATTCTGTGACGCTTTCCGTTGCAGTTACCACGTCGGCCACAGTACCTGCTACAATCACTCGTGGATCCACCGTTCTCAGAACCAGCATTGCCACTAGTTCTCTCCTTCAAGTCCCCACAACATCATACTCCCTCCAAACAGCCAGGCCCACGATAGTCCTATCCTATGACACTCGATCTATCTGTGCAGGAGATGGTCTGGATTCAATGTCCATCGGTGTACTGTCGACCATTGTCTTTTCTGTGGTTGTGGGTGCGTTTATATGGGTAAGTCGACTGTTGTTTTGGATGAGGGTCCGCTTACGAGCCCTGTCCCACAGGTTACATTTGCCATCTTGAGACCCCGAATTCCACAAATAGCTTCACTTCGTGAGTGGTTTCGGAATCCACAGCAAGTATCTGTCCACTTTAAATTCACTGCGTAATATGGCCGCTGAGTTGCACTCTCCAGTAAACTCCCTCCACTCCCGTCCTCTCTTTGGGTATTCTTCTTTCCTTCCGTCCCCTTGTACCGAAGGTGCCCACCAGTGTCCCTGATACAAGCCCCTCCTCTCTCGATTCTTTTCTCTTTCCATCGGACGACGAGCTCAGCCA
Source organism: Hydnum rufescens UP504 (assembly GCA_014904985.1). NCBI lineage: Eukaryota > Fungi > Basidiomycota > Agaricomycetes > Cantharellales > Hydnaceae > Hydnum > Hydnum rufescens. The sequence continues at coordinate 244,106 of MU128915.1, forward strand.
ACGAGCAATATGGATCGCATTCTTACTTGTTGTGGGGTGGACTGTTCCGAGCCTTGCGATCGCTGTGCCATTATTCGTTGTTGATACCCGTGCACAGGTCACACCCTTCCAAACGCACAGTACGGGGGACAATATTCGGCACTGCACGATCTCTCTGTTATCCGGTTATTGCGTCTCCTCCACCGAGGCAGTGTTACTCCCGACGAAGGCGTGCTGCAGCGTCGCTTGTTAGTCGACGGCGTTGATGAATCTCACAAGGCACGTCTAAGACTTCTCGTACTCTCGATAATGGTCATTGTACTCGTCATGGCTGCATTGTTGATGCTCTACCGAGAATTCAATAAGCTCCTTTCATATCGCCGGCTATGGCTACGTGTACGGTGCGACGATATGGAAATTGGGTGGTTAAGCCTGGATCAGACGCCTGGGCTTACGGGACTTGGTGAGGAAGCTGTAAAGGATGTTTTTGCCGGCAATGGGCTCGTAAGCGCGAGAAGGGGACGGAATAGTGTTGGGTCCAATGAATCGCGCCGGAGGAGATCCACAGCTCTAGCGCGCCAAGGACCACAACATGATGAACACTCTGAATCCGATGATGCAAACAATTCATCCTACACTGATGGGAATGATATTGATGTCACAGGAGTCTTTTCTGTCGTGTGAGTCCTAGCTTCGAGGCTATGTGATTCTCACTGATCGTGTGTTCCCGATAGGGATACGAGGGATGCAGAAACTCTCATTCATACACGCGACCGTGTCCTGAACAGCCTAGAACTTGCCGAGGCTCATTATATAAACACCTATTGTCGGTGTTTTCCAGGCTCTGGTCCATTGCTGCCCATTGTGCGAAAACAATCCCAGCATCACCACCAATATCTGAAAGCCCTATATGGTCGGATCAAGTCTTGGCGCGAGCAACTCAAGACCCTGAACACTGAAGTCGACATGGAGCAGCAGCGAATGTACTTCAATATTAGGAACGGGATTTCTGTTCGAGGGTGGCTCCTTGTGGGCCGTGGGGTGCGATTTCTTCCTGGCATAAGAATGATCCCTGGACGTAGTAAGGATGATATACGTTGGGCCGAGCTTCAAAATAATGGGGGCAACATTGGTCGCATGTATTTTTGGGTGATGGTCACACTGCTTTCATTACTTCTTGCTATCTTGCGTGTGTTTTTTTATCCCCTTGCGAGATCGTGGATGAGTGATCGAACTGACTCATTTTCAAGTTACCGGTCTTGTATGCCTCGCTTTGGGCTCCGCACCCAATTTTGCCCATTACCTGCCGGCTCTGAAGTCCCTTGTCAGGTACGATGATCTGGGACCTGCGATAGGCACGACGTTAGTACCCTCGCTCCTTACGATGCTCTTCATCGCCACCCTGCTCGGATTCATTCACTGTGTGTTTCCCATTACCCTTACTGGTGCAACGGCAAGCTGACTCTCAGGCTTTCCAGATTTTTCCCGGTTCAGCGGCTCAGTCTCGCACTCGGATAATCGGACGATGGAACTGAAGGCCGCCTTCTATGCCATAACTCTCATCGGTGGTGCCTGGTTGATCGGAATTAGCGCCATTTTATTCGGTTTGCAGGCATTTAGCACCGGATCGGACCAAGCGACAACGGTATCCGAGGGAGTTGTGTACATCGCTGGATTCATTCTGGCGCTAGTAATCTCCGCTTTCATTGTCCCCGGATTACTGCTATTGCAGCCCATCCGGCTATGGCGCATTATCAGTGCCAAGCGGAAGGTGCTGACGCCTCGTCAGAGATTTCGTGGTGAAGTATCTTATACTGTAGGCGCTGTTTATAAACCTCACTCTACTCCTAGCTCTCTATCCAAGAACGTACAATCCCTCTTTCGGCATGGGGGCAAGCATCCTCGGATTGTTCTTTGCAGCGGCATTTAGCATGTTGTTCCCATTGATCGGTCCCCCTCTCGTCCTTCTACTCTTCCTCACCCTTATGGTTCATCGGTATCTTGTGGGCTATGTATATGGACGAACATATAGAGTCCATTCCGGAGCCTCGCTGCACCTCTGGCTCATTCGGCGGTTTGCACTCTAGTGACTCTCCAGCCCTTCCTTCTTGGTCTTATCCTTTTGGCCCACCGGCTGTGGGCATTGGGTAGTCTTCTGCTCTGCGTAGCTGTGTTCGGCCTGGTGGCCGTGGAGCTCTACGCTGAGACCCAGACTCGGGAGCCTGATGTGGATTCATTGAGCCTCAGAGCCTGGGAGTCGCTTGACAAGTTTGTCAGTCAAGTCATGACCGGAGAGGCGGATCTGGTCCCATATCCTGTGCAGTTCGTGGCGGAACAGCAAGGGACACGTTCATCTATGGCTAGCATGTTGGAGATGATAGCAGCTTCCTTGGCGGTGGGGCCTTCCGCGTCTCTCCAGTCGAAGCCTGTTCCTTTCCGTGAGTTCTGATCTTTGTACCAGAACATTCCGAGCGTTACTGACCGCTGGTCGGCGCGATAGCAAAGGAAACCATAAATGATCTGGTCTCAACTGCGCGTGCGGCAGCAGCATTTGCGACCCTAGACAGTCCTCCACGACTGAACCCCACGGATCCGGAGGATGATGTGGCAGATTTTCTCTACCCCCCTGAACTACTGGCGCCAGCGCCTCCCATATGGCTGTATAACGATTCGGCGGGCATTGCACAATCGAGGGCGCACGATCTGAAACGCGAACATGACCTGGACGTCTTTTTGGATGGCCCTTCGCCATCCCTCAAGGGAAGTCGACGTCGACGGCGGACCCCCGACCGAATGAACGAAGAGTAGACGATAACGAAAGCTATCACGGGATCACGCTCGCCACGGCTGCTAGTATTTATCCAACTAAATCCCTGAATCTAAAGTCCCCGGCCAGAGTTATTTTGGCGCTCAAACTCATATTCCTTCTCTTTGATGACCCGATCTGCGCATATATGCACGTTCGATATCTTAGGGGGTGGAGGCTGTGCTCCTAAGCTACTTTGTAGCGGACTCGTATGTTCTCATACTCATGTCGCGCCCCGTGTTTGTCTGCCATATGTAAATTAGTATGCTGATGTGACATGACAGTCTGTAGACTTATCGCGAACATTCATTTTGTTTTACAATGGAACGTCATCATACACATAAGAACTATGTACTAGAGTGCTTTCGCACATTTGGGCTGTCATTTTGTAAAGGGTGCTCTGACATGGGATGACATGAATGTTGTGCGTTCACATGTGTTCTATGGTCTGAGGAAATTTCTAAAGGAAATTTGGGAGGAATATTGACGTCGATAAGGTATGGGACCGATTATCCCCCGGGATCTTGATGGAATGATAAGGACAAGTGACCACTGCCGGATGGGGGGACGAAAATGATTGCAGCAGCAAACATAATAGCAAGCGACCCAGAGGGTAGTCTTCAGGTATTTAGGGAGCATGGTGGTGCCGTGGTGCTTACCGTGACCTGGGAGTTTGTAGATCGGAATCAAATGGATATGATAAGCACGACTAATGGTGGTTAGATGGCAGTGACTCGCATGGCTGTTCCTCTAGGAGCAATGCAAGTGACTCGATTCCGACGGGGCCTGCCTACCCGGAGATGGAAATGGGTATAAAGACGTTAGGATCAATCCACCCGCCCAGCTCCTTACCACTCCTAAGTGGCCCCCCCCCCTTTATCCTTTATCAGCCCTCATATTTCAGACATCCATGTCGCCATCTAAGACCACTCCCACTGCTGCCGCCGTTGGCACTGTTACCGTCTCATCCCCTCCCATGAACCCTTCTACGGAGCAGAACAGCCTTCCCCCCGCCGTCACCCCTTCCCTCCCCACAACAGCACCGGGTGCCCTCCTAGAGGTCAAGGACCGCCGGGCCTTCGAGCATGATCGTCAACGGGCACACAAGCCGCTCGACCGTTACCTGTCGAAACGGCTCAAGCCCCCGCGCCATCGCACTGGCAACTCGGGACGCAGCGCAAAGGCGTTCCCAGGATATCGCGCATCCCTGCGTCCATGGGAGGGCGTGGTGTCCACGGCAGATATAGATGTGGGTGACGTGAAAGAGCCTTATTATTATCTAGACGAGGACGAGAACAGGGTGGGGGACGATGAGCCTGTGCGCCCTCTGCACGTTAGTTTGAGTGACCTCATTCGGCCACCGCGCAAACGGAATGGTGTGTAACCCCCATCTTGGCAGCTTTCTGCAGCATTCTGGGGTTTCTAAATTACTGTCGATACTCGTCTTAGGCATCTCTCAAGGTTTCGAATTTATTCCTCGATTGCGACCGGTCATGGTCATGGAAGACGGTTCCGAATTCGTAGACGATGAAGAGGAAGAGGATGATACTCTTGATTGGGAAGTTGTACGTGTCTCGGGGGCGAAGCGGGAGGTTTCGGCGAGGCAGTCCATGCCGAAGAAGTCGAGTTATGCTGCTGTCCTTCGTGCGTCGTCCATTTCGAAGACATGAGTCGGTTTATTGTTCCATATTATTTCTTGTTTTTCATGTGTGTGTGGCTGTCGCGTGCATGTATATATGCTGTACATGTGGTTGTTGGCTTTTGGCCTCCTGTGCGATACATTCAATAGTAGATGGGCTGCCACCGCCCCATTGCACATCAAGCCAGCCTTGGTAATCAGTCGGCAGTCATTGGTGCTTTCCTCCATGAAGGGCCCTGGCCTGGGCACTGAATCGTTGGTGCTATTTTTCCTAAAATCACACCCTACAATTATAGCATGAAGGGGGTACATCTTGTCAGCGCATCCCATACGAGGACGTCCGAACTCGGTGCCACCCTGGGATTTGAACGCGGGAGTTCGCGCTCGACAGGGGTTAGCTCCTCGAGCAAAAACTGCCCAAACCGCGAGTTGAACACGGGATCTTCGCTTTTAGGTACTACAAGAGCGACGCCTTTACCACTGGGCCATTCGGGCATATCGGGGGTTCTCATATTCAATTATTATCTTATTTCTTTCGCCACGCTCACCTACAGATGGGCCGGATTCGCACGTCAATTTCGGTACTTCCCGCGGATTTTGACGTGGCCGAATTATCGGTCCTTTTATTATGCTCTTGACACTGTCCTTGATACGTCCCCGCTGTCTGCCAAATAAAGAAAAACAAATTGTTAATTAATGTCCTGGGCCCTGCACAGTGTCCCCGTAATACCTGGCTCTTGTCAACCAAATAAGGAAATAAAATTTATCCCCAGTGCACTCGGTCCTATGCAGCGAAAAGAGATGTGGGGTATCCCTGAAATAATTCCTAGCAAGCCCCACTTAGCAGAATGGGGTCTGTGGGATGTCCCCGCCCTGCCAAGCTGCTACGGGAGTTTCCGTATTACTTTGTCTGGCGTTGAGTCGGCTCGTTGGACCGTGAGAATCCGACACTGTAGTCCCTGAGTTTGTGGACTCTGGCAGTTCCCGGAGATGCCTTTACTGTATCTCTTTCTCAAGAGGCGTGCGCAGTCCTTTGTGCCCCATGGAATCATAGATCACTGGTCCTACTGTGTTCTATGACGTGGACGATCTCTATATGTCAGAAAGCTGCTTCTTTTTGCTCACCTTGAATTACCCCCATCGCTGGTTTGGATTTCTTTGCGCTAGCTAGCATCAATGATGCCGCCTCCCTGCTTCTCTTCGATCCTTCAGATTACCCTGGATGGTGCCATTAGCGTTGCTTTGGCCGATTCCCGTCTACTCTTTGAGTGCGCTTTCTGCCAATGCGTTGCGTTTTGATTCCTTAAATTCTCTTGTCATCACTCGCAATGTCGTCCATCACACACCCTCTCTCTTATCATGTCGCCTCCACTATGGAGTATTTTTCTTGGGTATTTTGATGCGTGCGATCTGTCCAAGGACGACGACCTCTTGGGGTGTGAACCGATCCAGAGGCCTTGATCATGGGACTATCTTAACCCTTCTCTTTGCAGTCATATGCTTATCGATCTTCTGGGTACTGAGAACCCTCTCGGGATGCGATATATGCGTCTTCGTGCTCGATTTCCCCCGCACGAGTACTCAGAAGTGCTTAATATTGTTCGGGCAGTACGTCACTTGGACGCCCATTTCTCGTATCCCCCAAGTAATATCCCACATTATAGGAAGCCTCCAGATTTTTTTCGTCATCAAAGTCTAACACGCACCAGGGGGTGGATTCGCTGTTAATGTGCGAAACCCACAATGTCCTGGTGCTTTCGCTCACTATTCATGATCCAGCCTCCCATCCGTGGCCAAGTATCTCAAGACGAAAACCCTGTCACAAATCAATGCGTTTGCCACCCACGCCCTGCGTTATCTGATACTGTACCAATGTGACTGCCCCGTCGAGATAGCCCAGACTTATCGCTACGCTTCGCGAACAGGGAAAGGCGAATTATGTGTCCTCGCCTCGCAGTCCATACCTGCAGGTCATCCCATCCATCATCTCCAAGGGTCCTTGGCTCCCCTTTCATTGAAACAAGAAACTATATTGGAATCAGATCTTGCAACTGGGCGCGACTTCGGCATTATTCGCTTGAACGGGCGTTCCTTTCTTCTTCTTGGTCCAGTGCGTTTTGTCAACGTGAGCAATCTCCAAGATGGTTCATGCAGACTATCGACAGCTCCCTGTTTCATAGCACGATTGTACCCCTAATAGCACACTCGAGCGCATGCGGGAAGATAATCCGAGTCAAAGCCCTTCGTCGTATCGCCGTAGGCGAGGAGATAACTATTTCTTATGCGCCAGCATACTGTCAGTACGCTGTTTTCGTCAAGTGCCACCTTCATTTCTTACAGCTACGCCGTGCAGTTGGTGATGACAATCAGGACTGCCTCTGCCTTTCATGCGAACGAGCCGGAATGCGAGGTTTTTCAGTCGCCGATTCTCCAGCAACTTGCTCAATTTCCGCCGACCCAACGGAACCGAAAACTGTCCGAGTAGAAGAAAATTTATTTGAAACTATGCCCACTTCGTCCTTCTCATCCAGGATCTGTGGCATATCTCCAACACTCCTGCACAGTCGAGGACCGAGACGGCGATCTTCGCGTCTTGATAATCGGCACGCTGTGTCGGACTCGGACTCGCTTCCCCTGAGATTAATCCCGGAAGTCGAGCGCAGTCCCGCACCTGACGAGGTAGAGTATTATAATTACAAATCGACCGGTTTGTGCACGACTTGCTGCATGTGGTCCGTTTCTACCCCTGACGCTCCGGCTCTGTGTGAGGTTCGCCACATCTTATCCATACACAGCATTCAGAGCTGAACGCTCATCCCATGTAAATCTTCCCCCTCCCCCTTCCCCCTTCCCCCTATCTATAGATGTTTGCGCCATTTTGCTATATTTGGCGTCGCGTGGCCACGCCGTGTACCTGAAAATCCCACGCGACAGCTTTCTCCAGTACCAGCGTCTATATGCATGCAGGCAATTCCGTATACATATCCCATATATTCGAACGACTCCGACTTCCTCCCCCCTGACGCCGGCCTGTGCTTGGAGGAATCGTAAGCGAAAACGGCCGAAAGTTTCTTTTGATAAGATCGACAGTGACCCATCAAGCGGCAGCGTAGGCCTAGCCAGAACGTGTCCCAGGAAACGGCGGAAATGTTCGGCGTAGCGCCATCTCGATCATGTACTGTATCATTTGTGTGCCTCTTATTAGAAGGTTCTTCTTGGACTTTATGTACACAACTCATTTTGGTTGCAATGGGTTTACATATGATCGGGAAGAGCTTACTTACGGATTTTCAGCGTGCGGTTTTGGTTTGACAGAAGCGATAGCCGGGCCGATGCGTGTATGCGTATATGCTTATGGTGCGAGATCTGCCTTGATCCGCCACAGCTTCCAGAACGCTTCAAAATAGTGTTGAAGGCTCCAGATGATGCTGGGCTTTTGGGCTCCCCTGAAGTGAAGGCACCCGAATGGGGAGCCCCAATGACAAGGAAGATACTGTGAAGAATGAAAAGCGCAATTGGTAATCCCCGAGTGGATCACAGTGTTCAGGGGGGGATCGAACATCATAGTAAGTAATCATGTCCCAGGAAACTGAGCGATGTCATTCTCATTCTCCGGTGGTGACAGTTTGGATAACATTTTTGACACACTGACAGGCGAAGATGTCGGCTCGCCCGTCCACCACGGTCATCTAACGGATTAAACCGCCGGGATGGCCATGGAAATTCGGTTTTTTTTAATGATGTGATTGTGAAGAACCGAGCAATCTCCTTGTTTACAGTACAGTAATAGAGTCCAGTCCCGTGATTATTATGGTGAGAATGTTGTTGGATTGTTGATGAGAAGTGTGGTGGAAGAGCAACCTGACCTGACCTGCTGTGAGTGTGCGAAGCCACATACATCAGAAGCTGGGAATTAAAGCTTGAGCCACAAAAAGGGGTTCTATTTGTGGATAGCGAAAGACCCGGCATTCTGCTCCATAGTTGCCTAGCCAGACTTCATGGATATCAGTGTGCGGGGCGGAGCAAGGGCGTCAGGGGCTCGAAGAATTCCGCGAGGCACTGATTACTCCAAGACCAGCTGCCCCATCCTACCATGCCAGTAAGGTCCTGAGAGGGCGGTCGTCTCCGTTTTGGGAGCAGGGTATTTAGCCCACTCCGACTGTACTGTATCAAGGCCACGTCGACCGAATTCGACAAAGGCGAGGCAACCGCCGTATCTCATATTGTAACTTCAGCGTACGTATTCAGAGACGGAGCCGCATACTTCGACACCTTACGGGGCCGTGGACTGCGAGCTATCGAAAGGAGAGCAAAGCAATTAGGCGCATTGTTTTGAGATCAGAAAGGGGGGGAGTGAGCGGAGAGACGAGCAGATATGTACATACTGTGTTCGTCTAGGAACGAGACCTAAAAACAGTGTTGAACGGTGTGCCTCGAGCGTCTAAGCATACGTACCTGAATGCTGGACCAATCAGTGGCCGAAGATGAAATTGCAATTGGAGCCTCCAAAGACTACTTGCTGCCGAGTATCATAATGTCTTGGAGAACTGGGGGGATGCCATCGTCCGGCGGGGAACCTGGGCGGTATTTCACACAGTAACATGGGAAAACGTCATATGACCCACGACACGAAATGCGGTCCAAAACGATGTGAAAATAGAGGAATTCCCTTATTGAGCGTTCCATATACTACATAAATTTAGAATGTGAGGCTGAAGAAACATGGTTTTCGAGGAGCAGCAAAGGCAGTCTGTTGGAAGGATGTTGTATACAGTAAAAGCTGGCAAGTTCAGCACTGGTCAGTTTGCCCTGACAGTAGTACTAGAAGCTTGAGAAGCTTCCGAGGGGTTTGTTTATCATTACGGCAAAAGCCGAAATATATTTGTTCCGTTGTTTTGTTTGTTGGCCTTCCCCGCTCTTCATGGATCTCGACACGTTGAGCAGGCAACAGCTCCAACAACTCTGCAAGGTATCGGTCATTCTTTAGGAAGGCATTTCCGTCTTCCTAACCATGTCGATTTCCTCAGGATAACAACATCAAAGCCAACTTGAAGACAGACGCTCTGATCACTCTACTTCAATCTCATCTTGCTGCGGGGTGCGTATTTCCCCACTATATGGACAAAATCGCACAATGTTTATCCAATGCCACATAGCAACCAACTTCATACGACTCGAGCACGAACACGTTCCAGCCAGTCAGCACCTGACGCACGACCCCTGTCTGTCCCCCCTGTACCAACAGCTCCAGAAACCTCTGTCCCATCTCCAACCCGTACTCGCAAACCTAGTAGGGCAACTAGGGCCCCCAGTGTCAGTGTGCGATCGTCCATTCCTCCGGTGTCTGTCCCCGAACTTGTCATCGTCGAATCCGAGAAGGAGAACAAGAAGGACGCTCCGAGACGGAAGGCCCGCGAATCTCAAAAGCGACTGGGTGTCGGGAAACCTCGTGCGGCTGGTGGAACTGGTCCTAGATCTGTAACCCGTATCGTTCCCAGTCGCTCTGCAGCCACGCGTACGCGCTCCCGTGTCGATCTGGTGGAAGGGAATGGTCAAATGGCTGTGGTCGTCGAGGAAGATGATGGTATGTATTTTATAATACTGTGTTATTCCATGTTGTCGAATATTGTCTGTTCATGGATCGTCATTTAGCAGAGGATTCGAATAGCACACCCGTCGTACCTACATCCTCTGCGCCTTCCCTTTCGGAAGATCTACAATCGGAATCCGGACTATCTCGTCCCGGTACAGCTGCCGTCACCCGCAGAATATCAACAATGGAAAGTCAAATCTCTCAACTATTCACATCACGCGACGCTCTCCTCTCAAAATTGAGTGCGCAAGAGAAAGATATCTTGTCAATCAAAGACGACATCATCACAGAGCGCCCAAAGATCATCGAAGCTTGCCTGGCGGGCCAGAATGCTGAAAGCAGTAGTCAGCAGTTGGCTGAAACCCAGCGACTTCTTGGTATTGAGCGAGAGCGGGTGGGGAAATTAGAGACCCATATGGGCGCTCTACTGGAACGAATTGCGGCTCTTGAAGAACGTTTCCTCGGTGGTGCTATCACTCAGGACCGCCCAGTTGACGCCAACATTCTTGGCATTGACCCTTCCACTCTTCTTCATCCTTCTTCAGCCCACGAAAGTTTGCTCGTAATCGACAAGAAGCGCGCAGCGTCTTCAGAGCCAGAGGGATCTCGATCGAAGAAGCGGGCTCGCCAAAGTTCCCCGCCGTACGCAACCGCAGCTTTGCTTGGGGATGCCTTGGCACAGACAAATGCAGCCTCTTCAACTCTAACATCCCTTCCTGCCCCTGTCCCCGCCCCTCCAAGAACTCCCCCCCTCACTCGTAACGCCCGACGTCAACTCCAAGTCCCACCTGGAAGTCCTCGTGGAGGAACCCCTTCATCTCAATTTCGCAGGCCTCCTGTCACCGCTCCAAGCCCAACCACGGACAGTCCACGGAAAGGATTGCCCAAAGGCAAGGGCAAGGATGCCCCACTCACAATGATGACACCATCTAAGCCCAAAGCCAGTGCTAAGAGCAAGGCTGCAGCATCGTCTTCCGATGCCCTCACAGTAACACCCGGAGCCAGTTCCAGTGCATCAAAATCAAAAAAACCCCCAGGCACCAATCTTCTTGAATTGATGGATCCGACTGCGAGCATAAATCCAAGTGCATCACCCGCCTTCCCTGTATATGAGCCCCCCAGTCGTTTCAATCGGGGTCTTGGTCTCGGCCTGCCCAGTGCTGGCACTGGCGATCCTCTGTCATCCTCTGTCCCTTCTGGCCTCCTTCCGCCTTATCCATACGGTTCATATCCATCTCCGCGACGCCACTCGAATAACAGCAGCACGGACACAGAAACTAGTCCTGGCATGGATGCAGAGATACAGGAACCGAGTACACCGCTCACCATCATGGAAGCAGACGGCTGGGGCCGATCTCCTGATGATGGACCACCTCCTAGTCCCGACAAGCGTACACTTTACGGGACCGAAGTCGTTCCCGATAGCGAAAGGTTGAAGGGTGATGGAAAGCCAAGCGGGCGATCTGCAAATTTCCCCGAGGACGAGGACGAGGAATGGATGTAAAATCATCTTCAGACTTATGATTTTATCGCGGCCTATCTGCATTACTAATTTGTTTTTGTGCATTGTCTTCATGTGTTCCACTTGTCGTGCGTAACTTCAAATCTGCTCTTTATCCGTGGTCTGTACAAGTGAACACACTATCTTCATTTTCTCCGCCGATCGCGCCGCCCACACGCACGTAGCTATAATCGCTTCTTCATTGCCTTTTACTCTGCCATTACTTGACCACCTTTACTTGTCATCCATACATGTCGATTGGTTCGAACGGATTGAATGATTTTATTCCATTAAACCCATGTATGACTCTCTAGTTGATGATGAAGAATAGCGATTGTGAATGTCATTGTAACTGATGAACGTGAATTTGGATGACGTGCTATGTTGCTGGGTGAGCCCGCCAGTAAACTACACTTGAATTCCATCCCGCTACAGGCCACTCTTGCACTTTCACATTACGCCCATACACTCTTCCACCCATGTCCCGCAGTACCTTCAGCCTTCCTTCCCGCAGCGCCATGCGGCCCTGGTTATCATCTTCTGCACCGCTTACGGGAGAGAAGTCTCGCACATAGGAAGGTTGGGCAATGCTGGAGCGTTTACCGTTGCCAAGCTGGTATGTGCTATTCTGGCCCCACGTTAGGAGATTGCGGCCGCTTGAGAGGGATAAGAGAGCATGGCCGGTGGGAGACACAGAGAAGGATTGTGGACGAATTGCTTCCAGGGCGCCTCGCATTTCGTTGACTGCAACCGCTTTGGGTATCAGTATTGCTACCTGCATGGTGGAAGTGTTCTATGGGGGAACGACATACACGTCATGTTCCCACTGATATTTTTTACTTTTACTGGCGTTCCCTGGGCCTGGGAGTGTAGTCCATTTCCGAGAGCACCGTATTGACCCATGCCGCACGCGAAAATATCAATTACCGGAGTTGAATGTGGATCGGTAACACTCTCAGTAGTGAAATAGGCAATGTCTCCCCCTATATATAGTATATGTGAACAACACACATATTTCGTTCCGTTGGGGAGAGCTTCACCTGCGGCAACATCGGTACATCTCACGGATGTACCAGAAGGGAATGCGCGTGATAGCGGAATCTCAGTTGGTACGAATACACAGGACAAGGTTGTTGTACTACCGAGACCAAGTTGCCTAGGAGATTGCAGACGACCCAACCAATCAACTGGTGTAAAACCTGCCAGATCAACCATCATTGGAGGACTTACCCAAACTCGTTCGCTCCCCAGGTTAAAACGCCCCCATTTTCTTTGGTGAGGGCATAGCTGCTACGATCATTTGCTACGGCCTGGGCTATTCCAATACCTTTCAAAGCTGGTATCTCATACAATAATTTAGCGAGTGGCCGGTTTTCTGGAGGTGGGGTGATGTCGCCAGAGTCGCTGGGCCTCGAAGAACGAGTCCAATTTGCCACTGGGTCCTGCTGGATCTTGGGAACCAATTCTACCTGAACGGCAGATGGCTTTGATAGAGTTGGGTCTGAATCGAGCACTCGGATTTTACGAGTACCAAGTTGACCATGCGAGTTTGCGTTCAAAGTGATGGGATGCACAAATACACGACCTTTGGAGGTGACGGCCAAAAGATGGTCTCTACCTGCCGACACTGATATGAATCTTACATTATCTCGCGTCAGTTTATACGCCAACGATTCATATTATGAGGTCCCACTTTTCTGCCCGAGTCAGGCCACCATCAGCTCTTAATTCATTCTTCGAATTACCGCCGCCAAGGAACGTAGGCGTCCATCGCGATAACCAGGACTCCTCGAGCTCTAGCGTCACAGGTTGGGACGCGGAGAGATCATATATTTTTCCGGAAGCAGAGAGCGCAAATACATTAGATGGAGAAATGGCGACACGGACAATAGCCTGAATTAACCTAAAACCATGAGATTTGGCATATGCGGCCGTAATTTGGCGAACCTTGCCCTTTAATGTGCAGGAAGGTGCATCTCCTAGTTGTGAACCCCACTGATAAACATCTCCTGCAGCATCCACGGCCACAGCATGAGTCTCGTGAAGTGCTACATCGCGCAAAGCAACACCAGATAGACGTGATGCAGGGGTTGGAAAGCGCCAGACCTCTGTTCCAGATTCGCCTAGTAATTTGTAGGAATTCGAGCCCCAAGCATACGCTTTGAGCTCTTGGACAGTCTCCTCAGGCGAAATGTCAGCACGGGGCTGTAGACCAGGCGGCCCGGGACGTTCGGTCTCCCCGCCCCATGCTGGTTTGGCATCATTATGGACGTAATCGGGAAGAAGAGAAGCAGAGACTAAGGCACCCCCAGCTACCAGAACCAGAGTCGTTCGCGTTCCCCCAGGCCATCGTCGGGGCAGGGCCCGTCCTGCAAGCCTGAACATTTTAATTGGAGTGGCAGTCCACACAGGAACTTGCCGTGCTATTTCGGGTAGCTATCATGTCGCTTTTCGCTCGCGTTGCGCATCGAATCCCCTCGCCCTCGTCGAGGTCCGTGATAAGGGCGTTCTCATCCACTCCCAGGGCACGATCCGACCATCTCTTTGTTGTATGCAGTTTTACAACTTCCGAGGAGAAATATAGCTCACTTCCTGCGTTCCCATGTAGCACCGTGACACAACATACAACAACTCGAAAGTCAGTACGACGTTCTTGGAGGGACCGAACTGGAATTTAATGTCTTTTCTTAGATCCCATTCGAGTATACGCGGGAGAATCTCAAGCGCGCTCAAGAGATAATATCTCGTTACCCCCCACAATACAAGAAGGCGGCGGTCATCCCACTTCTCGATCTTGGACAGCGCCAGAACAAAGGGTGGACAAGCATAAGCGTCATGAACTATGTCGCGAAGCTTCTTGAACTTCCTCCCATGCGCGTGTATGAAGTAGCGACCTTCTACACAATGTTCAATCGGTGCATTTCGGATTCCACTCCGCTATTATATTTGGGTCCGCGCCTTACTGGGCGTATGTTATTTTCAGAGAGCCAATAGGGACCAACTTTGTGCAGGTCTGCACCACGACACCTTGTATGCTTCAGGGATCCACGGAAATCCTTAATACCGTCACTGAGCATCTCGGTGGCCTTCACCCTGGTGAGACCACTAAAGACGGAAAATTTACTGTTGTGGAGGTGGAGTGCCAAGGTGCTTGCAGCAACGCGCCCATGATGGCTGTGAATGATGATTTCTATGTGCGTCAACATGATCTGTTTTCCTTTCTTTCGGATCCCTTTCTGAATGAATTTTGTGCTGTTTTCAGGAGGACCTTACCCCAGAATCGACCCGCAAGATACTAGACGCATTCGCTGCTGGGAACAAGCCGAAACCTGGGCCACAGAGCGGCCGGCACACCAGTGAGAACTCGGCAGGATTAACTGCCCTCACTAGCAAAGTTCGTCCTAATACTTGATCCCTCCATGGAAACGATCCTGACGAGTTTGTTCCAGCCGTATGGTCCCGGCGACCATTGCTTACCCGAATTTAGTTGACCAGGCAGTGTAATATTCCGCTTCATGACCAATATATTCCTCGAGCACCACTTGGAATGGGCTCCAAAAATGATTAATAAATATGCCGAAAGATACTCCAGACGAATGATTTCTTGAGCCCTCTTGATTCTCGCTTGGCTAATTCTTGCTGCCTATCCTTTTCCCGCACCTGGTCGCCTTCACCCTCCTGCCAGACGGCATCCGTGACTAGATCCACTTGGAGCAGAGGGACGAAATGCGGTCGCCGCGGCTTGAGATACAAGCGCTCATATATGACATAGCCACCATAGAACAATACATATAGTGCCACTCCGATGTAGGTCGCGACGATGTTCTATCGAGAATCACCGGTCATTGTTTAGTAATTGGGCCGACGGACGGTCACAGCCGTTATAGAACAAGAGCATTCACCTTTGGTGAGAACGGAGTTTGTTTGACGGCCGCATAGCCCTCTGCGATGAACATCAAGACCGCGAGGATAATGACAGTTATTGGAAGGAGAGGAAATAGCGGCTGAGTGTAAGGGAGATCTCTAAGCGAGCGACCTTGAGCGCGATAAGCGAGGCGAAAGCGCAACGACACGACGCCAATCGAACCCCAGACAAGAAGGGCCGAGATCCCGGTGAGATTCAGCAGCCACGCTAGCAAGAGCGAGGGGGTACTTCAGCACTGAAGAGAAGATAAAATTATGGGAGATACTGTCGTGACGCACTGAAGACCACTCCTTGACCCCATATGGTCGTCAGGAACGTCAAACACCCGGTGGCCAGGGAAGCCAGTAGGGCAGGAACTGGGACCCCCGACGCGTGACCCATCCGAATATTCGAGGTGCCTGGCCAGCGCGAGCCAGGCTGAGCATCATGCGAGAACTGGCATAGAAACAGGAATTGGCTGCGGACAGCACGGCCGTGAGGAGCACCGCATTCACTACATGTGAGGCAGGTTTAAACCCGGCGCGCACGAAGACGACGGTGAGAGGGGAGGCTGCCACATCGGAATCTGAATATATGAGGGGGCTTTTAGTCGTCCATCGCGTACATATGCAGGGCCCTCCGCACCGTAGGCAGCATTCAACAGCGTCGGATCCTTGTAGTTGATGCACAACCCGATGGTCAAGATTGTGAGAATGTAGAAAAGTGTGATCCGAGTAAACGTCGCCTTAATCGCGCGAGGGACACTTTTGTGTGGATTCTCAGATTCTCCGGCAGCCACAGCAACTAGCTCGACACCCCCGAACGAAAAAAATGCGTAGACGAACGTTTGAGCAAAGGCAGAAAAGCCCCCGACGAATGCCTGGCCGTTCTGAAAGTTAGATAATCCAGGACCAGGGTGTCCTTTGACACCACCCCAGTCCCATATTAATCCGACGATAATAAAGAGCACCACGCTAAGATGTGTATAATCTGAGTCTATGGCCTCTTTGAGGGCGGACAGGGAGACTTACAGAAGGACTTTAATAAGGGCCAGCCAGTACTCGGATTCACCATATACTCGAACATGGATTAACTGCAACGCAAAGACTGGTATAATGATGATGATGGCCCATTCCCAAGCTTGCAATTTGGGGGTCCAATACTGGAGAATAATAGCAGCAGCCGTAAGTTCGCTTGCTAGAATAGACTTCAGTATTCTGTCTCTGAAAGTTCAGCAAAAATTGGGATTACGCAGCGAGAAAGCCCTGGGTGAAATGCCCAAACAATGAACAACATTAAATGCATGGCAGACAGGTGAGAATACAAATATACCATTGTAACCAATAACACCATCCTATGGTATTAGTTTGATATTAAATACAAGGAAGAAGAACTCTGAAAGTAACGGACCTAAGGTGAATCCCATCGCATCAGATACAAACCGGGTCCCGAAGACACTGAAGGCACCAGAGACAGGGATGAAAGAGGCCATCTCGCCTCTGTCCCTTGTCAACCCTCGTAACATCATGAAAGGGGAAAGTAGCTCACAAGCTGATTACGACAGCATAGACAAAAATGCCAACTATCACATACGAAAGTAGAGCGCTTCCTGGTCCAGCAAGTGCGATAGATGATCCTGCGGACAAAAATATCCCAGTCCCAATCGTCCCGCCAATAGCTATCATCATAAGATGTCGACTTCGCATGGAGCGAGAGGTCTGGTATTCTTCTTCATCGGAGCCTAGAAAACGTTTCCAAGTAGGGAGGTTTGCCGCAATAGGGGCATCGACGCCTGGAGACTCCAGTTCGGCCTTGAACGGGAACTCAGAATCGTCCACGCCCTTTCCAATGTCGTGCTGAAGGGACATAACGGTCTGAAATCGGCTCCCTGTAAAGAACCCCGAGAACTGATCATTGCTGGCCACCCGGAGCCGGCCGCTAGCATGAGTTACTGCATGTTTTGGGCAACATGGGGATGCAATCCGAAAACTCGACAGCGGGATAGACTCATATATGCAAGAAATTAATTTTCCGTCAGTGTTCGCCGTGTTTATCGTTGGACAAATCCCCAAACCAAGCGCCCATGCGGTGCCGGGACATGTCACACGTCACACTGGCCGTATCCTAAATGACCTTGTGCCACATGTCACAAGACCCCATATCATTAGTCATTAGATGTCACGAGTGAAAAAGAGCTGGAAACTGCGGGAAATGAGGCTAGAACTATGCCTAGTGCTTCTCTCGCCTGCACGCGAATCCCTGGGCACATAGAGGACATCAGCAATTTTTTTTCGGCATCCTCATCGCCCTGGTGATTCCACCATGTCCAGTAGTTTGACACTGTGCCACAGATCAGAAGTCTAGCACCACATTCTGGGGGCTGGGGCGATAGTTCTTGGGTCGACAGCCCCAGGGACTGACACCTCCATCAATGGTCTGGTGTCACACCCTCCAGATCCGGAGGTGTGACAGAAATTACGTAATATCACGTGATATCAGTAAGACTGTTGTATATTTGGCGTCGCCTAGGTGAATTTGATCACTCCTAGCACTGGGATACGGGACAAGTCAGGAACTTCCTTTCCAGGAATCACAGAAAATCCACTCCAAGTTCGCTGAAATTCCTCTGATCTTTCGAAACATTACTTACAAGATTTCCCCACTTTTCCGCCCCCCAAATGCCGTATCCATGCTATTATGCGACCTCAACCTGTGTTGGTGTTGAGTTGCACCATCCCATCTTTGTATCCGGATATAGATGCAGTAGATCTAACACAAGCTGCCAGCATCTCTGATGGACACATAAGAGAGGCCATTTGCTTTGTTGTTCAATCTTCCCATCGCGAGGAGCATTATTCACAAATTGAAATCCAACAATGAACGGAATGAGACAGGTCTGTGGCCACTGTTCATTTTCAGATTTGCAATAGCTGATGATTGTCTTTCTCGTAATTCTTCAAGTGCCCCTGGTGGAAGAACCAGGTGGATGTAACCGGAGCATATCGTCATGGCACATGAAACACACATTTTCTCCATTACGTAAGCGACACTTGATTTCAAGTTCAACCTGTCGATGTAAAGACCGGATAAATCTGGAGTACTGCAGAGACAGAAATGGTGGGATCGGGTGAACTTCTGATACATCCTTTATCGCAAAACCACGAATTCGAACTGCAGAACATTCCGCACCCCATTTCAATCCCCGCAACTGACAGTCCGTCATATCATGGGGTACTCCTAGAGATTTTAAGTGGACACAGCTGCCAAGCCCAGCGTAGGCAGACGAGAGCGATGGACTGACTGGCGATATCGGATGTTCGGGTACATCCCTTGCCGACATGAGGTATTTATCTGGCTAGTGATATGCAATCGAAGTCATGAACAAGTATGGCCATAGTATACCAAGGTCAGGAAGGTGATTCTGACCACGAGGCGTGAGGCTCCCGAATTACAACGACTGGTGGGGTAATTCCCTGCTACCGTAGGAACGATCCGAAGGCTGGGACGATGGCGGCCCCCACGCCGATAACGTGGCCGTTTCTCCCGAATATTGTGGTGATTTTACCCATTACCGTGACTACGGAAGGGTAAAAGACACAAAAAATTTGGGGCATTGAAAGGGGAAGGCGTTGTCATCGGCTAGTGATATATCCTAGCTCTTGGCGTGAGATTGGACACTGTGTGAGACAGCGGCTGTTTTGGATGTTGCTGGATTGTGCGAAATCCGGCCCCCTCAGTGCTAATTTGAGCGAACGATTACGACCTCGATGTTTTGGGAAGGGCTTGCACTCCAGTTAGAAGGTGATTCCAAATGAAAAGTGAATTGAAAGATAGGTCCGCTCCGAAGAGCGGAAGTCGTGTGCGAGGGCATATTGTAACCTCACACATAGGGGGGCCGGAGTTGATCCTGCTGTGCATGTACCCCTGGCACCAGTGTTGATCCGTTGCCAAAACTACCCTCAAGCTGACAAATCAATTCAATTCCTAGAGCTCTAAGCTCCATCTCCCACATGTTTTGCGTGCGACGACGGCGGTGGTGCTCTCGCTCTGGGCAGCCACCGGGCGTATAGGGTGGTCCTCATACACAGTGCGAGTCCTACCCCCTCTCATTATGTAAGCTCTCGACTTTGCATTGCTTCCGTACCCCATCCGCGGTCTTGTTGCACTCCGAATTCAAAAACTATTTCCTTACCCGATCTTTTACGTCCCGGCTGGACATTTCGCTCCTTTCGTTATTCTCTTTCCCTAGACTAATCTCGTCGGTCCATTGGCTATATTCCGCTCTCGTGTCTCGTTTCTGACCGTTCTTTGACCGTCCTCTTCGCTCCCTGTGCTCGTTCCTCCGTGCTTGCCTCACGATCCATGCGTTCTCGAGTTCATCTCCCATTTGCTGTGTTTCTCTTGTCATGCAACTTGTCTCTCATCGCTTCGCAAGTGCTTCCGCCTCCAGGCCAGCCCTCCAAGGCCGGCGTCCCACTCCAGTTCGAGATCGTGGGCAATTCTGGTGTTAGCGCTCAGCAAATGTTCCTCGGCACCGAAAACAAGGTGCGTCCCCCCCGACCTCCCCATCCATGTAGGAGTCCCCTAATGCCTCTCCGGTCTATCTTGTCCGAATCAAGGTCTATATCGTCGACAAGACAGAGAACAATCCCTTACAGGTCGACGGACACCCTGCTTGGGGGTCTGAATACGCTCTCGATACCAACGCAGTGAGGGCTATGTCCGTCTACTCTAACAGCTTTTGTGCTGGCGGTGCATCCCTCGGTGATGGACGCTGGATCAACGTGGGAGGCAATCAGGGCGTCGTACCAGGCGGCATTTCACCTCCCGGCGGTACCTATGGCGGACCTCCATACGAAGATTATGATGGTGGCCTGGCGTGAGCTTAATTGGAGAGAGCATGCCACCCATATCTTATGGTATACCTTTCTTCCTATAGGTTGCGCCTCCTGACTCCTTGTGACGACGGATCTTGTCAATGGATTGATGATCCAAAGCAGTACATGACCACCCGTCGGTGGTATCCAACTGTGTAAGGAACATGTTTTTATTTGCCTTTGTCACTCTTTTCTCATGGACATCACAACAATCTTCCAGCGAGCCACTGGAAGACGGATGCGTAATCATCATTGGTGGCGATCTTTACGGTGGATACGTTAATTCGGATGGTCAGAACAACCCCACCTATGAATTTTTCCCCTCACGGGGTCCCCCCATTTTATTACCCATCCTTACTACGACTCTTCCCGCCAATCTATACTCTCTCACGTGGCTCCTACCCAGTGGGAGACTCTTCATTCAGACCAGTTGGGCGGCAGAGATTTACGACTACAAGAAACAACGCGAAATCCCTCTGGATAACATTCCCCAGTGCGCTATACAATTTCCCATCCACTGCGTCCGTTAATATTTACAGTGATTCCCTCTCGTCCTTCATTCCAGTGCTGTTCGGACGTACCCTGCCTCTGGTGCCTCCGTTATGCTCCCACTTACCCCTGCGAACAATTACACTGCGAAAATACTGTTTTGCGGTGGCCAGGATCTGCAACCTGACCAATTCAACGTGAACTGGCCTATTGTCACGAACCCAGCTGACACGTCTTGTGTGACAATTGAGCCTGAGGGTGACGCGAAATGGAAGGATGATGCCGTGTTGCCAGAAGCCCGAACAATGGGAAGTTTTGTTCTTCTTCCCGATGGAAAGATCTTCCTCGTTAACGGTGGTCGACTTGGTGCGTTTGATTCCTCGAAAGAGCCATACTCCTTACTCGATTGACCATTTCCTTTCTTGCAGGCACCGCCGGCTATGGGAATGATTCATGGGCTATTGGACATTCCTACGGGGATTCTCCTATTTATGCGCCTCTGTGAGTGCCGAGACACCTCGTCGACTGCATGTTTGCTATTAGATTGACACTAGCTCAATGTATTTCTAGAATATATGATCCTGACCCAAGTGTTCCGGTGAGCCAAAAGCTCAGTCGTGATGGCATTACCCCCAGCACCGTTCTCCGACTCTATCACTCCAGTGCCATTCTTCTTCCCGATGGTACGAAAAACTCATTCACGAAGTACTTAACATCTGACCCATGTGTTTGGTCTCTAGGTTCGGTGTTTATTTCTGGTTCGAACCCCAACCCGGATTACACAGTCGGTCCAGACGTCAAGTACCCAACAGAGTATCGGACGGAACGATTCTACCCGTCGTACTATAACTCGACACGTCCACAACCGACTGGCTTAATCAACCCAATGGGATATGGAGGATCGTACTTCAATGTCAACCTGACCAAGGCAGATCTTCAGGGTAGTGTGGCAAATGTGAACTCGACCAAGGCTATCATCATCCGAACTGGATTCTCCACACACGGGATTGTGAGTAAAACATTGTTTAATACTCTCTTTGGGTGACGACGCGATCGTTCAAAACATGAACCAATAGGCCATGGGCCAAAGATATATCGAACTTGCCACATCGTACACTGCTAACTTGGATGGTTCGGCGACGCTCCACGTTTCCCAGCTCCCACCGAACCCAGCGATTTTCCCCCCTGGGCCAGCTATGATTCACGTCGTTGTCAACGGTGTACCTTCCGTGGGAAAACTAATCATGGTCGGGAGCGGTAAACTCGGAAACCAAACCTCACAGCCCGTGACGGCTCTCCCTCCAAATTTTGTCCCTGTGGCAATCGTCAGCACAACAGCGGGTGCCACCCCATCAGCCAACCCCCATAATGCCAACGGAGGCACCGGGAACTTACATGCATCGGGGGTATGGTCTACGATTTCGTGTCTTGTTGCTCTGGTGGCTGGTGCTGCGCTTCTCTCAGCATGATAATAATGATAGGGTTTAGTCATCCGTTCCCTTTCTTTATTTCACTCGTTATTGTTTGGGTTTTTTGATGGACTACTGGTATGGACTTACTGCTCGTC
Organism: Hydnum rufescens UP504; assembly: GCA_014904985.1. Classification (NCBI taxonomy): domain Eukaryota; kingdom Fungi; phylum Basidiomycota; class Agaricomycetes; order Cantharellales; family Hydnaceae; genus Hydnum; species Hydnum rufescens. The sequence continues at coordinate 266,461 of MU128915.1, forward strand.
ATCACATAATCGTTACACACTACTCCTTATCACTAGTGTCACGGATTTATTCTTGGACTCTCTCTTCCTCTTCACGTCTCACTTTCATGCGCTCTCGCTGTATGCATGGCTTCGTCATTTTCCTAATTCCGCCCATGAATAAGTGAATCAGTATTCTGTGGGATCGCATTGGATATCTTTGTATGCCTGTCACCCAGCATGTGGTATTCAGATAAATTGTGTCCCTGGGCAATTTGGCTGGATGAGGCAATGCGTACACCCTGGCTTGATCGTCCGATAGCCAGGGGGGAGATGAGGTCTATCTGCGAATTTGATTTTTTTTTCTTTACTGATACAGTAAAAGGAATATATGTAATATTCCTCGGGGGCGAATAAGGGTGAGAATGCGAGAATCCTCAATGCCCAATACTGGTCGTCATCGACGGTCTTTTACCTCATCGTATTCATTCCAAAATTGCTATAAGGGGTGGGAAATCTTACTAGAGTATCCATAAGAGCCTCAGGGAGGTGCTTTGTGAGCTTCACACTATCACACTATGAAAGGAGTGCTAGTTTTAATCAGAGACAGAGGACCACCAACCCTTCAGTGTATCCAGTCTGAGAGGACTCTACTGCTGTCTGCCTACTGTACCCACTTAAAGTCTAGCAGGGGAAATTTTTCGTAACGTGACATTTGCGGAGCAGCAGGCGGCGGGGCACAGCCCCAGATCGATGCTTATAGGTCATGTACAACTCACACTACTACCTCCTCATGAGTCTCTCCTCCGATTCTTTTCTCTACAATCGACCCAACCAAGAACCCATTTGCCTAAAGAGTTTGAGTTGCAACCTGTTTTTTTTTTTTCCATGACTTCGCTCATTCTCTCATTTGTTCAACCATTCAATTGTCCGCTCGTTCTATCATTCGTTAAACCATTGGAGTCTTCACGGGTTCACTTCGTCTCCTTTTTTTTTTTTTTGGAGAAACCCCCTGTCCAAATTTAAAAAAGAACAGTTTCTGCGGCGTGCTCATTGACCCAAAAACCTCTATCCCAATGACCGACCTTTTCCAAGCGCCCGTGACACCCTACGGTAGCCATCACCGCAACGTGACACGGTTGCTATGGGTTCTAGCAATTTTTCCCAGGTTGTGACGCGATAAATTGTTAGATTTTGAGTGGATACAGTATTGTGACAGAGGGGATTCCCACGTGTTTAAATAGTATCAGTATTCGAAGCGCCGTAATGGGTGGTGAAGAGAGGCAGCAAGACCTGGGCCAATGGAACTAGCAGGTCCAAAAGTGGGGTTTTGACATATATCCAGGTGTGGATAGAATCTCCTCCAGTGTGAATGTTGTCATCTATGAGCGTCCCGCCAAGTTGGAGCGCCAATGGACAAGTGTACGTCTGTTTTTCTGCGCCGATCCACGTGGTGCAGTGTTCAAGTTTCGTCCTGACGGGGGCGAAGATGAGATTTCTCTATTAGAATTGCATTCGCCTCCAGGCTCCCAGCGTCTTCGAGGTATTGCTGTTGAGATCTAAAAAAATGCGTGGTCGGTGAGGGCGTCAGAGGCAGCCATTGTGATTGTAAAAATTAGATCGCCATAGCTTATTTACAGATGCCAGCCGCTTTCCCACGCGCCGGATACCCCCACGCTAGTTTGTTTCGAGTTTGAACAACCAGGGCGCTGTGACATCCTCCATACGAGAAAACCTGCAAAAATCGCATCAGCCTTTTAGACATTTTCACGAACTCATTGACGATACCGACGCACTGGTTTTCAACTATATCCCTAATACCCACCTCTTGACTGTCTTCTCCCTTGCATGGCGGCTGCTGCACCTGCTGTACCTTGGAAACGATTGTTTAACAATGGCGTTTCTGTCTCTTCAGCCCTTTCTAGTCCCTTATCAACGTCCGAGTCGCTTATCAATACCCTGGCTTCTTCGCTCTCGAACAGCGCTGCTGGTGCATACACTTCGACCGTCCCGACAGATACATCTAGTCTATATGCCTCGTCTACTACGTCTTCATCTGTTCCCCTAGTTTCTTCTTCCTCCTTCTCGGATCCATTTTCACGGACTTCCTCCTCACTCTCTACAACTCTCTCATCCGTACCAATTGTGTTTTTGGCCCCACTGACGGAATCAATAACAGTACCCACGACACTCACAGTCTCATCTTCAGCCTTCGTGACAAATACCGTCATTCTTTCTTTAGTACCAGAACCCACCACATCCTATTCCATCGTGTCCTCAGCACCAACCGCACGCGGCAACAATGCTCGGACGGTCTGTGCCGGGCATGGCCTCGATTCCATGTCTATCGGAGTCTTATCTACCATCATATTCTCCGTCGTGGTGGGAGCTATCATCTGGGTTTGTTTGGTTCAGTTTGTGTTTAGTGGAATGACGTTTGTTCTCAATGCCATGTGGGATAGATGTTATTCGCGTTCTTGCGCCCTAAAATACCCCAATTGTACGCTCTTCGTGAATGGTTCATACGACCCGAGTGAGTCTATCCGCCTTCCCTGGTCGGTAAATTTATAACGAAGTCCATAGTCTCCGACCTCCTCCACTCGGACCTTCCTTTTGGGCATTTCTCTTCCCCCCAGTCCCACTTGTTCCCAAGATGCCTTCAGATGTGTCGGATTTAGGCGACTCAGATGCAGTGGATGCTCGTCTTTTTCCTTCTGATGATGAGCTCAGTCAAAGGACAATTTGGATTGCCTTCCTCCTTGTTCTAGGATGGACATTTGTGGGCCTTGCTTCTGCTATCCCCCTGTATACCGTGGGCATGCCATGCACCGGTGATACCCTCCCTACCCCACGGTACGGTGGGCAGTATTCAGCGTTGCAGGATCTTTCCCTCATCCGGCTCCTTCGCCTGCTCCAAGATGGGAATGTATCCACCACCACTGCTGGTGGCAATGCACTCTCCCGTCGCCTTGTTGTCAACGGCATCGACCGAGCTCACAAGGCGCGCGTTCGACTCCTCATCCTTACCGTTATCCTACTGGCAGTGTCGATCCTTCCCGCTCTGATCAAACTGCTCAGGGAATTCGAAAAACTCCTGGCGTTCCGCCGCCGATGGCTACATATCCGGTGCCAGGGCATGGAAATGGGCTGGCTGAGTGTGGACAAGACGCCTGGATTCGTAGGTCTTGGCGAGAGCGCTGTGAAAGATAGGTTTGCTAAATATGGCCTCGGTGCGTTGAGGGATGATCCGTCCAGGACGCCTTCTGAAAGGGAGGAGGATGATGCCCGAAGAGTGGGGCACCTGCGCGAAGTGAGTATGGCTGGGGACGAGTCCGAGGCACTCACCGCTCCCGCCGGTTTACGATCTGGTGAAGACGGGAATGAGATCAATGTCACTAGTCTGTTCTCCGTTGTGTGAGTCCCATCTCTTTCCTATCTTGTTATCGTTTGTTTCTTTGATGCGCATTATGGATGATGGGCAATACTGACTCGCGGGGATACAGAGATACACAGGAGCTGGACGAGCTCATTCATGCTCGAGACGTTGTTTTGAATAACCTCGAGCAGGCCGAGTGCTTGTATATCAGCTCGTTTCGCATGTCGACGCCCGAACCGACTATTGCCTCGATGGACGAGATTGCCCCTTCTCCAGAGGAGCACTCGCACTCCAGCACCAGAAAGCGGCAGATCAGCCACCCTCGAGCTCTCCAGACTATGCCAGTAAGACTCAGCTCTATTTTTTTATGGTTAAATGGCGATCGCCCATTGAACGTATTTTACTAGGGTCGCAAATCTCGGCAGCCATCGACATTCTCAAACGCACCGACCTCTTACACAGCGCCGTCGTCATACTATCGTCTGCGGGGCGTGCGTCGTGTCAGTACTGGGCCAATGGGCATCGCTCAGTCCGTGAACGACGCTGCACTTGCTGATGCTGACGAGTTTGGGCAACGCACCGGTTCCCGAGTGCACACCGCCCACCAGTCCGTTGCATTTGGGCGTCTTCCACAGGGGACACAGGGGCACGTACGCAGATCATAGAACGTCCAAGCCAGGTCAATCTCGCGCAAGGACCCAACTACGGCCCACCGACCTCCGCTGAGGAAGCAGAGTGGCTCGAGAAACGAGGATGGAACATGGTGCCAGACCGGACACATCTCCCTGAGATCCTGGAACGCTCGAGTTTCTGGTCTCGTTTCGGATTGGGTTTCCCACCCCGCGGGTCACAGATCGTGGTCCCACCCACAGTATCGTCACAGATCATGGTTCCACCTACAATATCGGAAGAATCGTTCTTCTCGCCACACGATTCGGACGGGTCCTCGGGAGTACATCAACGCGCTATGGAAACCCTCGCATCTGCTGCTGCTGCCGCGGGTGGCGGGTCATCGCTCGGCTTGACCTCTGCCGTTCATCGGCGCATGCAACAGCAGCTTCCCATTCCACGACCTTTGTCGGGGCTGCATCCAGTTCACCTTGAAACCCTTTACAACGATATCAGGAAGTGGCGCACACAGCTGAAGAAGTGCAATTACGATATTGCTGAGAAACAACAACAGCTGTATGACGATATCGCTAATGGGGTGTCAGTGCGTGGATGGTTGCTCCTCGGACGTGGCGTGCGGTTCCTGCCTGGTGTCCAGATGATCGAGGGGCGCAGCAAAGACGATGTGCGCTGGTCCGAACTACAGCACGATGGTGGGGTCATCGGTCAGGTCTCGTTTTGGATCATTGTGGCTGTAGTCTCTTCGCTTCTTGCTGGTGCCCGTATGTTTTTTTTTTTCGGTGGCTTCTTGTTGCTAGTGTTCTGACCGAGTTGGCTATTCAACTAGTCATTCCTGTGGTGGGCCTTGTGTTGGCTTCTGGACCAAATTTTGCGCACTATTTCCCGTTCTTGAAGCCTCTGGTAGGTTATCATCGCCTTGGACCTGCACTTGCCACGACGTTGGCACCATCTCTCGCCGCGATTCTTTTCATCTGTGTAGGGCTCGGGATTGTTCACTGTCAGTTTATTGGCCATAGTGTTTTAAGTGGTGCAATGTTCTGACTGACCGTGTTGACTCCTGTTTCAGATGCCGCTCAAGTCAGTGGGTCGGTGTCAAACTCCAATACTCGGATGATGGCGTTCAAGGCCACTTCTTTGTCGTTACCTCCGTCGGTGGTGTTTGGTTAATCGCACTAAGTGCTATCCTATTCGGCTTGGAATCCTTGAATTCTCACTCAGGGGAGACGACGACGATATCGGAGGGTGCCGTCTACATCTCTGCGTTCGTTCTGGTCCTCTCGATAAATGCTGCTTCATTGCCCCTGGATTACTAATGTTGCAACCAGCACGATTATGGCGTGTGACCTGGGCGCAGTGGAAGGCGATTACGCCCCGTCAGACCTTTCGTGGTATATACTCTTTCTGTGTCTTGTGCTTCATGATGATATTTATTCCTTGGTCGGTTTTCTCCCAGCTGCTTATCCAAGACCGTATAATCCTTCTTTCGGCATGGGCGCCTGCATCCTTGGTGTATTCTTCGCAGCGACGCTTACGATGCTGTTCCCTCTGATTGGTCCTCCCCTCGTCGTTCTACTCTTCCTGACACTTGTGGCCCATCGCTACCTTGTAGGCTACGTGTATGGACGCACGGAAAGAGGCCAGTCTGGGGGTCTCTTACAGCTCTGGATTATTCGCCGGTTCGCCACCATGCTGGCCCTCCAGCCTCTTCTCCTTGGTCTTATCCTCCTGTCCCACCGTCTATGGACCCTCGCCATTGTTCTGCTCGGCTGCGCTGCGTTACTAGTCATTGTAGTTGAGCTATACACTGAAATTCGGCTGCGCGAGCCGGGGGTGAGATCGCTGAGTTCTGCAGCGCGCACCTCACTAGAAAAATTCACGCACGATGCGAAGAGGCATCAGGATTTCGGTGGAGATGATAAGGACCTGCCTGCGCGACCTGATGAACCGGGAACGTTCCCCTACCAGCGGTCGCGCACGTCAGTGGCTAGCGTGTTGGATATGATGTCAGTGACTCTGGCGATTGGGCCATCTGCTTCCCGTCCGCGAAGACCAGTTCCTCTCTGTAAGCTCCCCACCCCCATGTGTTCATTGGAGTATAGTATCCTGACTATTTGGCATAATTCTGTATTCCAGTGACGGAATCGATAGATGATCTCGTCTCGACGGCACGTGCTGTAGCCACGAATCCGGCCGCGGCCCCTCAGCTGAATCCTATAGATCCCATGGACGATGTTGCGGATTTGCTATATCCGCCTACCCTTCTCGCTCCCCCACCCCTTATATGGCTATCGAACGACACGGCAGGCGTTGCAGAATCTGAGGCCGGCGACCTGAGGCGGTTCCACCAGCTGGAAGCCATCCTCGATCTACCGACCTCACCTCCCCCACCGCCGCCAAAGGACATTCGTCGATGACGATTATAATATGCATTTTATAGTAGCTTTTTTTTTTTTTGCTTAGGCTTTGGCTGCTTTGCTTTGCTTGCGATTGCTTGCTTGCTTGCTTTTTTTCTCATGAACAATTTTGGACGGACCGAATGAACCCAAAACGAACACACGAGGTCGCAGCGTACAATAGTAACATGTCTTGCGAACACACCTTCATTGCAGCTACATACAATACTATCATTTGCTACCTACAGTATACGTGGTGTGGTCTTGCTGTTGTTCCTGATTTTCATTGACTGACACCCCGTACTCCGAGAGGTTGGTTGGTCGCATTGATAAGCCAGCCAACTACGATTTATAGTAATAAGCGCAGTACTCACCGTAAGGATAGTAGACGGATCTAGGTTTCTGGGGTTGCCATGAAGCGGGTACTGTACTACAAAAACTTCCGGATTCTCGCTCGATCAGTCGCCATCGATCCTGTGATTACAGCGGGCGTTGTGGCCCTTGATTTCTGCGGCGCATCAGAATTGGGACACGGGGAAACTCTATTCCTAATGCGAGATTCCGATCCCGTAAAAGTCCGGACAGGGAAGAATTACACACACAATGAGAGGGTGGAAGGGAAAATGTGTATGTGAGCTTAGTTGAGTCAAAAAGCAAGAATGAAAAAAAAAGACTAGGTAACAATGTGCGAGAGATGCTGGGAATGAAACTTGTGAACGTAGGACTACAGATAAAAACACGCGAATGAGAAGGGAGCAGGAACAGTTGACGACAGAAGGGAAATGAGATAGAACACATAAATTGCAACGAACAGGAAACCGGGTACGGGCATGGAACACGGAATATAGCTAAAGGCGCTGACTGATCTATTCTTCTAGCCACTTTTCGCCTTTTTTGACATACTTATCGAGGAGGAGGCCGAGGATCCCTTATGACCCAGGTGAGAATGACAGAGGCGAAAAATTCGGATGATCGTTTCAGTCGAGCCTCAATTTGGTGCCGTAAATCGGGTGCCAAGGTGGAGTATGGTGTGGGAATGAGCGAAGTTGAAAAGGCTTTAATATGTTCATCTGAATCAGACCTATGGTAAGGTCAACGTATCGATGAAGACCGTCCGAATACCTACCGAATAGTTGTGCTTGGTGAAAAAGTTTGGTCAATCCATGGGTATATACGGCCGGTGAGTCGAAACTAGATACGAAGGGTTGAGATAATGCAAGATGGGATTTTGAAAAGGTAAAACTAACTTTTTTCCACTCGTCATTCGATCAAATGTTCGGGAAACCTTGCCACTCCATGATGTGACCTGCACGAATACTGCTGGGTGAATGACACGTGTTAAAGGGGACCTAGCAACTTACCCCGTTGCTTTTTCTGGCTGTGATGCTCTCCCCAACACCGAGCTTCTTGCCCACACTGGACAAGACACCCTCACAGACGTTAGTCCACTCATCCAAGCACTTTAGCCAGCGCTCGGCACTTTGGCGCCCTGCACCTCGGAAGAATTCGCTGCTCCCATTGACGACATCTTCCAGAGCACCATTCAGGACCTCCACACACTTCCCTTTCTCCGACAAATTGGTCAGTTTGGCTCCACCCTGCGACCATACGTCATGGGGAACATATAGACGCCGCGTGAGAAAACCGCCTTGCTTGGAGGAAATGGATGTCGAGAGCAGCATCATGAGGTAGAAAGGCCCACGAAGTGGGTCCACTGGCGGACTCGGGGGCGGTGGGGTCGCCGCTGCACGCTGCGATTGAAAGTGGCCATTTATGCTCGTGGATGGCGTTGGGGTGGGTCCATGTACAGATTGGACGGTGATGTTTATGTTTGCATTGCCAGTGGGCGTACTTGCTCGTGCTCGCATGACTGGGGAAGGGATAGAGGCCCTGCGTGGCAATCCAAGCAGACTGGCGTTTGCCGAAGAAGAAGTGGTGGGCAACGGGGGCCTTCCTCCAATTGGTCCAGAGTTTGTTCCCGGCGCCGAAAGTCCATGGGTTGAGAAATCAGGAGGAGATACTTGTCCCCCTGGTAATGAGGGTCGCCTTCCAGGCTGCGACACGGCACGATGCCGACCGGTAGATGCACCAAGACCTATGGCCACAGGAGGACGAGCTGTTGTAGGGGTCGTCGTTGGGGTGGGAGGTGGGGGTCCAGAAGGTGGAGGTCGAATGGGAGGAAGGACAGAAACTCGATTTGAAGTTTGTTGGGTAGGTTCTGTTACGGGGCTTTCTACGGCGTCTACGGAACGCGTAGAGGGAATTTGAGCCCTTGGTGGTGGGGATAAAACCGGTAGTGACTGTGCTGGCGCTGGAAGTGCTTCCTGGCTAGGTGATGATATTGTTGAGACGACGTTCTGAGGAGAACGATGTTCATCGACAGAGATATTGTATATATTACACAATACTTCCATTCGTTCAGCATACGTGTCATGCTACAGAGGGATTAGATAGCGATAGCTCAGCCACAGCAATGCACCTAGATGATACGTGTCCCTTACTATAGACTTCAACCGGCGTACTTCCTCTTCTCGGGCGGTAAGGGTACGGGATGGCCGTCCGCTTCCCTCTGAGCCTTCGCCAACCATGACTCGTTCCATCACTTCATTGAGAAGACTTACGCTTCGACTGTACGCAGCGACAGCTGCATGAGGATCATCGCCATCAGAGTCCAATTGAACGGCTTCCTGTGCTAGCTGAAGTGCCGCAATAAGAGCCCTACGTGATGATGGTCGAGGGGTGGTCCGAGGAGGGGATCTGGGTGAAGGAAGAGTGGTGATGGTCGAAGGGCGAGAGGGGGGAACAATTGAGGATCTTGATGGCACAGGATTAGGAGGCAGCTGAAGAGGGGGGAGGATTCTGGGGACGACGACCGGCATTGGAGGGGCGCGAAGGACCAGCAACACTATCTCCCGTTTGAGTGATGCGAGGTGCCGGTTGTAAAGGGAGGTCTTCGTAACCTGAGGGAAACACCAGATCACCGCTCCCATATCTTCCGGAAGTCGGAAGGGACTGATGCTGGAGGGGTGGAGGCAGGGAGGACGCGGGTGGGGGACCAGGAGAGATAGGATTGCTCTGATGCCTAGCAACGAGGGTGACCAACCCAATGTGCGAGTCCCGAGCCGAAGGCACTGAATATCGGTCCTCAGAATACATCTAGCAGGAACAAGAGCAGGACAAGAATGAGGAAACACGCGAGTCCTCTAAACCAAATTCCCTTGATGGAGAGGTGGAACGGGTAATTCCGTTGAATACCGCAAAATGGTTCCGGTGACACAAGCGAAATTACGAGGCCTTGATGCAACCCCCAGGACCCAGGTAAAGCCCACGAAACCCTCGAGGCTGCTCGCGTCTCCGTAGATATCAACCAAAAAAGGCAACCACTTGTTCGGCAAATACCGAGAAGATGTTCATATTCAAGAACAGGGTGCAGTTTTCAACAACCTTGCAATCCAGAAGCCACTGTTCCCACGCATACTGGCCAGAAAGACATATCTATCGCCGATAAGCTGGGTGTACAAGGGTAGATCTCTTCTTTTCACCTATTTTCGTTATCATGTCGGGTTGCTTGTACATACATAGAGTGCATTAGTAGGCAGTAAATCGAAAGCGGAGGAAGGGCTATTAAAATCATTGGAAAGCAAATCGTTAAGCTCGTATGACTGGTATGAAGAGGGAAGCATAGTCCAGATTAGTGTCCTTCAGAGTCATCAAAAGGCTCCACCGAATTCGGTCCGTCATTACGCAATTTAACTGTCGGAGAGTCCGGCTCCCCTTCAGAAGAACGAGGAGACCCGAGATCTCGGGCTAAGCCTCCACTTGGATATTGGGCTTCGTCACTACCAATCACGGGTGGTTCTTCAGTGATTGCCAGTTCAGTAGGCGCATCAAGGGCAGGGCTACTGTCTATCGAAACCGTTGTCCGAACACTTCCCCGGCGAAGGCGAGAACGTCTAGATGAGCTCGGACCGGGATTAGGGCTCGAAATCGCGGGGTTCGGTGAAGGAGGCACAGAGTTGGCACTGAATCCATCCATCTTCAGTGCAGCGAGCATATCTTTGGCGATGTCTGCAGCCTCGCCCACACCGGGCCCCGTAAGTTGCGGGACAAGACGAGCCGCAGATGGCACGTTTGATTTCGAACCATTGCCTGCCACTCGGTTTCTCCGCGTCTTCCGCCCCACGCTGTCCCCGGCTCGTAGCTTGCTAAGAAGAGTATCCATGTCTTCTTGAGCCTTATGGTCGTCTACGCCTTCTGAAGCCTGTGCTCGAGTGGCACGTGCTTGTTCAGCCTGTTGCCTACGCTTCTCCAAGTTCGCACGTTCCTCAGCGGCGGTCTGGTTCTCGGTTTTGCATTTCTGCGTTTCAAATTCAAGTAAATAGTCATTGCATAGTCCTCTCACCACCCGAACAAACGCACCTTGTAGGACGTGACGAAATGTCTTGAAAATACCATAAAACTCAGATGAGGTCATCATCTTAGTCGTCCTCGCCATAATACTTGAGCACCTCGGTGAATGTGGCGTCCGCCAAGGTCACCTGATCAACAAGATCCGCCAGACGATCCTTCCCTTCCGCCACGAAGCGCCACATCTTCTTGCCATAACGATCATCGGATTGCAAAGCTTCCACATCGGTAAAGTGTTCGCCGAGTTCGAGTCGTATTCGTTTCAGTCCGTCGCGCATCTCCATCAAATCTTTCCGCACATCCTGCAAATTTACTGGATGAAACGGAATGAGAAATATGAATATTGTGATCAGGATCTACGGCGAACCTCGATATGCGTCGGCTGGTGCCTCTAACTCATCAAGGAAATTTTCCATTGCTGGAAAGTGTTTGGCGACGGTGCGTTCCAAGAAATGCAATAACGTGGTATTATTTACGGATTTCGTATCAACCAGCTGTACAGGCGTTAAGCGGCATTGACCAACACCAATAGAGTTTAAATACCTTGTTGATGCTGCTAACGCGGAAGCCGAAAGCACCGCCCTTTATGCCTGCACCGTTCATGAAGTTTCCAATAAGCAGAATAAGCTGTATAGAAACTGGTCAGAAGGTAATTTTTCAAAAAATTAGACACTCACACTCAATAATTCCTTGAAGGCAGAGGCATCTTGAAGGGCTTTGCCGGCGTCGACTAGCTTCTTCGATGACTGCATGGGGAAAGTGAGCCACGAACTAAACAAATAAATTTACCACAGACTTGCATCGTCAACCAAACCGAAAGACTCTTCAAATTTAGCCTTGTACAACATGCCCTCCAACCTGGGGCCCAACCGATCAATCTTTATAAGTTGCACCATCAAGCGGTCCGACAAATGCAGAGTCGCTAATTCCTCCGGATCAGAATTTCGGTACACATTCAGCTTCCCAACCTCCATGACCAAGAATGAGACAACTTGGAAGGCAGACATCGAAAGGTGATTACTCACTTGTTCAGGCGATGGCAACACGTCTTTCATCTCCTTCGAGGAATGACTCGGTGCAAAGCTCCGGATCAAACTGGAGGATGCGAAGGGCGATTTCTTCAGGAGTTAGCTTCTTGACTCGTTGAATAATGATTTCTATAAACACAGTATCAATGACAGGGGAAGATCTGGTCGATGTGAGCCCACATACCAACGCGCTTCTTCGTTTGAGGGTCGAGCACACTTTTCAATTCAGCTCGTTTCCGAGCAGCTGTGTATGGAAAACATCAGCTGCGACCTCAAATGATGGATAACGAGTCATGTATGCACCGACAAGAGTCAAAACAAGCTGCTTCGCTTTGAAACCCTCCTCCATTTCTTGCCAGACGCCATCGGATTGGAGTTTGCTGATCCACTCCTTCTCCTTAGACGCGGCGGCCTCGTTGCTCCAGAGAGTCTTAGCAGCTTGTTGCTGGGGCAGCTTGTCCCATTGAAGTTGCTTCATCCTTTGATTGGCATGTATCGGAACATCCTTTCGACTATTCAGCATACCTTGCAGCGCATTTGTCGATAGGGAAGAGCGGGCGGAGGTGGGAAGTGAGGAATTGGGTGAGGCCAAAGTGCGGAGTTTGGCAGACATCAATGGAGGGGGTGGTGGTGGTGGTGGAGAGCCTACGGATGCAATAGGTGAGATGAAACCAACTGGTGGGGGAGGGGGAGCAGGCGGCGGAGGCGGTGGGGCGGCGGAATTGGCGAAGATAGCCCGAGCTTTGGCGGAGGTGGTGGCGGAGGTGGGGGTGGAGGAGGGGTGGTGCTGGTGGATGGGAAGATGAACCGGTGGGATCCACAGTCTCAGAGGAACTAACTAGGATGGAAGAATTGTCGGCTGGACCAATGGTAGGGACGGCGGCTCCAGGAGGGAGGGTCTTCCCCATGCTGACCAGCTTATTTGCGAGTTGCTGGGAAAGAGGGACAGGACCGGTGGCAAAGGTCAAGCCCAGAGGATTCTTGGAATTCGGTAAAGCATCCATTGAACTGGCAGAAGTGGGAACAGTGTCATCACTGGCAGTATGCATGCTGTCTCGCGAAACATCATACTCGCTATCTCGATCATCCCGTGATATCCCTGTTGATCCACTAGATGTAGAATGATGCAGATATGGCTGTAGAAGACCATTTGCCGGTGGTCCGACACGAGGTCCCCCTGGTCTTCTCGGAGAACTCCCGTGCGCCCGTGCACTGCGTGAATGTGCGGTAGTAGACAATGGAGGAGACTAGAAGGAGATTCAGTTGCCGATACTGGGAGAGTTCTACGGAACGCACCATGAGCTCTGCGCCGGCAGCAAGGCTTTCTTCAATGTGTAATCGGACGCGCTCTTCTTCAGCATCCATGAACTGGGATGTCCGTCCAGTCCCGTCAATACTCGCCCCATTAGGACCAATTTGAACCCGCCGTCTCGTATTCCGTCGTCGTTGTCGGAGAGTCTGAGCCTGTTCAGTTTCTTCAGCATTATCATCTACCTCGCTGCCTTCATCAGAGACGTCATCTATGTCCCCATTCTTCTTCTTGCGATGTCGGCCCTCGAGGATCCCAATTGTCTTCTTGCGCTCCATCTGCTTGGATATGGTATAGATGAGCTCCTTTCGGTCCATGCCCTTACTAGTTTCAAGTGCCGAAGCGAATCCGCGGGACTCCTTCAGCATCTTGAAGAGCTCAGAAATCTGGAGCTCTAGTTGCTGGATCTGCTCCTCGTAGACGCGTTGCTGCTCGGCTACCTGGGCCTGCAGCGCCTCCGTGGTAAGTCTAGAGATTCTGAGCTTCTCTTCTGTGGCTGCCAATTTCTCCTTGAGATTGCCGACAAGACCATCGCCAACGGAAGCCAGCTCTTCTTCTAGAGCTTCCTTCTCGAGCTTCAGACGACCCAGCTGAACACGAGCCTCCGTAGCCTCCTTTTCTGCTGCCTGCGCACGCTCCTGTTCCCCGAACTGAGCAACGAGTCGCTCGACAGAGAGACCGATGGTATTAGATAATCCGCCAGAAAAGGCTTGCTTCTTGTCTAGAACAACTGAAGTGACCAAGGAATCGATCAGTTGGAAATATCGATTCTTCATATCCCCCTCTTCCCGAAGGAGCAATAAATGCTGCATGGCGGAGAGGAAGTACTGGAAAGCCTGGGTGCCCTCGACACTGGACATTATCGCTCGATAAACGTCGAAAGGATCGGACATATCACGTAGGATATCTTGATCGAAGTTCTGCATCAGCTGCCTCTGGTCATCCTCAAGCAATTCGTGGTATTGCGCAAGCTGCTTATCGAGGCCCGAAAAATTGTACTCTTTGCACCTCTCCAGGATGCGACCAAGGCCCGCAGTCTCCATCTGGGAACGATAATGCATTCGCATCTCGAAGTCCTCTGTTTGGCGTAGAATGCCCACGATGAGAATGATATTGCTTTGCTATTGAGGTCGCCGGATGTCAGTCAATTGTCGGTCTTGAGTTGGCGGGAATACACGTACCGCATAGTCATTCAGTGAGCTCTCGACGCCCGCATTCCGTCGGACTTCATCACTAGCTCCTACTAGACTGCCCATCTTGCCTCGTCCACTTAGAGTGGCGTCCAGAGTTCGAAACCAGTAATCAAATCGGCCAGTCTCATTATTTGAGACACTCAAGGCGTCCAAGGCTGCAAGGACTTGGGTCAGCGCGATGGCGTCTCCGTAATAACAGAGAAATGTGAGCATGTCCAGCACCAGGCGCCGAGAAGGAAGATGCGAAGAACTCAGAGAACATGCGATGAAGTTGATCGTAAGATTATGGTTCACCGCATCGTTTGCGCCACTCTGGGACAAGGTGCATTAGGCCACAGTGCCGCACTCTAAAGACACTAAGGACTTGCCTCATCATTAAGCAAGATTTTCAAACATTTGAGAATCTCATATTCGAGAGTTGTGTCCGCCTCCCTCCGATTCGCGCCCTTCCGATTGATGCTATTCAGCGCTGTGGCCAAAACCGAAACGCCCTGCAAGTCGACGAATGTCTTCAACCAACTATAACACCTTGCATAAGACATCGAATAAAAGTGGGAGACGAGGTTGCGTACCCAAGGGGCAATGTACGTAGTGAGACGGCTAAACTGGCGACGTGCTTCGAATTGACTGTCATATCCATGAATTTCTTTAGATACCATTCTGGACTGTCCTTTGAATATACACCAGTGGGATTCTGCCCTTGGGCAGTCTGTCGTTTAACCTGCGCGATCTTGGCCCTCTCTTCCTGCCAACGCAATTGTTCATGATTATGCACAATCATCCATTTCTGATCCAAGTCTGGATTGAAGTTGTCGGGCATTCCACGTGTGGATTTGACCTGAGAGAAGAGCGCCTCTATATCGGCGGGATTCTCTGGACGTGGGAACACAAATTCATCGAGGGATCGGGCGGGGAGGTGAAAGTGAGGAAGATGAACGTGCAAGTCAGAACCTGAAGATGGATTTGATACTGTTCCATATTTAGACGGCGAAGTGCGGTGGCCATCGCTTTTTACGGTCATACTTGACGACGGTCGTGTGGTTGTGGTTGATGACGGTCTTGGAGATAAAGGACGACCCATGTGGCCAAAGTCAGGGAGAGGCTTTCCCTGGGATATTGCAGGGTATGGTCCACGTTGATTGGATGAATAGGACGTGCTCCCGGAAACAATAGAGGCGGAATCTGCGTCTGATTTCCTCTGGGATATACTGTACAATGAGGTCGGATTCGAGGATGCATGTGAGTCGGAGGTGGAGGTGCGTGTATTTCGTGATGGACCTGCACCACTACTTGAAGGGACGGGACCCGACCAACCATCATTGACAGTTCCTTCTGGATTTCTATAAAAGCGGTCGCGCATTCTAATATTCAAGTCTGTGCCATCTGTAGTGAGGGTTGGGTTCGTAATAGGCGCGGAGATGAAGCTAGCAGTAGCTGCGCCCTGGCGCATTGCTTGAGACAGTGTTTGGACGGGAATAGGTGAGCGAGATGAAGGGGCTAATTTGTCATAGGGAACGGATCGTTCGTCCAACTCGGACCCCGAGAGGGCGACCGAGTTGCCCCGCGGTCGACTCGACTTTTTGCGGCCAAATATACTTTCCATCGGCGGGGGCACCGCGTAGTGTTGAGTCCCGGAAGGAACTCACCACCTCACTTTTTGCATCCGGATGTTCCAACTCTAAGGCACAATGAACATCCTGGTTCGCCTTGGATCCAGGGTTCAGTATTTGACCCACTGATCATCTCAAGATATTATAGGAAACACTCTTTGGGCGTACTGTTACCCGGCGGAGCGCCTGCGCCAGCACCAGCGCGCATTGACCAAAGCTCAGCGTGAACTCGATCGCGAACGTAATAAGCTTGAGCAACAGGAGAAGAAGCTTATCGTGGACATCAAGAAGAGTGCTAAAGCTGGGCAAATGGTCCGTTATTCCCTAATTAGATTTTGCGTTTCAGTACTATTAATTGACTTGCGTACTATGTATTAGAACGCATGCAAAGTCATGGCGAAAGATCTCGTACGAACGCGGAACTATGTGCAGAAGTTCTATCAGATGAGGACGCAGCTCCAGGCTGTTGGTCTCAGAATCCAAACACTCCGCAGCAATCAGCAGATGGCAGATGCAATGAGGGGTGCTACTCGCGTGAGTGGACTAGCCGGGCGATATTCCCCATTTCGATAAATTCCAATTAATTTCTGATGTAGGCCATGGCAGCTATGAATCGTGGATTAAATTTGCCTCAGATTCAACGCATTATGAACGAATTCGAGAAAGAAAGTGCGATGATGGACATGAAAGAAGAGATGATGTCTGATGCGGTCGACGACGTTATGGACGACGAAGTCGAAGATGAGGAAGTTGAAGGCGATAAGATTCTCAAGGAAGTCCTCGATGAGATTGGAATTGGTCTCCAACAACAAGTGCGTGTGACCCCCTTTGTTCTAACACTCTTTATGATTGAACCCATGGGATCTCTAATCTAGCTTTCCGATGCACCCACAACGATCGCATCGAATGATCTACTTGGTGCAGGTCGCAAGCTGTCCCCGTTGGTGCCGGCGACGGGCTACCGCTTCTACCACCTCGGACAGGCAATGGTGGAGCGACAGGAAGTGGTGGGGGAGGTCCCTCGGATGAGGATGCTTTACAAGCACGTCTTAATAATTTGCGACGATTATGATAATTTCTCTCTGCTCAAGTGGCTGGGCATTACATTGTACAAAATCTACAGATATATAGGTAAAGATGACAAACAATGCAGCAGACATATCACGCCTTGGCTTTTGACTTGCTTGGGCGCTTTATGCCCAAAGCACTAGCGAGATCCGCCTTTTTCTTTTTTGTTGGGAGGGCAGACTTTGGCATTGCAGCTTTGGCGGCCTCAGCAACCAAGGCCCCAAACTCGGGTTCGAGGAAATCGGCCTTGCGTTTGATGGTAATAGTCGACGGTGTGGATACGGTAGGTTTAGTGTCTTCTTCATGAGAGGTGCTCAGCGCAGGGTCGAAGGGCCAGCGATAGACGATGGGTCGGGGATCTTCGAGAAAATCTGCCGGACGATAGCCTCGTCTTCCTCTTCCTCCTGTTTCTTCCTAAGCTCTTCCTCGTCTAAGATCTCTATCCGTGCATCAAGTGCTTCATTGGCGGCATCGGTCCCCGCCATACGCTCATTCCGGGCATTTCGCGCACGAATATCTTGCAGGGCGTCAAGTATGTCCATCTCCCGCTTTGAATCTGTCGTTCGATTTTCCAGGACCTTCATTGGATTGTTCTCCTCTTCTTCGAGTTTTGCAAGTCGGTCCTCTTCCTCGACGATCGTGACCTCACGCCAGGGCTCGAAGTTTCGAGATGCACCATGTTCGGCTGCATAGTCTGTATTCTTGGGGTCTGTCTTGAATGTGATCTCTGCAGAGCACAGCGTGCTATTATAACGAATTGATTAGTTCACGTTCAGTGCCTTTAAAGCTCAGTGCCTCTCACGTACCATTTTATATAAAATCTAAGGGATTGGACCAGATCCGGTAAGCCAATAGAGGGCAATGGTGTATGCAGTCAACCTGACTTACCGAAAGATCCTGATGCCATAATAATCCTCCCCCTCCACAGTCTCTTTCCGTGCATTGAACTTTTTCCCCTTATAAATGTACTCCCCGCATGTATTACACCGCCTAATGGAGATAAGATCTTGAATACACGCAAAGGGCTATGAAGACATCAGACTTACATGCTGAAGGGCGCCATGAGCCGCACAACTTGCTGAGCATTCTTAGGGCCTGACCGCCTGGGGATCTTGCTTGGGTCGAAGTCAGGCGGATAGTACTTGTTTAGAACTAAATAACGTATATGATTTAGGTGCGTTGGGAGACGCAGAGAGTGGTCGTGCCTCACCTTTACGCTCTGACATGTTGGGAGCAGTGGCACAGTTTGCTTCCGGTGTCACGTGAGACTACCTCTGTATGCGATGAGCACTAAATCCCCGAATCTAAAGTCGATTCTCAGCACCAATTACTAGTGCTCCCCGAAAAATTGCACCAGATCCTGCATTTTGGGCATAGATACTCCACACTCTGGGTATGCTTCCTTGCTTGATGAGGGTGGGCCAATCAAATATTCACAAATCACGCTTGGTACTCGATGTGATCGTATGTGGCAATAGGGTGTTTTGATGGCAAAAATTGGTACGCAAAATAATGCAAAACTAACTCAGCTGGCCTCAAAAACACTGTTTTTGGGTTCATCCAAGCTCTATCATGATGAAACACCCTAATGTTCTTGATCACGCCTCATATGGTCAATTTGGGGATGGATTCCATACAGGATTTCAGGTATTTTTTTTCTTCTCTATCTAAAGGTCTGGGATATCATTTTCTTCATTGTCATCAGAGAAAAGCTCCGATAGGCTATTCATAATAGCGGCTGTTCACAAAGCAGCCGAGTCTAAGATTAACTGCCATGGGAAACATAATATTAATAGCTGCCTGGATAGTCCTAGCTCAGCACTGAGGATACTGGCCAAAGTCTACCCGAAATGAGGGCAGTGAGTGGAGGACTGTTCGCGAACTGCACAGCCATGAAAGCACAGCCATGAATCGACATCGAAAATGATTACGGGTCCCGTGATGACGGATTGCCTCTTATGTAAATATAGAGTCGGGTATCAAGAGCGCCTTTTTGATTGTGGGCTCGCTCGTACGCCCACTATCCATCGCGGTACCAACAGTGAAGAATACACTCTCCAGTGATGGAACATGAATCGGTTCTCATAATTGTCAACGATCGTGCCCATGATCCGGCAGTCCACGAATTCATCGAGACGCACGTACTTCCTAATCATTGTCTCTCGAGGTTGGCCGTATCTGCTGCATTACACGCTATCCGAGGAGGAGGCGGGCGCCCTTGCTAAGGAATTCATTCGACGATCCAAGGAGGCCCGTCCATCGATCGTGGTTGCAGGAGGAGATGGAACCCTACATAATCTTATCAACTGGGTGGCCGTGGATGCGATCGAGAAAGACGGGCCTATCCCCGGGGCAGCATTTTTCTTGGTCCCAACCGGCACTGCGAATGCACTTTACAGTTCTCTCTATCCTCGTACGGACCAAATATTCACTCACCCCCTTATCATTTCGAATCCAGACCAACGGGCCGCGTATGGCCTCCAGTCTATCACTGCAGGTGATACCAAACCACGTGTGCTTAATGTGGCTGCAGCACGTATATATGAGGCCAACTCCACTCACCCCTCGTCGACCACACTCTCTGTGGTCGTGAACTCTACGTCACTCCATGCCGAGATCTTGGACACCGCGGAGAAGTATCGCGATTCGATACCAGGCATCGAGAGGTTTAAAGTTGCTGCTGCCGAAAATATTCTGAATTGGACGAGTGCGCGGGTTGAGTTGTTCCCTCTACCACATTCTGGCGTGGTAAAGCAGTATGATCCTGCGCAGAGAACATTCATTCCAGTCACCGGAGTGTCAGGCTCCGATGCTGTCCGCCTCGAAGGCCCATTTTTCTATTTTCTCTCTACTGTTAATGTGGACCGCCTCGAGTCTGCGTTGATCACGACACCATTAACAAAGACCCTCGTGGATGACGATGACAAGGAATTCTTGGATGTCATCATCCTCCGTCCGGCTCGTAATCCAACCTTCCAAGGGAACAATGAGGAAGAGCGAAAGTCATTCATCGGTATATTATCTGGTCCTCCTTTAAGTTTAGGCGTGTACAGACTCATCAGGACCCTTCTCCAGGAACAGCGACCAAATGGTTTAATGCCATGTACAGTGGCGGCACCCATATTCACCTGTCGTACAATGAGGAAGTCAAGCAGGATCCCACGTACGTGACCGAGTATTTTCGCGTGGGAGGTTGGCAATGGATACCCGATGTACGCTCGCCTGTGGAATCCTTCCTTGTATTCCTGACAATATATAATCTGGTTTTCAGGGTGACGATCATGCTTCTAGTCTCTTGTGTGTAGATGGAACAATATTGAAGATTCCGAACGGAGGGAAAGCGACCGTTTCTGTCACGGTGTCCAAAGATGAAGACGAAGGTTTCAGGGTATTTGCTTAGTGAGATAGATTGTTGTTTGTGTACTTAGAAATGGAACAAGATGAGCGTCAGGGCGTGTGACCGTAACATCTCTGGATGTCCTTCCTGGGGAAGTTTTTCCCGGCAGCCTTATCTCTGTTGCGACCGCGATCTGCTCCAATGTCTTCATTAGCCCCAGCTTCACGAGCTGTTCGTGTTGCTCTCGTCCAGCTTGGGAACGTTACGGCAGACAAGTCTTACAATCTCCAACATGCTCGAGATATGGTGCTCAAGGCTGCATCGGGCTCTGCTGCTGGGAAACCCGATCTCATTGTACTTCCTGCAAGTGAACCTTCCTCCACAGCCGTTTGGGCTTATGGAAAGGCTGCCTTTCGCTAAGGATCTCTCGACCTGTTAGGAATGTTTCAATTCCCCGTATGGTGTAAGCTACTTCCCAACGTATGCGGAGGACATTGGGTATACGCCCGGAGAACCGTATGATGTGGAAAAGAGTGAGAGCCAAAGCATCAAAATGCTCTCTTCTGTCGCGAAAGAAGCCGGTACTTGGCTTATCGGGGGTGAGGCCGATGCTTTTTTCCTATCGCGCTAGCGAATGGTGATTTTTCGTTTGTCGCCAAAGGCTCTGTTCCTGAGCACGACGTGGCTACTAAGAAATATTACAACACGGCGACGGTGTATTCTCCGAATGGTGGATTGTTCTCTTGCCTCTTCAAATGAATATATAGAGCTCACCAATGGACTCCAGGGGAGCTGGTGGCATACCATCGCAAACTACAGTACGCCCTGGCTTCTGTTACCCAGTTGCGATGCCATCGTGACTTTCTCTCCTCTAGTCTATTTGATATCGATATTCCGGGTAAAATCCGGTTCAAGGCAGGGCCAAGACTATCCTACCCCATATGATGCACTGACGCGGATGGTCAGGAAAGCGAGGTCCTTACAGGAGGGAATGCATTGACTCATTTTGATACTGGTGAGCGTGCCTACATCTGCTCCTGGTATTTGCGTGATTTAGGCATGTGCCTCAGAATTCGGACGGTTTGGTCTGGGAATATGCTATGACATACGATTCCCTGAAATGGCAATGATTGCTGCTCGAAACGGCTGCATAGCTATGATATATCCTGGAGCATTCAATATGACCACAGGACCTTTACACTGGGAGCTTCTTGCCCGGGCAAGGTAAGCCGACGCGCTAATGGGCAGTGTTGACTTGCTCACTGAGTATGCTATCAGGGCCACCGATAATCAAATTTACGTGGCTGTTTGCAGTCCTGCACGGGATTTGACTGCCACGTATCATGCTGTGAGTGGTGTCCATGAATGCGGTGCATGCGTGTGTTTAGTATTCGCAATAGTGGGGTCATTCTTCCTTGGTAGACCCAATGTACGGAAAATCCTTCCTCAGGAAGTGCTACTTTCGCTGACGAATTAGATATAGGGGCTTGGTGATATCGACTACAGAGGTGAGGGAGGATATCATTTATGGCGAAATCGGTGTGTGACGAAGGAAATCTTTCTCCGAGGGGTGCTGATGAGGTCATTCTACAGATCCGAAGAAAGTTGAGGAGGCCCGTTCGGCCATACCTGTGACCGTGCAGCGGCGTTTTGATGTATACAAGAATGTTGCAGAATAGTAGTCTAATCATATGTAGAGTATTAGGGAGGAAGCCTGCCCACAATCGTTGTAGGGTAAAAACACGTCAACAGGGGGCGCAAAGGCAGCTCCCGAAAACGGGGATATCCATTTTAAGCTCGCTCATCAACGAAAAAACCCCTCCGGACGAGCTTGTTCACTTTGTCCCTTTACGCGCCCTGCTGCCGTCTCTGTTCGTTCCATATATCAGGGCACCCTCCCGTATCGGGCACGGACAGAACTCGCGCGCTGTGACCCCGACCGCTCGCTTTACTCATGGCGGATGTTTATTCAAAAGGGACTAGGGTGTGGTTTCCGGACAAGGAATTGTGCTGGATCTCTGGCGAGGTCACTGGTGTCGTCAAGGGAGCTAATGGTGCCCTCAAACTAACCTTTCTAGATGAACGTGGCAAGGTACGCAGCCGTCGTAATCCATCTGCCCCATCCCTGAACACAGCATTCCTTCGTCAGGAAATAAATATAGACACGACCCTTGGAGAGGCTGCCAAAGGTGGTGACGATCTCCCTCCACTACGGAATCCACCGCTTCTCGAGACCTGCGATGACCTTGCTACACTCTCTCATTTGAACGAACCCTCTGGCAAGTACAGATATCTCAGCTGTGTCACAGGGCGAGGATCTTTTCCTGACGCTCTTTCTAGTACTCCACACCATAGCGAATCGATACGCGCAGCACAGTATCTACACGTACTCTGGCATTGTCCTCATCGCTGTAAACCCATTTCAACGCGTAACACTATATGGACCAGATATCATCCAAGCATACACTGGGAGGCGGAAGGGCGAACTCGACCCACACCTATTCGCTATCGCTGAAGATGCCCACACGCACATGCGCAAGGACCGCGTCGGTCAGACCATTATCGTTTCCGGGGAGAGTGGTGCTGGAAAGACGGAGTCCGCCAAGCTCATTATGCGCTTCCTCGCGTCTGTTAACGGTTCCGAGGGAGATGCGAAGCCTCGCACAAAGTCCTTAGACGATTCCAGCGAGGTGGAGCGACAGATGCTTGCTACCAATCCCATTCTCGAGGCCTTCGGTAATGCAAAAACAGCCCGAAACGACAATTCATCACGATTTGGTAAATACCTACAGGTATATATCCTCGCTCTTCCATTTATGCTCTCCGTCTAACTGACGACGTGGTCAGATTCTATTTGACCGCAAGAACGAAATCGTAGGGGCCCGGATACGAACTTACCTGCTAGAGCGATCACGACTCGTTTATCAGCCCGAAATTGAGCGGAATTATCACATTTTCTACCAGCTTTGCGCGGGAGCCCCGGCGAAAGAAAGAAAGGATCTGGGACTCGATGATGTCTCCAAATTCTATTATCTTAATCAAGGGGGTCCCAATGCCAGCCCCATCGTTGGTGTGGATGATGCCGAAGAGTTCCGGGCGACGCAGACTGCGCTCTCCACCGTCGGTGTCAGCGTGGAGAAGCAGTGGGCAGTCTTTCGATTGTTGGCCGCCCTTCTCCACTTGGGCAATATTAAAATCACACAATCCCGCAGTGATGCCAACGTTGACGACAAGGATCCCGCACTTCTCCTTGCCACCAAACTTCTTGGTTTGTCTTCCGTCGAATTTAAGAAGTGGACCATCAAGAAGCAGATCACCACTCGTAGCGAGAAGATCGTCACTGCTTTGAATCCCGCACAGTCTACTATCGTCCGCGACAGTGTCGCTAAGTTCATCTATGCCTGCCTTTTCGAGTGGCTCATCTCTATGGTGAACGACAGTTTGGCAGGAGAAGATGGGCAGGGTGCTCTCATGGCAGAGTCCTTCATCGGTGTTTTGGATATCTACGGCTTCGAGCATTACCCATATAAGGCGCCCTCACGAACCGGCCATGGGTCTCCAGGAATCGCAAACTCCTTCGAACAGTTCTGCATTAACTACGCTAACGAAAAGCTGCAACAGGAGGTGGGGCATCTGCATCAATTAAACATACACCATCAATCACTAATTTTCGTTTCCAGTTTAACGCACATGTTTTCAAGTTAGAACAAGAAGAATACGTCCGCGAACAGATTAACTGGACGTTCATCGACTTTTCTGATAATCAGCCCTGCATCGACGTTATCGAGGGCAAGCTGGGTATCCTTTCCCTTCTCGATGAAGAGTCGCGGCTTCCATCGGGCACGGATGCCTCGTTTCTCACCAAACTCACGAACCAATTAGCTACCCCTGCAAGCAAAGATGTTTTCAAGAAACCACGATTCGGAAATACTGCCTTCACGATCGCCCATTACGCTGTTGATGTGACATACGAAGTAGATGGTTTCATAGAAAAGAACAGGGACACAGTTCCCGACGAACACCTCACACTACTCGCGGCAACCAAGAATTATTTCTTCAAGGAGGTCTTGGACGCTGCGCTTGCTTCCACCAGACCCCATGACGCTCCGCCAAGCTCTCCCGCCGGATCAGATTCTGGAAGTGTGGCTTCGAGACGTTCTTCTCTCATCCCTGACCCTGCCCGCCTCTCGTTCTCAGCAAGTACCGGAACATCCGGTCCACCATCAGGGAATTCTGCGGCTGCCAAACGACCTGGTGCTATCGCAAAGAAACCTACTCTTGGTACAATCTTCAAAGGCTCGCTTGCCAGTTTAATGGAGACCATTGGTATGACCAACGCACATTACATTCGCTGTATCAAACCCAATGAACAGAAACGTGCCTGGGAGTTCGCACCGCAACAGGTGCTTGGTCAATTACGTGCCTGTGGTGTACTCGAAACCATCCGTATCAGTTGTGCGGGCTATCCTAGCAGATGGACGTATGAGGAATTCGCAGAGAGGTATGTGTGTCTGCTTGAATCAATCGCTGTACCTGTTGTGATGTGGGGCTTAACAGGTACTATATGCTTGTTAACTCGAGCAAGTGGCGTCCCGCGCCCGAAACTAAAACCCTCTGCAACATCATCCTTGAGGCGACAATCAAAGATGAGGATAAATACCAAGTGGGTCTGACTAAAATCTTCTTCAGAGCTGGTATGCTCGCTGCGCTGGAATCATTGCGATCGAATCGTCTGTCGGAGCTCGTCACCCTTGTGCAGAAGAACGTCAAGCGAAAGCTGGCAGTCCAGAAGTATCAGCAAATGAAACGCTCGGCGATTCGGATACAGACCTGGTGGCGGGGCATCCTAGCCCGTCGTTTTGTCCTCGGTGTACGCAAGGAGGCGGCTGCTCTGCGGCTGCAGAGCGCGGCACGGAAGTTCCTGCAGAGAAGGGAATTCCAGGCGATCCGACAATCCGTTATCAGCATTCAAAGCCGTGAGTACACTTGTTGGCGTTGAATCGCCTTAATTGACACATCTGGCAGGGGTTCGTGGTGCGCGAGCCCGGCAACGTGTACAAGCCGAAAGGATCACCCTCGCCGCGACTCAACTGCAATCTCTTATGTGGGGAGTGTAAGTAGAGGTGACCTCGGCTTCCGCAAAATAAAGGTCTGACGTCTTGCGTTACCACTAGGTTGGCGCGAAGAAGATATCATGCAGATATTCGCCT
The DNA here is from genome assembly GCA_014904985.1 of Hydnum rufescens UP504. Classification (NCBI taxonomy): domain Eukaryota; kingdom Fungi; phylum Basidiomycota; class Agaricomycetes; order Cantharellales; family Hydnaceae; genus Hydnum; species Hydnum rufescens. The sequence goes on from MU128915.1 coordinate 291,980, forward strand.
GGTGGTTTACCTCCAATCCTGCATCCGTCGTCGGTATGCCAGGCGGGAACTCCAAGTACTCCGAACGGAAGCTCGATCAGCATCTAAGTTCAAGGAGATTTCGTACAAGCTCGAGAATAAGGTCGTCGAACTTACGCAGACACTGCAAGCCCGCACGCTGGAGAAGAAAGAGTTAGTGAATAAGCTTTCTGAATTGGAGAGACAGCTACAAGTATGGCAATCGAAACACGAGGAGGTGGACAACCGCGCAAAGCAGCTCCAAGTTGACATGCAAACTTCACATGTTCCCAAGCCTCGTTTCGATGAGCTACTGCTTGCGAAGCAAACTCTGGATGCTCAACTCGAGGACTCCACTCGGCGTGTTACGGCTCAGGACGAAGAGATCAAGAGTCTGACTGCCGAACTTGAGCGGCAAACTCACGATATGGAGCACAGACAGAAAGTGGCTGCAGAGGAGGCGGCCGCGGCTGCTTCAAAAGCTGCTGAGAATGGACCCACTTATGCAGCACTGAAGGCCGAATTGTCTACCCTTCGCGATCAACTTAACCGATCCAATGCCCTCAATACATTGACGCGCTCTGCCCGTGACCCAATATCGCCTGGCCTTAAAGCCTTCGACACCCAGCAGAATGCTTTGATAACCCCGAGTCCTTCGAATGGTAGTCTTAATGGCAGGCACCTGCGTCGGCACAGTTCAGCCGGGGCTTATGGGACAGACATATACAATGGCCGGGACGCGCTCACCGTTCTCAATGACATCAAGCGTAGTCAGAACCCACGTGCCGCTTCCGTTGCGTTCAATGGTGCAGACGGTATTCCACGATTCCGTGGAAACGGTCTTGGTAATATCTATGATGACCCCGCAGAGGAGAAGGTCAAACTTCTCGAAGATGCTCAGCACCTGGACGAGGATGTCTTAGATGGCCTCATTCGTGGCTTGAAAATCCCCATGCCGAGCTTGACTAACCCCCCTCCATCAAAGAGGTTCTTTTCCCTGCCAATTTAATCGCCCTTATCACCAACGAAATGTGGAAGTTCGGATTAATTCCAGAGAGCGAGCGATTCCTAGCCAACGTTATGCAGACGATTCAAGCTCACGTCATGGTTAGCACGTTCATGATACCACACCGTCGGGTTTTGCTGATGATTCCATCTAGTCTTTTTCTGGAGAGGATTCTATCATTCCCGGCGTGTTTTGGCTATCAAATGTCCAGGAGCTTCTCTCGTTCATCTGCACTGCGGAGAGCGACATGTTGCAAGGCATCGGTCCTGGTGGCGAACCGCATGGGCGCGACTTCGACTGGGCCGATTATGAACGACTCGTTTCCATTGTCAAGCACGACCTGGACAGTCTAGAGTACAACATCTACCATACCTGGATGATGGAGACGAAGAAGCGTCTAGCGAAGATGGTTATACCGGCTCTGATCGAGAGCCAATCTCTCCCTGGATTTACGACTACTGATGGAGGAGGAAGACTGTTCAATCGATTACTCAATTCTAACTCGCAGCCTGCTTTCAGCATGGACGACGTGCTCAACTTGCTCAACAAAGTATGGAAAGCTTTGAAGAGTTTCTACATGGAGGAGTCTGTTGTGCAACAGGTGGTAATCGAACTGTTGCGCTTTGGTTGGGGTTACGAGTTTCAATGATCTCCTTATGCGAAGAAATTTTTGCTCTTGGAAACGGGGTGAGGATGCTGTGTCTTGCGTGATATACATCTTCGCTCAAGCCCTTTCTGGTTTTAGCCATGCAAATTCAGTACAACATTACTCGGATAGAAGAATGGTGCAAGTCGCACGACATGCCCGAGGGCACTCTGCAACTAGAGCATTTGATGCAGGCCACCAAACTACTCCAGTTGAAGAAGGTATGCCTGTGTTGGATGTTTGTGCTGCTATCTTCTCAGACCAAGATTGTTCTGTAGGCATCATCTGCCGATATTCAAATCATCTACGACGTCTGCTGGATCCTCACTCCATTACAGATCCAAAGGATGTGCAGCAATTATTTCGTCGCTGATTATGAAGTGCGTACTCTTATGCTCAGCTACACATTTCGTACTAACTTGATGCCCTCCAGCATCCGATCTCCCCCGAGATTCTGCGTGTTGTGGCGTCTCGAGTGATACCGAACGACAAGACAGACCACTTGTTGTTATCCCCAGAGAGCGAGGAAGTGGGCCCATACGAGCTCCCATTACCACGGGAAATCTCTGGGCTAGAGACCTACGTTCCTTCGTACCTCAACGTTCCACATGTTCGACGCCTGGCGAGTCTGGTGGAATGATAGTGTTCCTTCGTATATGGATTTAGTTTTTTTTTTTCATTCTATTCTATGTACACACTGTAGGGTGATTTCCCCTCTTCTGTTTCCTCTTTTCCGCTCCGCTGGCTCGTGTATATATAGCTCCAATTCTTTTGGCTTGTTGGTGACCGAAAAGGCAAGACTCCCCGTGACTGGACGGGATCAGATTCTACTTCGAGTTTTTCTATCTGTCGGCGAGCACTTATACATGGCGAGGTGGGCCGATTGAGCTGGCTAGACGTGTCTCGCACCAATGGGAACTCGTTGATCTAGCTTTACTCCATCTACTGGCTTTGATGTTAGCAATGAGAAGGAATGGGCTGCTAACCTTGGTATAACAAAGGCGCCCACGTCGATGTGAATCCTTACTCAGTTACTTCGCATTCCAGGACTACTAGACTGGGATAACACCTCCATAATATTCACCAAGAGATCTCTTATGGACTTTCTCAAGTATGTGCCTTGTGGTTACGGTGGTTACGACGGGTTGGAAGCCTTATTCTGTTCGCCATCAATAGATACGCTGGTGTCACGGTGGATCCGAACTTTTCGATCATTCAAAAGCTTCCCCGTGTGTCCCCAACTGAAGCTGAACGATGCAGACCGTTTGATTCTTGTTCTTAAGGGTTTGCCGAGTTCGGAAAGGTGGAAGGCGTGAAATCATCCAGTGCTACTTCTGGCAAGTTAGATTTGTGCTCCTTGTTTTATTGTGCGACTGATACGCCAAGGATGCCAGAACCTACTCCTGTCGCTGCAACCGCTCCCGTTGTACAGGCTCCTGGAGGTTTTAAGCCCTCTCGGCGCGTTCGGGTCAGCGACGTAGCAATTTGTCCGCTGCAGTGCAAAAGTGCTTATCACCATAGTTTTCAGACTGTCCCTGGAGGCGTCCAGACTATCAACCTCTTCGGGGAAGATGATGAAGCCTCCACGTTCCCTCTTTCGAAACCATCGACTGTAAGTCATTGGTGTGGTCCTCGCGTCATCAACCAGACTCTGACTTCGTTCTAGGCACCTGTGGAACCCAGCGAGCCACCTACATCGGATTCGCTCGAGCCGGACGATGGACCGTCGGTCGATCGATCCCAAGATACCACCCATACAGGGTTCAAGCCTAGCAGGCGCGTGCGAGAGCGGCCAGGCGGGACCGACAGTATTGCCGCGATGTTTGCGGACGAGAACGATGGGCCTGAGATCTTCAAACCTTCGCGTCGCGTGCGAACCCAGCCTGGAGGCCAGTCTTCTGGAGTAAGTGGCCCTTGCGATTGGAGCTCATCATGCCTTTTGCTGAATCGGAGATATTGGGTAGCTCTGGTAAAGTGTGGCAGTTCACGGTCTTTTCATGAATATACTGTTTCGGGGTCAAATGTCCTTGAGATCTCGACTCGCTGTATTCTACATCTCATGTTGTCGCAATGTTTAGTTCAGGCCAAAGTTACATAATGTGCCGAATTTTCGTATGTCCGCGGAGAATGCCGCATGTCCTTGTCACAACAGGGGCGAAGGTATCCTAACCCCCTACTGCTGATTTCTATTCCTGTTCTTGCGTTTGGCGTGTTTGCAGCACTTGTGAAGTATAGGTATGGTTTCCCGATCCCCCATTCCAATTTCCTCAATCATCCGTATCACGATCTTGATTGATCTGCCGTAGGGAGATTCAGAGCCCAGCCTCCAAGAGACCTCGACAGCATCCCAACCCACTAAACCCTCCGGTGCAGAAAGACTAATATGCCTATACTGCAGACACTCTCGGACACTCTTCATGGCCACAAGAACACTACGGACAAAACCTTGGTCCCTGCCTCGTCGCCCACTGAGGCAAAGAAACCAGTATTTGATCACAATGATGTTACCGTGATATTTGTTCTCGGTGGGCCTGGAGCTGGTATGCCTTGTACATTTCTGCTCCGATTGGCAAGCAAGCCGTAAATCCACCAAATAATAGGCAAAGGGACCGAATCTGCCGCGCTTGTCGAGGAATATGACTTTGTCCACCTTTCAGGCATGATGCCTCGTTTTTTTGTCCTCAGGGGAGCCATTATTGACACGCCATCTAAAATCGCACAGCTGGCGATCTTCTCCGCGCGGAGCAGGCGCGCGAAGGTTCCCAACATGGCAAACTTATCGCAGAGTATATTCGCGAGGGGTTAGTGGTGCCCATGGAAGTGACAGTTAAGCTTCTGGAGAACGCGATGCGTGCTGCTCTTTCCGACGGGCACTCCGAAACTAACCCTCGCCCTGGCTGGCACAACGGAAAGGGGCGTTTCCTTGTGGATGGCTTCCCCCGTAAGATGGACCAGGCCCTTAAATTTGACGAGGAGGTAGGCATCTCGCCTTCATGGTCCTTTGTGCCGTCGTTGATTTGCTTTCATTTTAGGTCTGCTTGTCTTCATTTGTCCTGTTCTTCAAATGCCCTGAAGAGGTCCTCCTCCAGCGATTGCTGGAGAGAGGGAAGACAAGTGGAAGGGCGGACGATAACGAGGAAAGCATCAAGAAACGATTCAGTGGGTATCTCTTTTTTGTCGACTTCATTCACATTCACCCGCGCCATCCCAGAAACATTTGTAGAGACGAGTATGCCCGTTGTCGATTATTATCGAACACAAGGAAAGGTTATCGAAGTATGTTCTACTCCAGGTTTCGTCTTTTGTGGATGCTGACGAACTTCTATATCTATACAGATTGATAGCACACCACCGCCAGCAGAGGTGCACAAGGCAGTCAAGACTGTAATGGATGCTACCTTTGCGATCGCCAAGGCTCCACTACAAGGATGAATATAGAGGGCGTTCGAATCAAATATTCCCGCATGTTTCTCATAGATTGGCTACAACGGTTGCTTGTATCTGCTGAGATCCTTCCGTAATCGATTTTTCGATTACCCCTTTTGTCGCAAAAATACGGGTCTTGGAACCAAGAGCAAGTACAGGGTTAGGAACTTATATGAGCTGGACCGGCAACTTGTGCGATACCTGCCGACTCAAGAGACGGGGCAGACAAAGACACCTCCCAATTTACTCACGCGCAAAGTACGACACCGTCGACAAGAAACATTCATTTGTAGCGTGCGCACATGAGGAAAGTCCTCCCAGGATTGACTCTGCTCAAGACGCAGTTGCCTCGTGCACAGCGCAGCCGGGCCAGCTGCCACTGTTGAAAAAGGCGGCATATACCTTCGCGGAGGATATGCAGCCTTGTCCCAAACCCTTCCACGGCCTACTGTGCTTCACCTAAGCGCCGGGCCCCAAAATCTCCCGACGTACAGGTCTTCCAAGATCAACCGCCCTTCCCTTTCCATTTCCGCATTATACCTGTGTTGAAGAGCGAAGTATCGTGCACGATCGAGTTCGCCTTCCGCAATTTGTCTTTCCATCTCGAGCTTGTCATGAAGTGTCTTATAGCGCGCTTCCCATTCTTCAGCTCGCTCGCGCCACATAGCTTCACCTGGCACAAGATGAGAGTGTTGAAGCTCTCGTTGCTGTTTCCAGTGTTCCGCTTGATCCCGCCAATATCTAGTTTCAGCGGCTGCCGCTGCAAGTTGGCTTTCACAGGATTCCATTATGTGACTGAACGACCGCAAGGGCAAATTATCGATGCGGCCCCCTGACCCCAGCGATGGCACTGAATAACCCTCTGGTTCCAGCCATGGCGGTGGCCCTGGCCCAGTTCCAGGCTCCAGCCCTAGCTTGTTCGATGCCGAAGGCTCGACCAGAGATTCAGAGAGAGGTAAAGATGGATCTGAGGGTGCCATGATATCTGTAGCATGTGGGGGAGTAGAATGGGTGCCGATTTTAGGCAATGCAACATTTGCAGGGGTGTTCGGAGTAGTCTGACGGGATGCTTCCCGATCCCATGAAATGCTAGCAGTTGACTTGCGACGACGCTTCGCCCTCGATATCGTCGTCGCGTTCTCAGCCGCAGAAATTTCTTTATCGGGACTGTGGAGCGCTGGGGATGTCATCGACGGTAGGGGTTTGGGAGCTTTACCAGGAATCGCATTCGATTTACTGGTCAGATCTACTCGTCTCAAGAGTTCGGGAAGACGATAATAACGAAGAGAAGACGGGTCCATCTTCTGTATCGCGCCCCAATGCCAGACCTCCCTGTTATCGACCCACCGTATCCGATTTCCCATTGATTCCACTACGTGTCTGGCTTGTGTTGCAGTCGCGAATGTGATAAAAAAGCTGGGAAGAGCCTCAGCAGTGAGCCACTTTTGAATATGAATCCTGCGTAGTGAAATATGTGTAATGTCATCGGCAAAGTTCTGGAGTCAAAGCACGAACACTGTCCCCCCAAACCGAAGCACACTTTCTCTTAGCTGGTTGACAGTCGGGGTCACATCTTCATTGACCACTCAGCATCAGATGCTTCCTGCAAACAGGTTTCAGCTAGATACCTTCAAATTGGTCCACATTCAGGATACAGTCCATGTCTACACCAGACTCTGTTCGTTTTCGCTTCGGCATTGGGATCGATGGCATTCCCTTGAAACTGAGAGATTACTCGTGTCCTAAAAGCCTCTTGAACGTCTGGGGCGGAAACGAGGGAGCTGCTCCTTCCGATCGCGGCTAGATCCGGCCAGTGTGGATGCAAAAATCAAGTGCCGCATGGCAACCCCACACAAGTTGAAATGACTTGAGCGCTGGGCCCACCCCATGCGAGGATGATTATCAGAGCGAAGGGAAAACTTTTGAGCGTATTTGAAAAACGTGTAGGGGTCCTAAAATTAAGAAGGAAGATTCCGACTGCGTCCCTATATTTGAGGATTGATTTTATCCGGCGGCGTCAGAAGTCGGGCCTGGATGCGCGCTTAATTCGAACTTTGACTAGCTGAGGCCAGATTCGAACTGGGATAATCCCGAATCATCATAGGTATTCGCACATGTAATCCTTCGCTGAGTTCTCACCGAGTCATGTTTGATGTTGCCCACAGTCGTAAGGCGATAGCCTTTCCTGGCCTGACAACTGTTTTCCGGAGTAATCTACCCACCCAAGTACTCTCACACAGAAGTCCTAATGGTTCCCACAAGCATGCCGCAACCGGAGCAAATATTTCCGCTACCTAGCAGGCTTTGGGAACCTAACGAAAACCCGAAATTGACAGACCCATGAAAAAAGTCTGACTACCCACGTAACATGAATGCATTACTGTAGTGCTCCTATTGAGGAATTAACCTGTCCCGTGCTCGGTTTGATCAACAACGCGTAATTTTTCAGCTCTCGTCCTCTCTTCGAAGACGACGCCAGGTTTGCGATCGCCCACAAAAGCCACAAAAGCAATATGATGTTGTCTAACTCTACGGGTGGCACAGACCCGTCCGCCCCTGCATTTATAGGCATGGACATCCATTCAGTTATTCTGTCTCTCTATTAAATCTCAGCGGAGAAGCACCAGACCATCCAAGCTGATGCCCCAGGCCGTCCACATAATGCGGATTCTTAAGATGCAGGCCCCTAAGAATGAGGCAAACGAGTCGGGGCTTCTCGCGGAGAGCATCGTGTGGCAACTGGAAGAACTGGAAAGACATGAGACCAATTTCAGGAAACTAGACTCACGTTAATCGGAGTCTCGTAATGAACACCCGGGAGAGGAGACAACGTCGTGAGCTATTCGATGACGAGGTATGGTATGCTGCATAAAAGGTATATTTCATCTGCATGTGAACCTGGTAGGGAGAACGTATGATGGTAAATTTGGGTTGCTTTGACAGTGATTCAAATACATATGCAGCGGCTCAAGTGCCTAGGAGCATATTGATGCATTTTTCCAAAGTGCCTGAAGTGTCAGCAACTTGTCAGTTGTGCCCTGGGAGAATTGAAGGCTCAAATATACTTTGCTTGTCACTCTCTCCTCCCCGTCTTCAACGCTTCTTGACGTGAATTGCTCCCCAATGCTGGGCGTGTTAATAGAACGGGCAAGGCCTTCCAGTACAGCGACTTCAATAGAGTACTGTCTAGCCAGGACTTCAAGCTCCTCTCGAGATCGGACACTCTTGCGTGCATCCAGAAGCTCGGATAGTAATGAGGCTGTCATGCGGTTCGGTATGGGCCTAAAGGAGAGTGCTTGGTCCTCTGATATTTTACGCGATTCGAACATCTGAGATGTCGGATTAATCTCCTTTGTTGTCTAGTCGTTGTCAGAAATTTGAGCCCTGGATTTCTGTAAGTAGATTATAATGAAACGAGGACTTGCTTGATTATCGTGTACTGTCATTCGTGGAGCGTTGGCCTGCCCGAGACTATACAAACTCTTCACGAGGTGGGGATCTTTCGCATCATCCAGTATGGCTTCGAGGAACGTCATCAGTCCCGATAACCGGTCGAGCCAGTAATACTAATTACATTGAGTCTTGTGGTCTTCAGCTTGATATGAGGGAGATGGGGGCGGGCGGTGGGTGATATTTAATTGTGGACGATCGGTGCGTGCCCCCGCCCAGCTTGGGGGCGGGCGTGCTGGCAGCTTACGGGACAGTCTCGAGGTTGACCCGCCCATAAAGTCGTGTTGAGCCAAACTACCGAATTTTCACTCGGAAATTACCGCGTGGCGACCATTCTACTCTACTGAAGTGCGCGTCGAGGGACATGCGACAATGTCCATCTCTTCTGCAATTCCGCCCTCGTCCTCGGTGTCACCCTCTCTAGCTGAATCGATCAATGGGAATGCCGCTTCTCTCTCCTCTTTCGACACCTCAGTTTTCAAGTCATATCTACTTTCCCTATTGCCTCCTGTCCTTGGCGCTACGCTTGACGACCTTCGTGATAGCCTCTTTGACGACGAATTTGACGAACGAATAAGCAGGTTCGCTGCCGAAGGCGGCAGTGTCATTTATGTAGCCAAGACGCGCCTTGAGTCTGAAGGTATGCACAATTACTCTATATTGAGCACAATAAAACTGGACATCGTCCTTAGATGAGGGCCCTCCGATATATCAATACCATATTGCCCCACATCTCTCATACAATTCTTCTAATGTTACGACCCTCGCCCTCATAAAGCGGACTCCTGTTTTGGATACCCTAGCTCCATTGCCCTCACAACTTCATATACTCAACCTTTTCGGAGGCGAAGAGACACCGTACGAAAGTCTTCACGCCGTGGTGAGCTATGCCGTGAAGCCATGGTTTGACGCCTTTGTGGGAACGCGTGGCGGTGCCAAGGAAGGGGACGGTAAAATGGGAATCCCAATGACGAAGAAGAAATTTGCAGAACTCGAATTATCTCTCCTCCACCTACAACAAAACGTCGAAATACCCGAAACACACCTGATCATCCACCCAGTCATTCAACGGGCCGTGGCTCAAGTATGTAGTTCGCCTCCCGTACATTGCGTATTCCTAAATCCCATTTAGGCACAAGCACAAGGGGTTCGGCCAAATATCAATCATCTCCCTACATCTCAAATCAATGACAGTACATTTCTCAACACACTACAAGGTCATGTCAATATCTGGATCAAATCGATCCAGGCTGTCACCAAGCTCTCTCGAGACGTGTCGTCCGGGACGGCGTCCCAAGAGATTAACTTCTGGCTAAGTTTGGAGCGTGCATTGGAGGCAATCGAAACCCAACTCCGGAGCGATGAAGTCCTCATGGTCATGGATTGCCTGCGAAATGCGAAACGGTTTCATGCCACTGTCAGCTTTATTGCCGACACGGGTCTCAAAGATGCCACAGATGTCGTCCATAAACACAACCAGCTCATGAAAGACTTTCCTCTCAATGAGTTGTTGTCGGCAACAGATCTGGATAAAATCCAAGAATCCTTACACCTTATCTTCAACCATCTAAACAAGAAGCTGAAGCTTTCGTGTGTCCTTTCTTTTTTTCGCTCCGGCTATCACCCTGAATCATTTCATATAGGCCATACCCAATTCGCCGGGCGCTCCCATTAGTAGAAGCTATATCGCGCGACTTCAATGACCAGCTCCTACGCGTCCTTACATCCCATCGACTGCCTTATACCCCTTACGAGACCTTTGATCGCCTTCTCTCCCAAACCCAAGCCATCTTCCGAACGTGGGACGAACATATGGGGGGGTTCATTGACGTCGCGCGTGATGTCACTCGTCGGCGCCGGGAGAAGTTCATAGCTATCAAAGTACAGCCTGCGCACGCGAAACTGATGGAACGATGTCGATACCTTCGAGACTGGCGCAAACAACACGAACAACTCGCTGTGATGACCGGGCCAACTAAAGGGTTAGGCGGTTCTGGGAAAGAAGTCGGTGGCATGGATATGGAAGAAGAGGTGAAGGAAGCGTACGAAGTCGTAAAGAGCATCGACGTCCTTGACGTTTCCGTTGGCAAGTTTTTTTAATACCTCACTGGCAGTGGACCAATTAGCTGATCCTCGCCAGCGCAGAGGGCACCGAGATATGGGTCACTGCAGAGAATGCCTACAATGAGCGCGTAGCGCGTGTCGAGAACCAAATCATTGCACGATTGCGGGACCGGCTAGGCACTGCACGAAATGCCAACGAAATGTTTCGCGTCTTCTCCAAATTCAATGCATTGTTCGTTCGACCGAAGGTATGATGACGACGCAATCTGGAGAAAAATATCTTTTACCCATCCCCCCTAGATTCGAGGAGCCATCCAGGAATATCAAACGCAACTTATAGATTCGGTAAAAGTGGATATCAAGCAACTGCATGACAAGGTTTGCCATCAAGTGGCTTTCACTACGACAGTGCTTCATGGTTGAAATTTTTCTATCAGTTCAAGACACAATACCGATTCTCAGAAGCCTACCATATGTCCCAGATGCGAGACCTACCCCCAATAGCTGGTGCAATCATCTGGGCGCGAGAAATCGAGCGTCAGCTATCTACCTACATGAAACGCGTGGAAGATGTGCTCGGAAAAGGTTGGGAGCTGTATGCCGAAGGTCAAAAACTCCAGACAGAGAGTACAGCCTTCCGTAGGAAGCTGGATACGCGGCCAGTTTATGAAGCATGGCTACACGATATCAATCGGCGTGACATGGGCATCAATGGGCGGTTGTTCGAGATCATTCGACTACGCGGCGGTGGATATCAACTCGCAGTCAATTTCGACCCTCAGATCATAACGTTGTTCAAGGAAGTTCGGAACCTCCTCTGGCTGAATTACCAAGTCCCTCATGCGATATCGAATATGGCCAAGGATGCTAAGCGGGTATATCCGCATGCAGTGAGCTTGATGGAGACTGTGCGGACGTACAGCCAGACTCTGGACCTGGTAGAAAAGAACCAGCCAATCGAAATGTTGGTGGCAGAGTTCCGGAACGAGGCACAACGGATGATATCTCGAGGTTAGTATACTTGCGACTGGCCGCGAACTTTCAAATTCATCATTCATTTGGTTAGGAATGTCTGTTCGGTGGGACTTTTTCGTTAATGCGTTTGATACCCATCGATATTTGCCAGCAGCCGGGCTCGAAGGGCGAGAGAACCGGAATCTTGCTTTCGTTCGCGAGTTTGCGGGCGTTGTTTCCGTTTTCCAGGTCCGCAGATATACCGATTATATGCCGGCATCTTAGTTGACTTGAGCAACCTCGACTTAGGATAAAACGAATTCGTTGATCGATTCGTACAAGGAAATTAACCGGGTGGTAGAGGAACTGTCGACATGCCCATTCACCACACAAGCTTTTGCCGAATTAATTGCAAAAATCCAGTCAGCGGTGCGCCCTTTTACTGCATTTATCCACCACAGCCATTCACCTTAGATCGAGACAGATCGATCGACTCAACCTAGGAGGGCTATGCCAACCTTGACCACTGGGTTGCCCGTCTCGATCAGCGCATAGAGGGCATTCTCCTCCAACGCCTCAGCTCTATCATCCAGCTTTGGTGTACGGAATTCGAGAAGAACGAGGATGATAGTAGAAGAGACTCTGCCTTACGGGACCTGACTAGCAAGCGTCGAGGGGATAAGAAATTCAAAGATGACAAGGCTCGTTCTATGCGATTCGCACCGACGCCAAGCACTTACCTTTCGTCGGAAGTAGGTCGCGGAGGGCACCCTGACACTCAAACCTATCGTGCATGAAATTAGAATACAGGATCAAGTTATTTTCCTTGATCCACCAATCGAGTATGCTCGTCAGACGTGGATAAAGCAGCTACATGATTGGCTTGGTATGTCATCACGGAGCACACGGTGCGGATTAGCACTTATTTGGGCTCAATCATATAGCTGTCGTTTGTGGCCAGCATCGGATCCAAAGCTCTCGGTATGAGATCGGATTGCAGATGCGGGGTACAAGTATGACAGAAACCACTTATACGTCATTGGTAAGCTGTGCAGCGCTCTTCAGAGATTTGGGGTCTGACGGGAACGAAAGCTTACACAATTCACCGACGACACATTGAACCGCCCGTTTGCGCTGATCGAGAATAAGATCCAGCAGGTGACAGAGTATGTTGGGAAGTGGTTACAGTTCCAATCACTTTGGGACCTCGAAGCGGAATACGTCTTTAACCGGCTTGGCGACTCACTTGCCAATTGGCAGCAACTCCTCACGGAAATCAAGAAGACGCGGTCCACATTCGACAATTCGGACACGGAGCGCTCTTTCGGGGTTTGTGTGATCGATTATGAGCAGGTTCAAGCACGGGTGAACGCCAAGTACGACGCCTGGCAACGGGACATCCTTAGTCGGTTTGGGATGAAACTTGGTAATGCTATGAAGGAGATGTATCGCGGCTATTCTCAAGGCACGGAACGAGCTGGAACATCACTCGATAGAGGGGCTGGTTGGAGGTGTGACCGCGGGACGACGATTTTGATTTACTGTTGTAATTATTTTCTGTGGTTAATTTCATGCCGAGACTCTGTGCCTCATCTCGTGGTATGCGGTGGTTTCGCAGAGAATGTGGCCTGATTAAGCCATACATGGCTTCTACTTTTCCCACATGGCTCCCAGGAAGACTGTGGAAGCACGGTATGGACATTTGTGCCCAAGTTCGAAAGTGAGCGAATGGCGATTTGAGCTCAAAGTTTTTTATGATCAATTGAGTCTAATCGCCTCCTTGCGTGTAATTCCTCTCAATGTAGGGCCGTGCAAGGGAATCTACTGGGACCATTCACCGGTCAGGTTCCTATGGAAAATTGGGGAAACGAGGCAGGCTTGGTCGTTTGAGGAAGGGTGGACCCTTTTTTTTTTATAAGTACTGCCTCCTTGAGCCACAATCAAATACGTTCCTCTTAATAATCCTGAACCCATAAGCTATAACTCTTCCTTCCGTCTCCTTCAAGGCAAGCTGCTCTTGAGTCTACGCCTTTTCAATCACCTCAGCACCAGCCCAACCCATGATGTCTTGTCTCTAAACCCAGCTTCCCCAGCGACAACCCGTCGTCAAATCCCCGCTACTCCCTTGCTTGTAACTCCCAACCATTCACTACTCATCATGTCAAATCTATCCCAAAGACCATCGGCTAGTGCGGCTGGGACTCTCGACACAGACGAAGAGTCTCCCCCTGGCGATGGCGCAGAGAAACCGAATCAGCGAAGTTTCTGCGGTCGTGACGAAATCACCCCAACCCCCACGAGCGCCCACAGAGGCTACCCCGGAGACTCTTTCCGCACCGTAAGGCCAGATGCACCCCCCGTCGTCGCATTTTCCATGTCAGAGGCACACAAGGCCAACGGCGCCACCAAGCGTAGGTTCCGTCCTGGGGCCCCAACCTCCGACGCCCCGCCCGGCTCCCCTGTTTCATCCAGCTCGACCTTGCCGCCGATGGGCTCGGACGGTGTCTCCAGTCCTCCGCCCTCCCAGCCACCAAGCCGTGCGCCAAGTGTGAAGTCCAGAGGCGAACCCGCCTCGCGACGCTCGTCGTTTTCCAGGCCGGATGCCAGGCCTGGGTCGATTGCGGGCACAGCTGCCAGCTCCGAAGCAGGCGGCCACCGCTTTACTCTCAAGGATCTTCTCGCTAACGGTCCCAAGGCTGGGCGCAAACCCTCCGTATCTAGCAGAAGATCCGACGTATCGTCCGAGCACGGAGGAGCACCAGAAAGTGCTAGCAGTTTACTTCAGAAATATGGGGTTTGCGAGCGCGTTGCTATCGGCAAGGGCGCTACGAGCGTGGTCAGACTCGCACACAAGTGGGACCGTGCGGAAGAGAAGCTTTACGCTGTCAAGGTAAGCGTATCTAACATCTTTCCTTCCTTCACCCGTCTCATCCGCCTCTCTTTAGGAATTCCGCGCTCGTCGCAAGAACGAAACAGAGAGGGAATACATCAAGAAGCTCACTGCCGAGTTCTGTATCTCATCCACTCTCCATCATATCAATATTGTGGAGACGGTGGACTTGGTCCAGGATGAGAGCAAGCGCTGGTGTGAGGTCATGGAATATTGCCCTGGCGGGGATCTGTATGCCGCAATCAAGAAGGGTGGCATGAGCCCGAGCGAAGTTGAGTGCTGTTTCAAGCAGATACTCACGGGAATCGCCTACCTCCACGCCCAGGGGGTCGCCCACCGCGATATCAAGCCCGAAAACTTGTTCTTCGACACTCGAGGTCATCTCAAGGTGTGTTCGTTGTTCCTACTCCCGTTAGCCACCACTCAGCTGCGCTGTCGTCATGTACAGATCGGTGATTACGGTGCGTCTACGGTATACAGGCTTCCTTGGGAAGCTACCGTGCACATGTCCACCGGTCTTTGTGGCAGTGAGCCATATATCGCTCCAGAGCAGTTTTTGGGGAAGCGTAAGGGATAGCTGAGACCCTTCAGGGAATATCTGCTTAATAATTCTCTTGAATGTGTAGCTTATGATGCTCGCCTCGTGGACGTCTGGGCTCTGGAATCGTTTACTACTGTCTGCTTTTCCAGGAGCTTCCGTGGCGCGCAGCACAAACGTCGGATCCCCACTACTTTGCATATCAGTCCTTCTGCATTTCACATCCGTGGAAGGGACCACCGGCCGCGCCGCCAGCGGCTCTTCCCACGACAATCACCAATGTCTCCCCTCGTGTGGCTCGTACCTTGCTGCGTCGCATCCTCGAGCCAGATCCCAGGTTGCGGTGTACAATCCAAGAGGTGATGGAGCACCCGTGGCTCCAATCCATCGAGGTGTGCACCGAGGTCAAGTACCCGAAACACCAGCACATCAACGTCCGCGCTATACTCCACCAGCCCGTCGTTGTAAGGCCATAGCCTTATTCCTCATTATACTTCTTGCATATACTTGTCATGTCCGCCACTAAACACCGCGGCTCATTCTTGGGACGATTGGTCGTCCTTCCTGTATACCGCTCCGCATTTTTTGGTTTGCTATTTTTCTCTCATCCTTTCCTTGATCCATTTAGCTCGTATGTCTTCATGAATCAAATTGCACCCGCATCTTGCGTACGGCACCCCGTGTCAGTCCGTCTTGGCTTTCATTTTTGTCGTTGGCTTCATTTATTGCTAGAGTAGCATATACCAACCCAACTCTCCCAAAGGGATTGTATGTTCACGGCCCTCCCACACATGTTGGAGCTTACGTTCACGCGAAGCTTTTCCATGTATATACGTAGAAAACGATTCCCATGCTCTCGTAATCTCGACATTGGAAGCACACAGTTATCTCTAGCTATCTTTATGTATCTGGGTCGGAGAGAAGGTGTGGGACTATCACTCGTCCGCAGTTAGATATGTTTACGGTCCGCAAGTCAATTATGCGATAATAGATATGTATCATGATCGCAGTCCTGGCAGTCCTGCGCATTTGGTTGGTTGGGGAGACGGGGGGAAAGTGATAACAATATTTCTGGCATTGAATATACTTTGTTTTCAACCAATACAGTATTCCGGAGACGGGGGTTCGGGTCCTTGGGCCGTGTGGAAAACGTCAGGGGGTGCGGAGAAATGCTACACAGCTCGTAGTTGGTGTGAGCACAAGTTATTTCTTGCCATGAGGTGAAAGGGCAGGCGGGCAGGCGGGCAGACGGGCTGTAGGTGACGGCAGGTGTGGGCAGGCGGGCAGGTGTCCAGCTGGGAGGGCGGTGGCTGCTTCGATCAATTCTCGGCAATTGGGGGGGCGCTAAATGTGGGGCCCCCTAGGTGACGGAAGGATCACAAAAAGGGGGGACCGAGATTGTTGGCTCTGAAATTGTTGTTTTCAGTCTGCATCGCATGACCAACTGACAAGAACGGAGGAAGGACAGTGCCACACCCCACGAGAAATAAGGCCGGGGGCTTAGAGGCGAATGACTGCTTATAAACGATTCGACCCAGTACTCTGGGACAAGGCAGGGTTGGGGGGGAGACGGCACAAATAGCGCAGCGTTGAGGATATTTCACACCGGAATTTCAGTGGAGAATGATTCGGTTAGGGTGAAACCAGGATAAACCAATCAGAATATGATGGAGATAAGAAACGAAGTTACTGCAACGAGTAACAGGTGCTCCGGCTTTACTGCATAGCTGTAGCTATAGACCACAGAATGACAAGATTATGCGCTTTTCCAAAAATAAAGACAAACGTGTTCGGAGGCCGCCGGCCGCGGAAGTAAATTCCTCGGCAGAGATGGAAGCCTCCTCGTCGGGCCTCAAAAAGAGGATACATTGGCGCAGACAGTTCCGAGTGCACGTCATGCAGATAGTGGCGGTGCAGTCCTCACTGGCACCGAGCATACAGCATTTATAGTGCGCGCCTGGCGCACCGAATCAGCGTCAGGTATGGCCGCAGGGTCATGACTGGGCTGGGTGTATGTGAGCGTTGTTTTTTTGGGAAGTGTGAAAGAACTAGCACTAATTGCTTCGTTCAAAGTATTCATCGTAGCGGGTATGGCGAGAGGTCTGGGAGTGCAACATACCCACGTCCTGCGGGCTAAAGAGCGTATCGAAACAAAGCTGGGATGGCCACGCAGAGACGAAAAGACAGATGCATAGTGCCGACGGGAAGGTGACCCTTCGGGGCTGTACGTTGTGGCCGGAATCCCCGACATGATCCATAACGGGGAGAGATTTTACAGAAAGGAACAATATTCGGCCCATGCAAACAGTGTCTCGCTTGTTGCTACCTGTTATCAGCTATTGCATCCCTGGTGAGCTGTGTAATAATGCCATAATGTTGGTTCAGCCAGCAGCATCGAGTGTTCACGTGGATGAGAACGGATTCTTCCCCTCTTCAATTCAACGCCAACTACGGCTATACCCACCTCGACTTCGTTCATTCCTTTTTGTTTTATGGTTCTTTAATGATCTCATACATTGAAAATTCAGTTTCTGCACTGTGGATCGCCCCAGAACCACCAATACAATATTTGAATGATTTTTTCGAGGGTGTGGCAACCGGCCTGGCACCTGCTCTAGACAGCAACACCCAGGTGGTATGTGACACCCAATCACCCCGGATCTATAGCAATGCCTCCCCAGAGGTCTGGGACACCCGATCGTGCCTGATCTAGATAGCAACGCCCCGACTCGACGGCAATGTGACCGGATTGCTATCGATGGGAGTAACTTTTGCGACCTTATGACATGATATATTGTTAGACTTTGAGTGGGTACAGTATCTAGGATCCGATCAGTAGCATGATACATGATATTGTGAATGCACGGTAGAGTATCGGCACAACCTAACGTTCGGAATTTTCAAGAGGCAAGGGCACCTTCTAGGGTCCAGCACTGAAGGGTGTAACCGTGTCGACAGAATGCAGTAATAACGCTTCCGCACACGTTGAGAACTCATCGCCTTGAAGACGGATGGATGGTCGATCACACCGGCAGCCGGTGGTTTTTTTTTCCGTTGCTGGTCGCCAGAGCGCCCATTGCTGGGCTAACCCACATTATTGTCACGTCACCAACATTTCTTTGCTAGACTTTTGGTGTAAGTATTCTGTTGACGAGAATCGCAACCCTGGTGGGAGCTTGGGCCTCGTACTCGGCAATAATATTAGATTCTATGTCACCGCAGGCCTCCCTCCTTCCTCCGTTCCAAGACTTTCCGCTACTGGGCCACTAGCAGGAAGATAAGTTTTGACGGCGTCAGGGGGCCGGCAGGCGCCGAGGGTGGTGTAGGAGGAGGAATTCTCTTTTATATGCCGCGTAGGCTCCCATAAAGGGGCCAAGAGCGGTTCAAATACATGTACCTGAAAATTAATCTGAAGTTGGGCGGGGTATTATGAAGGGGGTGTACATGCGACTGTAGCCTGGCAGGAGGGCCTGACTTCTCCAGGAAGGTGGCGAGACGGGCTATGCCCATTTCTGTACCCAATAGGGTGCGAGTGAGACATCGTCTACCTTTGTCTAGAGGTGTTGATGTGGTTGATGTTGTGAACTCAGGATGCGTAGTGACAGATTGATTAGTAGCCTAGCTCACTCTGGCTTATATACCCAAGAGAGACACTCTTTGTGATCGTGGAAATATCAAAGCGTGCTAAGAAAAACAAAGAAAAGGAAACATAGCGTGCATTGAGGATCAATGCCGGTACAATGTGGTAGCGGTGTTTGATCTACCTCAACAGTTGACGTCGTTGACACTTAATCCCAGTCAAGGGACGGCGGTACTACTCACTAATGTGCCTGTGTGGCTGAAGGTTTTGCGACGGAGTACCGCTATACATCGGGCGTCCAGTTGATCTCTAGCTGGACATCGGGTAAAGTGTCGAGGATCTCAAGTGTAGCTGCTCGGCAAGTTGTGGATGATTGTTGAGCTTTGCCAATGCTACCATCGGAATGGCGATGTATCGCGGTAATGTTCTCGGGATAGAAATTAATATGGGTGGGGACCCCGTCTGCTGCCTGGCGGGAGGAATATTGATCCCTAGATGTTTTGCGATTTGCATTTGAACTCCCTACTACCCCACATCTGGCTTAGAATCAAGAATATGTCGAGCAAAGCGGCCTGTGTGTTCTGCGGTTCGTCAGTCGGAACAAACCCTGAATTCGTCCGAGCTGCGAAATGTGCGGTGTGTTCCCTCGTTGCAGGTTGGCTGGTTTTGCACTGGATAACCGACCGATTAAAATTAGCTTTGGGTCGTGCTTTCGCGCTGCAAGGCCGCACACTAATCTACGGCGGAGGGGACAACGGTCTAATGGGTGCGGTCTCGTCCGAATGTCTCGAGGCAGGTAGTAGAACAATCGGCATCGTACCACATGCCATCGCCCAGGGTGGCGGCGAAGGAGATACCTTGCACAAACCGATTGAGGCAAATGAGAACACGATCATTACGGCTAGCATGCACGAACGCAAGGCTAAGATGGCGAGTCTGGCCGAGGGTGGTTTCTTCGGCCTTCCGGGTGGATTTGGGACATTCGAAGAAGTCAGTATTGATATTTTAATTGGGCCCGATTTCTTTTCATTCTGATGTTCGGTCACTGTCACAGGTGTTGGAGGCCATCACATGGACGCAAATTGGCATTCACAAGAAACGTGAGAAATTGGCATAAGCTGCCCTGTACTACTGCTGAAACGTAACGCTGTAGCCGTGGTCCTGTTGAATGTCTGTGGATACTATACACCCCTGAAGCAACTTATAGAGAGCGGTGAGTAGTCAAGCCAGCCTCCTCACTCCCCAACCAATCGTTCTCTACACTTTCACAGGGGTTACGTCTGGATTCATCACTCCTTGGTACTCGAGGATCGTGGTGTTTGTAGAAGCCCCAGAAAGGGAAGGGGAAGGGGAAGGGGAAGGTGAGGCCTTTGACTGGGGAAAGGCGGCACTAGAAGCTCTGGAGACATGGAAAATGCCTGAGTGTGGCGCCCTCTTCAAGGACTGGGTCTTGTAGACTAGGGCTATTCCATGGCTGTGCAAATACACGTGGCTATAGAATATTCCTTCGATTATGTAATCTGACCTTCGGAGGGTATATAAGGCGGCCGAAAATTTTTCTCTCCCCCCCCTCCCGCCCGGAGTCAAATTCACAAAAACTCTAAAACCGCCTCAAAGCGCCCGTGTGTATTATTGCCATGGCTTTCGCTCCTCGTCAGAATGGTGGACTCGTAATGCCTGGACCTCACAATGTTGCGCCCTCACTGCCGCCCGCTGCTTCGTCATCAACAATCGCGACAACAAGTACACCTTCCAAGCCAGCTTTGACGCTAGAACAGCAGCATATCACTGCTGTGGATGGTATCGTACCTACGCTACAGTGAGTATACGTCCCATGCATGGTGATTCGCGTGGCAAGGGTCGTGGAGGCGGACCGACGCCACCTCTTCCCCTGTCTTTCGTTGATTGTGCAGATGTTGAACATGCGATTTTTTCTTTGTCTCTGTGCCA
This sequence comes from Hydnum rufescens UP504, assembly GCA_014904985.1. NCBI lineage: Eukaryota > Fungi > Basidiomycota > Agaricomycetes > Cantharellales > Hydnaceae > Hydnum > Hydnum rufescens. Next base: position 312,481 of record MU128915.1, read on the forward strand.
CATTGTGTCACCAGAAACATTGTCGCAACCGTCAACTTAGACTGCAGACTAGATCTGAAGACGATTGCACTCCACGCGCGGAACGCAGAGTACAACCCAAAGGCGAGTCCAGCGCGCTGTACCACTCGCTGATCCACCTAACGAGTCTCTTCAGCGATTTGCCGCTGTCATCATGCGCATTCGCGACCCAAAAACCACAGCCCTGATCTTCGCCTCTGGGAAGATGGTTGTCACGGGAGCGAAGTCGGAGGATGACTCCCGTCTTGCCTCCCGTAAATATGCCCGTATCGTGCAGAAACTCGGGTTTGAGGCCAAGTTCTTGGATTTCAAAATCCAGAACATCGTGGGCAGCTGTGATGTACGGTTTCCAATCCGTCTCGAAGGTCTGGCCTATTCGCATGGCTCCTTCAGCAGCTATGAGCCCGAGGTAAGTTACCAGCGTGGCAAGCTTTCTCGCTTGCTCACCGTGTCATGCCACACGTAGCTCTTCCCCGGCTTGATCTATCGCATGATCAAACCCAAAGTGGTGTTGCTGATATTTGTGTCGGGGAAGATCGTGTTGACCGGTGCCAAGGTGATATCTTCCTCTTTTTCGAACACGATCGTCTATGCCAGCTGTTAGCTCACATCCTGAGCGTGTCTGCCGCACGTCTCTATCTTTACAGGTTCGAGAGGAAATTTACACCGCGTTCAACACGATATATACTGTGCTTTGCGAATTCCGCAAGCCATGAATGATATGCCACCCGGACTTCTTTGCATACATTTTCCCATCTTCCTCGCTCTATTATTGATTCGCACCGCGTTACTTTATTTTGCTCCTCACCTCATAAAAGTCAATCCTATTCATCATTTCCTCCAAACAGCAACACAAACCCCTCATCCCTACATACCTATCTCGCACTGTTGTACGCACGTCACATACAATACATATTACTGCAGAACTGGTTCGAGTGGTGAGGTGCGTGAGATGCCCCATCCATCCAGGGCATGATGCCCCGACAGTGAGCATCGGGGCTGGGCATCCGATGGCGATGATTTGACGTGGTGGACACGCGACAAGCGAATGCTCTGCCTTGGACTTGACTGCCATCTGATAATCTAATCTCTCTAGCGCGCAAATAAGAATTGTAAGGATGGTTAAGGTACTCATGGGCGAAGCGCCCGTTACGGCGTCAGCCGAAAGACGCAACGCCGGAGACAGGCGCGACCCTCCGCTATGCCCCCTACGACGCGCATACCCAGGTCGTGCGGACTTGTCAAGGTCGCCTGGGGTGGCTTTGATTGTGATTCCTGAGACCATGTGCTACAGAGACAGTATAAAATAATTCATGTTATCACTAATGTCTTCCCATTATAGCGTTCACATGCATAAGCGAGTTCAAGTTACCCGAGTGGAGAAGCGCCTAGAGCTCTATGGAGTCCCAACACATCGCTACTATTTTTCTGCTTAAAAAAAAGAGTCTCCATGTAATCCAGCCCGGCCTACTGTACTCTCCAGCCTCATTGGGAAAGCAACAGTCCACCGTGAAGCACGTGATTCACATGAACACCTTATATAATATGATTTTTTTGCTGCAAAGGAGGCGGGAATCGGCCTAGCGCGCGTGTTTGGCCTGGATACAGCCTACCAATACCGATGCGGGATCTCGGGTGAGAATTTTCAACTGGGCGGTTCGGGTGTGTGGTTCTTGCACCGGTGTCAATTCAATCGTTATCATCCATATCAGGGCCCTCGCGGGGTCAAGCCGGTGGCCCTCGCTTGGATAAAGTAAACGGAGCTTGCTCTTTCCCGTACTGCTTTCAACACCTCCGGTCATCATCGGTGCCGCGCCTCCCGTCTGCAACTTAACGCCAAGTCATGGAAGACGTCGAGAAGTTGGAGCCCACCTCATTAAGTAAAGCCGAGCAGGATTATCGGGATGAGGTGCGCTCCCGGTTAAAGGCTCTCTTCGTGAGGCTGGTGGTATATCCAAGTACTCATTCTTCGCTCTGTGGCCTTGCTTTCACACCTAGGTGGAGCTCGCCCGGAATGGATACAAGCAGGAGTTGAGACGTGATTGGAGCCCATTACATGTGAGCTTGGGGATAGTCTGACTCCTCTGTAGATGAGATCAAGCGACTCATGGCTTTGATGAATCCTTGTAGAACTTTGGCGTGAGTTTCGCTTATCTCTAGCCACGAGTCGACGCTAAACTAAGCATCTGTAAACAATGAACATAGGTCTCATTCTCCGTCATATCCGTCATCACTGGGACATCCTCGCTGTTCCTATTCGGCCTTGTAAGCTCTACTGTCACAGTGATGGCTATGATCGGGATTGTTTTTAATGCGTTTATTTTCATCGCACGATAGAACACCGGGGGACCCGCGGGTAAGCGGAGACCATGAAATTAAGCGCATTCCAGTGCTAATATATATCCAAGTGATGGTATGGGGCTGGGTCGTTGTCGGTGAGTCTCCTAAACCCCTGGCCGCCATATATTTTACATGTCAAATGATTTTTTGATAGGCTTTTTCACCACGTTCGTCGGGCTCGCGATGGCTGAAATTTGCAGCAGCATTCCGACTTCGGGTGGTCCTTATTTCTGGGCTTCCAGACTCGCCAGTGAACGGAGGTCTGCTTTTGCAGCATGGGTTGGTCCTCTAGGAGCTCTATTATTTCAGCATGATCGAAATCTCACGCGTCGCACCTTTGTATTCATATAGTTTACGGGCTGGTTTAATCTGTACGTGGCATTACTGGTATTGCCTTTTGATGCGTGCTGACCAAGTGCTGTGATCCTTGGCAGATTGGGTCAGGGTATGAGTAACCTCTTTGAGGCTTGGCTACGGAAAGGTGCTGGACTGAAATTCTCAATATCCAGTGGCTGTGACCACCGGTATCAGCTTTGCCTGTGCGACTTTTATTGGGACAGTAGCCACACTTAAAACCAACTTTGTTCCTCGACCCAAGCACATTATTGGAATATATGCCGCCGTTCTCATCACTCAGGGTGAGAATCCCTGCCCTCGATAAGAACCCAGCCGCTGAAATAAAAATTCTGACAGGAATGATCAATACCTTTGGCGAGTCTCACCAGGCCGAGAACTATCTGGGTGAATAATCCTATAACTGATCTGATCATAGGTGTACGCAATCTGCGTTTCTTGAATAATATTAGCATCTTCTGGCATGCATTTGGTACTACTGCACTGGTGATTGCTGTTCTGGCGAAGGCTCCAACTCACCAGTCCGCCTCCTTCGTATTCACATCGTTTTACGATGGTACGGGCAATCCTGGATGGGGACAGCGCGCATCGCATGCCTATGTCGCAATTATCGGAATCCTTATGGCCCAATACACGCTTAGTACGTGGAATCTGCACATTGTATTTGTATGCACATTCTTACAACACATCATCAGCTGGGTTCGATGCTAGCGCTCACATGTCAGTCCCCTTTATCTGTCGCGGGCACATTTACCTTGACACTTCCCTCTTCCAGGACGGAAGAAACTCATAATGCGGCAGTTTCTGGCTCGTGGGGGATCATTACTGCTATTTCTGTGTCCTCCGTCCTCGGGTGGTTCTTGCTTGTTGGAATGCTATTTTCCATTCAGGACTACCAACGCACAATCACGACCCCAACTGGCCAACCTGTGGCTCAGATATTCCTTGATACGGTAGGAACCGATGGAGCTGTCGTGCTCATGGTATGTCTGTTCTGGTCTGCATTGACTCGCTTTGTCTTTGAGGCGCTGTTGGTTAGGTCATTATCATCGGAGCCATGTACCTGTGCGGGTATGCTGTTTTTTCTCTATTCAACGCACGTTCGTCGCGTATTCAGTTGTGCATTCAGGACGTTCTCCGTGACTTCTAATTCACGCATGATGTATGCTTTCTCGCGAGATGGCGCGATTCCGGGGTCAAAGTTCTGGCATCATGTTTCTTCTCGAACGCAATCGCCAGTTCGGACTGGTGCACATTCATGCCCCCTCGCGCCGTTTGTTCGCATAGCCTGATACTTTTGGCGATTAGTGTGGCTTGCGGTGTTCCTCAGCTTCTGTCTTGGTCTTCCGTCGTTGGGCTCTTCTGTTGCTTTTGCCGCTGCTGTATGTTAGGCGGTCCCTGTCTCCATTCGCTCGGCCACAGTTTGATGGAAGTTTACTACAGACATCTATTGCCACTATTGGTCTTTATGTATCTTATGGGTACTAACAACATTCAAATATCTATTTGTGGATGCGGATGTTCACGCAACTCTTTGTTTCCAGGATCCCTATTTTCCTCCGCCTCATTAATTACAAGACTTTCCAAAGGGGCCCGTTCCACCTCGGACGGTGGTCTCTAGTCGTGGCGACCGTCGCGTCGGGATGGATATTTTTCATCTCGATAGTCTTCATGCTCCCACAGGTAAATCCGGTGACATCGCAGACGCTGAACTATTCGCCCGTTGCTGTGGGCATCGTGTTCACGTATGCGGTGGGCTTCTGGCTCCTCAGTGCCCGGAAGTGGTTCGCGGGCCCGATTCGGCAGCTTCAACAAGGTTGGTGTGCTCTTCCCCTTCCCCCCCCCGGTGTGTCGTTGTTGGGTTTTCGCTGACGTATTTATGATTGGTCTGGATGATGGTGTGCTTTGTGGTGCCCTCGCCATTACTGCACTGATTTCCGATGGTTTTTTTTTTTTGGCTTGTTTGTTTGTTTTTGCTTGCTTGTGCTTGCTTCGACCAGCGGCTGTCAATGCGGATAGCATCGAACCTGGGGTATTATTAGATCTAAAGACTGGAGAGAAGGTTTGAGAGAGAATAGACAGTTAGGAGGGAGGGTGTTGATTTCCATTCGTCCATGTATATTTCTCTACCTACACAAGGCACGAACTTCTTCCATATCTCAATGTTGGGCGTGTAACGTAGCTTTATCAAAAGGGCGGGCTGTTAGTCTCATCTATGAGCCAAGCTTCTAGGGACGGTGGAAGCGAGCGTTATAGGTTTGCTGGATCCATCTCGGATCCTACAAGGTTTTATGGGTTTATCTACAACAAGTTCATGACAAAAGAACACGGAATTTTCTGGGACAAAATCAGAAACTGGGTAGACTGAAGAACGACCACCACCTGTTAACACCAAGTCAGACATCAGTGGGGATGGTCCTCCAGGATGACTCAACGATGTTCCCCCCGAGTCCCATGTGTCCCGTGCCAATTGGCGAAGTGAAGAGATCAAGTCGTCGGGTTCTTTATTCGCAGCAACTGTCGGCATTCCATGGTCAAGCACTGCCACTTGCTCGTCATTCAAACGGAACAAGAGGGTGGTGTCTCCAAGGATGAGATAGCCTCGAAGGTCGGGAATTCGTTTCCTCGTCAATGCCACCCACTGTAGATAACGTTTCATCTGGATCTCAGCTTGGTGCACGTCGATGTCGCCGCGCTTTATCGTGACCACTGCGAGGAGGGTATCGTCCTCGAGAGCACCCGGAGCCTTTAGAAGGTGAAACTGGAAGCCACCAGCGCTGCCTTCAAAGAAACGGCTAAGTATATGGCAGATACCATTCGCTTTGATACCCAAAGTATGCTCCTCACCAGGTTTACGAGGCTCCACGGGATTGTTTCCAGAGTCTATGGGAGCCAGGATCGGGCGCGTCGATGTCTGCTTCAAAGTCTCCAGCCGTTGCGTATCGCGCATCGTGAGATTTGCGGTTCAATTACGTAGTGTTGGTGAGTGGGGAACAGTTGCGAAAGGATAGAATCGATGGGGCCAGGACGTCCAAGAGCGAGCGCTCCTTCAGTTCGGCGATGAGGACGCTGCACGACCCACGGCGTCAGGACAATCTGATCAGCTGGATGGGTCATTTCCTACATCATACACAATTAATTATCCAGCATGAAGACGCGTCAAACAGGAGCCAGAATACCTAACAGATGAAGCTGGTCTCGTTGGGTGAGCTTGGTAGCTTCGATCGATCGAGGAGTCACGGGGTCTACTCTCGGCTGTTGCCGCCGGACACGAACCGCACTGTGCTCTCTGGGAAACCTGTGCGGGATCGAACTGGGATTCGGGAAAGGCTCCTCACCTTTCAGAAGAGTGAAATAGATGGTGAAGAATATATCAGTGGACGAGGGGATTCGGGTATTGAATTTTGTTACCCGTATTGCAGAACGCTTGATAGGTTATTGGTGAGTCGTTATGGCCTGGTTATCATCCACTAAGAGAGACAGATTATTCTCCGTTTATTCCTAATGGGGAGATTCTCGCATTCATCGTATACTTCTATTGAAGCACGACACAGCTATGATACCATACTATGCTTCTACACGCTGCAATGCAAACATGAGAGATTGGTAAAACACATCGCCACCAATTGTGATGTTTTCGGCGCTTTTCTCTCCGCCCTTGTTGCACTCTGTGAACAATGGAATGCCATACTAATTTCCTCTACGTTCTCGTCAGAACCCAAAGGACTCTCTAGGTATCCGACATTTATGCAAACTAACTGGCCGTTAAGGCATTGGACTTATTATAGTCGAAATACGAATCACTCCGGGTACGGTGGTCTCCTTGACCGCTCTGCGTTCGTCGTGATGGTGCACCCAAGTTCGTAGGGAGTCCAGGACCTTGCACCATTGAATCGGAGTTTCTCCCCTTTATAATATGCGTTGACTATGGGGTTTTTCAGTGACCAGTTTCTCATGTTTGATTCCCCACGGATTGAATCCATTCCCGGTGGGTAGATTTCCCCATAGCAACCCTCGCATTATATGTGTTTTCCAGAGAACGCTCGATATCACCACGGCTCCCTAATTCCTGCCAGTCCCTTCTGAAATATAACTCAGTATAACTGGGGTGCGTGTCACCAAGAAACAGAAGTATCCTACACAGGTTGAGGAACCCGGAAGAGTAGTTGTGACTATTTGTGTGGAAATTATTCCCAATATGTTTAGAGTCTGCTTAGGCTTCTTGGGACCCTTTGTAGCTTTCCCTGTGAGTCTCAATACACCTCGAAATCTCTTGCTAATGCCTTCTCTTCTCCAGCTTCAGTTTGACAAATATGCATTTGGCATTGACATTGACGTGCGTTAATGGACGCTCTCCTTGTGACGAAGATTTCATTCCAGAGATCCCACAGGATAACGACGGAATAAATACATTTTCCGAGCTCTTGCCAGACTTCCGACGTCTCTATCGTTGGCAGTTTTAGGAATTCCCGAGGGCCACAAGATGCTTTACGATGAATGCCTCAGACTTCATTTTCAGTTTTGCTTGCGCATGTATGTTTCCGGCCCGCCAGGAGACAGACGTGGATGATCTGCGAGAAGAAATGGGTTTGTAAGAAAGGTACGGGAGCCTCAGAGTTAAGCGATATCGACCTTCTCTAGAATTAGAATCCCTTCGAGCAGCGATGCCCCTGTTGCGCATATGTTCATGGCGGGGAGTATGGTCTAGTCTGACCGTCATTCAGCTACGCCATTACTGCCCGCATGAAGGGTAGTACTCCGCTGATTTTCGCGAACTAATACCCTCTGAGAAGGAGATTAGTCATAAAGGCCTATTCTCACACAAGTTTGATGGCGAACATCGAGCATATGGCGGGCCCTGTTAATCTGGTGAATCTCACGCATCGTCTATTCCAAATGTCGCCGACCCGCCATCTCACACTACGCGAATTCCTAATTAATCTCGCACGTCCATATGCATTCGCCCCAATTCTGTGGGACCTGTACATTCCAAGTATATTGGAAAGGGATTGATAGCACTCAACGTAGGTACAGCAGAGTCGAGGAAACCTGTTTTGATTCCACTGATGGGTTCCCCTGTGCGCAACTTTACGTAAGCCCCTGGCTGTCCAGGTCACGTGGTGTAATTGTGACATTGACCCTCTAAAATACGCGCGCTATGCGGCACCCTGGAGGGCATGCGACTATGAAAATCCCATTCACAGCTCGGTGTGTCATCCCAAGATATCATGATTGCTGCCTACAAGCCTTGGCGGGCTTTCCATCAACGCCTCCATAGCTGGAAGATTTCTTGTCGAGCAGCCTTGGCTGATTCATTGTACTAGCCGAACGAGATCCGTGGAGACTGGGAAAACGGCGACCCGCGCTTTCGTCCCCTTTCCCCGCGGTAGACAAAAAGGGAGGGCAGCCACACCGCGACGAGTTCCATTACACTTGATTATGTAAGTACTGTAGCGGCCTACTCTCGTAATACTTTCGCCCGGTTCCGCACTACCACCATAGCCTCAACATGACCTCCGCTTCGACCAGGACTTGATTTTGGGCTGGTCAGGTGGGAATTTGCCGAATATTGAATAGGCTACGCATCGCCCTTGGATTCGTTGAGAACAGAGGGGGTGTGTGACCCTCACCCATTGTGGCCTTACTCACAATGGGGAACATTGGCCGTTGATCGCTGGCATTATTCAGCTGCTTGTGCTTCTATGCAATTACATTTTCACTTCCCCGACCGTCCGCCTCCTACATAAACTGCCGCTCCCCTCTTAAGAGGACACATCTGTGCGAGGTGTCCTTTGAGAATAGTAGGAAAATGTCAACAGAGCAGCCATCCATCGTCCTCTATGATATCCCCAGGAACGTGCCTGCGGGCCAAGGGGGATCTGGTTGGTCCCCCAACACTCTCAAAAGCAGGTGCGTCTTTTTTCTTGCCCACTCTCTGGATATTCGCATTGAGAACCGGTGCGTTAGGATCGCGCTCAATTACAAGGGTATTCCGTTCACGACCGAATGGGTTGAATACCCAGGTATGACTCTCATTGTGCAGCATGTGCAGCATGGAAATAAAAATTCAATATGTCTTTTCATTTCCAAGATATCGCGCCCAAATTCAAAGCTCTCGGCTTAGCGCCCAATCCCGAAGGAACGCCCTACACGGCCCCTGTCATTCGGTACACGCCCCCGGGCTCCAAGGAGGGCCAATACACCATGGACTCGAGCGCCATCGCCGACTTTCTCGACCGCACGTTCCCCGCGCGCGCTCTGTACCGCGGCTCGCCCCAAAGTCAGCGCGCCCAGCGCGAATTCCGCGATCTCATCCAGCCGTGCGCCTACGTTCGCTTCAGGGCGTTCGTGCTCCATGGCGTCGCATCGCAGCTGCACCCCGTGAGCGAGGCCTACTTCCGCGGGTACCTCGTGCCGGTGTACGGGCCCCTGGACCAGCTGCTGACGCCCCGCGCGAAATACGACGAGGCGCTGGCACACGTGGTCGAAGGCTTCAACTCCCTTTCTGAATTTGTCGATCGCGAGGAGGCTGCGGGGAACGAGGTGCTGTATGCGCCGGATGAGGAGGGCGTGAGGGCGCCTACGTATGCTGGGATGGTATTCACTGGGGTCCTGGAGTGGCTGCACAGGGCTGGGGGACAGGAGGCGTGGGAGGATATTATCAACTTGAATGGGGGAAGATGGGCGCAGCTTTGGAAGGCCGTAGAGCCGTATGCGCGTGACTGAACTGTTTTAGTCCGCTGGTGGAACTTGGTCGGGGAGCCACGAGCTGTTTCCTTTTCTTATTTCTTGCCGAAATTATCCCCTGAAAAAATTTGCTGTGTAATGTAGAGACCAATTGCAAGGCAGGGAAAACCCCTATTCACGCGTCGGAATGGTGCTGGCCCTTTGTGACGAGGACCCCGGAATGGGAATCAAATACCACGGCAAATGCCGGTCGAAACTCAAACTAGCCAATCACAATGTACACTGTGGATTGCGACTCCTTTTCGGGATTTCTTAAAAAAAAAAGGAAGGCAGTGCTATCATCACTCACATCGCCTGCCTCACTTCCACTTGAAGGCATTCTTTGTCACCCTACGGCCAAAAAAAGCACCAATGTATTGTAGCGAGGCCAGAGAAAGGACTCCATGATCCAGGACTCGACCTCGAGCATACTCGATTCAGTTGCGTTTGCGCGATTCGGGGCCGCACTAGCACTGGACTTACGAGACTACAATTTGTAACCTACCGCATGAACAATGAAGCACAATATTAAGTAAACAAAGGACGAGCCCACGGGGGTAGGAATTGTCTTTTACGGCAAGATCCCCGAAAAAACCTTGTACAATTGTACTGTAAGTTATGTAGTTGTAGTATATAGTGCAGTGCCTATTGTCTACTGGATGCAGAAATGAGAGTACGTATGTGTGTGTGGGTGTGTCACCATGGAGCCGTACCGTAAATCCACGGACGGAATGTGAATCCCTCTTCGGGATGGTTATTAATTGATGCTGATGATGTGCTATCGCTGCCAAGATCTTTTTCTCTCTTCTTTCCTTGGGAGTAGGTAGTCATTGCGGCACATTTTTCGCAAGGTTCTAATAGTCGCCAAGCCAATAATGAACCACAGAGTACTTGGCTCCCCCCAAACCGAACAAAAGCGAAATCAAAAAGTCCTTGGATTCAGACAATAAAGGCACTCGGATATAATTGAGTGGCGGTAGCGTGAGCAAGTAAACACATGGGATGGTTCTGCCCACGGCCCGACATCGAGGGCATTGAGTTGTATGCTAATTCTGCAATCCGATTGTATGGACGGTTCGATAAAATGGATGATGGAGGTGAGGCTGTGGAATTGGAAACGTGAATGTTGTGTGTGTGTGTGATGATGTAATGGTAATGGTTGTTAGGCTGGAGGTGTGGAGGAGGAGGGGTAAGGCTGTGAAAGTGGAGGGGTGGAAGTGAATGCAAGTGGAAGCACGAATCAGAGAAGCAGAGCCAAGCCTACTAGCCCCGCTATTACGAAACAACAGAGCATGAGAGGAGATACCAACGAAGCAAACGGATTCATGGATGGAAGAGAGTTTTGAGACTGCGATAAAGGAACATGCGCGATCATTCCCATTTATAACAGGGTCACGGCGCAATAACAAACAAGACATGGACGAAAGAAGCGGAGATAGGCCCCGAGCCACAAGATGATGACGAGGATGACGGGGAACAATGATCAAGCATGCCGGCCCAGATTTTCGGGCAAATAATTCTAGGGTGCGGGTGGAGGGATGGAAGACGAAGAAAGGGTGTTACTGCCACAGGGGGGGAAGTACGAATGGAGAAGTCTTCGATATCACGACAATAATCCAAAATAAGAGCACCATAATAACTGAGTTGTTGAGGTGCTTAGAATGAGGGGACACGACGACGAGGTTGGGGTGTTATGAGGCCCGATAATTCCCACGCGTCGATGTTCGAGTTTTCCACCGGGAACGAGAGGGTATGCCGTCGACTATTCGTCGATCTGGTGGTCGTGGCAGTATTACTGGAAGAAGCGGGCCCTGAGGACGGGCTTCCAAGAACATTGTCTCCTGCCAACGCACCTCGCCTCCCTTTGGACTCGCTCGGGCGCTCTTGCTTCCTGGAACATTGGAAAGACTTATTTTGACACGGACTCAGGAGAGCCGTCTCGGAGGGCACCAATATATTCCATGGAGAGACTGGAACAATGGGTTGGGGTGGAAACGATTCATCCCGAAGTGGTGCTCGGTGGGGTGGTGTGTCGGAAGGGGAGAATAAGGAATCGTCTGATTCGCTCTCATCGACCCGATTCGTCTGCAGTTCACACAAAGACCCAGAGGCAAAGGTGAAATCAGAAGACGTAGACGAGCTGGGTTGACTCGACACGCTCCATTCGTGAGTATGGAAGGACCCCTGCAGACGCGATGGTATTTGTGAGGCAGACGCGGAGGACGCGCTCGAGACGGAACCAGATCGCGGAGGACCGAGCATCACGCCACCAGAAAGGACCAGGACCTTTTTATCGTCGTATACTTGGCGCGAACGAGTTCTGTCGACATATTGCATCCCCTCGTCCTCTGCATTTTCGACCTCCTCCCACAACGCGGCTACTTCCTCGTCAATCACGTATAATGATGAGTCCAACAAGTCCGTCGCCACCTCGACAGATCCTTCATTTTTGTTTTCCAAGCCAGCATCAAGGGGTAGATTCAACGCAGGAAGAATAGTAGTTGGTGTGGGTTGCGATAATTGTTCCACTTCATCTGGGAACTCGTCTAGTGGATGAGGCTGAATGATGTCATCTTCGTCTACACTCGTCTCTGGTTCTGCTGGGTAGGGTGGAGGTGCCGGTGTTTCAGGTGCAGAGTGGATATTACGGACAGGGAGGATTGGAACAGGCGAAAATGAGGACGAGGTAGAAGCGATCACGAAAGAGGGCGTTAGTGCGGACTGGGTGATTATGGTGGCGGGCACTGAAGCGGGAATGTGGGCGAACTGGCACCGCGCACCATATCTACAATACCCTTGAGCGAAGTACAGACAAGCGGAAGGGCCGTAATTAGAGGGAGACCGGCGAGTCGGACGATCAACTAAGGGAGGTCCGTGTTGGTAGTGGCATAGTTCCTCTGGACAATATATGCCTTGCAGGAAACGCCAGCATGGGTGAGGTGATTTAACAACTTGACTAGGTGCAGGGGGTGTGTCATCCTGCGTCATCTGTGGGAGAGTTGTTGAGCTTCAGAATGATTCACTAGTGGATAAAAAGTCGGTTAGGAAGTGCAGTTAAAGTGGTCGTAAACGCCGGAGCTGGGGACTCGAGGGCGTGGAAGCGAAACGAGGTGAATTTAAGAGGGAGGCAGGAATTCGCTTTAGCTCCATTGTGCGCTGGGCGGTTTTGTCTTTATCACAGTTGATAGAGCGGTCGCCCGCTCGCGACAATAAAAGACGCGCGCCGGATGTAATCATAAAAAAGCGCGAACAACGAAATATCAATGCAAGTGCATTCCAGCGCACAACCGAGCCCTCCGAATCAGTGGATCCGTCGCCCTCCACTGGCCTATGAGTATTGAGGAATCAGGATAGCCAGTGAGCACCCAATACCCAGTAACAAGATTTTGCTTCCGAGGCAGTTTCCGCTTTCGTTCCTGGAAATATGGCTATTTCATTCTGCCTCTGTACACCAGCGAATGTTTAGTCCGAGATCTTGCCCTTGTCTCTAGAGACAGAGTCTCACCATGCGGTGGTGGGACACTCATTCTGGGGATTTACCCACGCGCCTCCCGCCTGAAGGGCGTTCCCCACATTCATCCGGAGAGTCGGAGGTGCGGCAGATGCCTTGACAGCGGTGCTTCATTTCTATCTCGGGTTGGGAGATTACGGACGGAGTACATGCCCATAGCCCATAGTCTCGAGCATGCAATGCGCCGCTCCCGCTCTGAAGCTGTGCACACCTACATGCTATACCCGTGATGCCGCACGCGTGGCCATTGCAAGGTTGTGATGATCTTGTGTTAACACATATCGACCATGGTCCCTTTGACACTGAAGCGAGCCTCGTCCCCTGATTAGGGTGCCAACTATTAATAAACGATCTTAAATTTGACTTTGGACTCGGACGAAGGAGCGATGCTCGTTATCCCGGGAAAGTGCCCGTCGCGGCGGTGTGACAGGCCAAGCTTATGCCAAGTCAATTCTGTTTCTGCCCATGGTGATTTAGAGTCTTGGACTGGGCCACCTTTCCATCGGTTTCGGACTGCGTGGAAATGATCTGGGCGTGTTAGCAATACGCTTGGGTTGGTTTGAAATTACGGAGTCAGAGGATCAAGAGTCCCGGTGGCTGAGATGATCTTCAATTGCGAGTGTTGGGTTGCGAGCGCTGCAAGCGAGTGGACGGGAGCGAGAAAATACCGAGAGCAATGGAAATGATACCAGTTATTAGGTTATTACGCCCTTTTGAGGCATAATTTACGATGACCTTTGGTTGCCGTGGGTGCTGCGCAGCTGACTTAACGCGATTTGCCTAGGCGAGGAAGGTAACGCAAAGGCCACATCTGCTTGGCTGCCACCGTCTTTTTCGTCGACACTCGTGTCGTCGCCGCCATCCTACCTCCGGAGCGCGCTCCCCTGACCCATCCGAGGATAATCCAAGCTTCGGCTCTGTGCCGACATCGGAGGGGGGATTTGGGCGGAACCAAATTGATCATCACACTATTATTTAGTTTGCCGAGCAAACCAGGCCAAGCCCCAATCCCTTCTTCTTTGGATGTTACTTCAACCCTGCTCCTCATAACTAGATCCCAACCTCCCCCCTCTACTCCTTGGTCTACATGCTTTCCACAAAGTCTCTCCCAGTGGCAGACATCGGCCTCGCCCCTGCTCTCCGCTCGACTCTTTGCCTACCCCTCCCCGCCGTCCCATTGGCAGTATCTGCCTCGCAGGACCCTGCCTCCCTTTCTCCCAACTCGAGGCGTCATTGGCTTGTAGAAAAACCACCAATTAATCTGGACTCGAGCTCACCTTATAGGTTCACCCAAAGAGACCCCCCTAGTCCCGTACGTATCCTTCTGTCACCCTTACTTGTGACCTGTAGCCCCCTGCATGTTTTCCATCTCGCCCTCCCATCCCCAGTCTTGCGCATTTTTGCCAAGCCAGACGATGATACTTTTACTGATCTGGCTGCCTATTCAGGTTGCCCCTTCTCAGAGTGCCTATCCAGCGGCGCCCGGAACCACCTCGGCACTTGATCCTGCCGTCCCATCAACTCCTGCTACTTCTTCCGACCCACCGATCGCTTTTCCGACCTCCCCAGATCGTGTCCTTGCTTCATCATCCAACCGCTGTGGATTTTCCTTCAGACAGCTATCTTCTCGCAAGGCCAGCCACTCTGCCATGTTTTCGCGTGCAAAGACCCCCTCTCCGTTACCTACAGACACTCAAGTGTCGACCTCATCTGACTCATCCACCTCCAAAGCGTCCCATGGCCTTTATCGTTCGATCCGCCCGCCTCGTCTGCGACTTCGGCGACCCCAGGAACCCCGGTTCCGCGCAAGGCTAAGGCTCCCCATAATCATGGGGGTCCCCTGCATGACCTCAAACGCTTCCTTAATCATCACCTCCCCCACGTTCATCATTCCGCTAACGACCACGTGCTGCATAATCATGAACATGAACCCCACAATCCGTCCGTCCCCCCAATAGCATCCCTCGCCGCAGCAGAGCCCGACCCTCTTCCACATCCTGAGTTCGTGCCCCCTCCTGCTCAGACTCATCCATACTAAACGTGCTCCCAGCCGACGCAACGGGACTCCCCCCAGTGGAACTAATACTCCACCCTCCCTTAAACCTAATTCTGGTGTGAGTGAGTCTCCGCAAATTGGGAAGATCAAAACTGCCCCTGGGTCGCGTAACTCCTCTGCATCTTCCTCTACATCCGTCAAGTTGGATGTCATTGCCCCCACCACACCTTCCCAGACACCCCACCGTGTCGACCTCAAGTCGGTGGATAAGGCCCATGCTCTCCACCCTGTCGTTCACGCCCCTCCCTTTCTGAAGTAACTCAGGCCCATTTGACCAAGAAATATGGTAAATGGGGCAAGGTCCTTGGATCGGGTGCCGGGGGACCGTCCGTCTCATCAAAGGAAACGCCAAGAACGGTGGCGTCATCTATGCTGTCAAGGAGTTCCGGCCGAAGCGATCCGGCGAAAGCCAGAAGAGTATCAGAAGAAGGTTACTGCCGAGTTTTGTGTTGGCAGCACGCTGAAACACATAAACATCATCGAGACAGTAGATATCGTCTCAGATCATGGGCATTACTATGAGGCGAGTTGACTGCTCCACCCGCTTGCCGAAGGAACTGCCTCTGACCGAGGGGCAATCCCAGGTCATGGAGTATGCTCCTTACGACCTTTTCAGTGTGGTCATGACGGGTCGGATGAGCCGTCCCGAGATTTTTTGTGTCTTCCGCCAGATTTGCAATGGTGTTGATTATCTTCATGGTATGGGCCTCGCCCACCGTGACCTCAAGCTCGATAACTGCGTCATGACCACTGACAACGTTGTTAAACTGATCGATTTTGGCACTGCGACCGTGTTTCATTATCCTGGCAAGGCGCAGGTGGCTGCCTCCGGAGTCGTCGGCTCAGATCCTTATCTTGCGCCCGAAGTCCTCGCGGATAAAACGTACGATCCACGCAAGACGGACGTCTGGAGCGTTGCTATGATATTCCTCTGCATGATCTTGCGGCGTTTCCCCTGGAAAATCCCAGATCCCAAGGTCGATGCTAGCTATCGAGCATTCGTAAATGCGCATCCCGATTTAACCAAGAAAAGACCACCACACAAGCCTTCGGTTAACGTGTTTATTGATGGTCCCACTCGGAACCATAGTGGTTCGACGACTTCGGAAAGGCTGTCCCAGGCATCCTCCGAGGCGTCATCTACCGTCCTACAATCTAGCAACACTGGTGACGCGTCTTCGAGACGATCTTCAACTGATGTGGATGAGCCAACCATCGGTTTGATGAACATCTACGAGCTGCAGGCCTCGGATCTCCTACGACTGCCAAAGGGGGGAACTCGACGTCGACACTCCCCAGTTCCATGCCTGGTCACTTGATTGATCTACGAGAGAGCCCGGTTGAGGATCGGCATATGGACCTCTCGGTTTTGGCGATGCCTCGTCCAACGCAGACCACAGAGTCAGAGCCAACTACCCCTACGCATACCAAGTCGGAGCCCTTCGACGCACTCCTGTTGATGACGCCTCTGCCGCTGCCCTTCCATCATCCGAGACTTCCACAAGGGTTCCCCAGCGACGGTCGACCACTCCTGCCGCCCACTCAGGCATAAACAGGACCAATTCCCCTGCCGCCACTCCTAAACATACCTCCGTCAGCCACGATAATCATCTCCCGGAATCGTGCGGAGCGGCAGTCGTTCCCGCCATGAGAGCGATACCTCCGCTGAGGAGTCGCCGCAAATTGGGGCGGACTCGATCTTCCGCTTGTTGCCACGGGAATCTCGCAGTGCGATCCGTCGGATGATGCATATCGAGCCGTCTGCCCGGTGTACGCTCTCGGATTTGCTGCATGGTACCGGGAAGTCCAGCGGTCTCGTCTGCGGATGTGGCGGTATCAAATGTGGGGGCGGCTTGAACACGCCTCCAAGTGATGAGGTAGCGGAGGGGGACGATGAGGACTGTAGGGGATGAGTGGCTGAAGAATATCAGCCCTTGTTCGCTTGGTGTGCCCGAGCATAGTCATACTACGGCGATGGTGGACGAGAAGCAACATAAGCGCAAGTTCTTCCACTGATACCCTTGTTCGCCTCAGGGTCACACATCACTGCTCACACTTTCCACACTTCAACCTTCGCCATGCTTCCTCTCCAACCGGCGCTGTCTTCCCCTTTTTGCATCCTCGATTCTCACTCTTTTTGCTGACGTTAATGGACAAGGCTATCCGAGAGCGGACCGCAGCCCATTCCGGGTACCTATTCCCTCGTATACACCTGAACATTCGTCCTCATCTCTCTTTTTTGGCATCTACATCATAATCCACACTCTCACTCATCGCATCTTTGCATTACATCAACACACTTCTTTAAATGCACGGCTCACCGTCCCGAATCCTCGATGGCTTGATCTCTCTCCGCTCCGATATTTTCTTTATTTCTTCTGATACCAAACCAGCCAGGTTTATTCCCGCGCCCTCAATTCACTCTCCCTTCCTCCCTTTCCTTCCCCCTTCAAACCTCGTTGCAAACTTGGGAGTCAGTGTGTACACTATTTAGAATCTCTCCATGGCCGAAACGTTGTTATTTCTTCATTAGCCTAATTTACTGGCGGAGCGCGCACTCGGTTGACCATATGAAGCATATATCGAGGTTAAATATAGTGCATGACCAGGGTCCTGGTCCTAGTTTCGCGGGCCTTGTTTTTCTGAGACCTAGAGAGTTTGCGTTTGCCCCTTCACACGATAATCGAAAGCAAGCACTTACATCCCTAGATCGACAGGGGACCCTGAGTGCCAGTATAAGCGCCCGGTCGCAGCCGGAACCAGCATGTCCTGATAATGTGCCTTGCTCTCGAGGCACCCATAGGGACCCAGGGACCCCGTGTGGGCATGCTATAAATAAATATTACAGTATCAGGACTACTCCCGAGCTCATCATCACTATATTTATCTATTTGCCCTGAATAGCTCAGCGATCGCGCAATTCGTGGTTATTGGTTCTTCCTCGGCGGATTCACCGCCCGAGTCTGACGACTCGGGACCATCAGCGGAATTGGAATCCGAAGTGGAATCTGAATCAGAATCTGAAGGTGTCCAGCCGGCTGCAACGGCTCTCGTGGCGCTCTCCAGCTGTTCCAGCTGCCACCCGATGGCCGATTTTTCCATCGTCAACGTCCGTACCTCCTCCCCCAGGCTTTCAAGTGTACTGTCACTGTTGGGAGCAGCCGGCAGCGTTGTCTGAGCACACAAGTTCACGCAGAGCGGAGCCAGTGATAAATAATCGACTCACTTCGCGCCAGATTGGATCCAGAGACAATAGTCATCCAGCCAGATCTTGCTATACACGTAATACACGTCGCTCCGGTCCATGATGCCTTTGGCTTCGAGGAGCGCCCGCCGACCGCACGGCGACCGCCCTTCAGCACATCCGCAACGTCGATGCGCAATCGCTCACATAGCGCCCAGCTGCGAAAGAGGGGAATGCTAGTGCGCGACGGTAGGACGCGCACAGAGCCGTGGATGGGGAGTTGCTGGGGGATGAGGACGTGGGCGAGATGTCGAGGGCGGACATGCATGGTGTGAGGATCGCGAGTGTCCAGGCTGATTCGGTCGTAGGATCGTGTTGTGTGGTGCGCATGTCGTATGCGTGTGCGAAGAGGATCGTGATGAGTGTGAGATACAATGATCGGTTTTGCTCTGGAGAAATTAGATCTTCAAAAAAGAAGAACATGAGTGCGCTGAGCCACGGTGGCCTAAAGTGAGGAGGGCCATACATTCTTTTCGAGGAAGCTTCAGCATCATCGCCTGCTCCGCTTCCGTAAATTGGATGGGTTCCGTAGGACCGTGAAATAGGCCAGTCCATGCTATATGTTCCTGGATTTCCTCGTCATTCACAAAGTCCGCTCTGTGTGGCGAAATCAGCAGCAAGTGAGTGGGATGATACCACCATGAGCCCCAAGGATATGGGACACAGACATGTAGTACTCTTCGTCCCATTTCTTATCTTCATGGGCCACGCGCATTTCAGTACGTACAGAATCGGATGCCGTCTCTGCGAGACGGCCCAGCTCGTTCACCTCATTCTCGTGTTCCCCGGCATACTTAAAGAATCCAGAGTACGCGTCTAGAAAGCCGTAGCGCCGTTGCGCAGACGTCGCAAATGTGGATTGCCCTGGGTCATCGGAAGGCACCGTTTGGGGGAGATGCCAATCGTTCCTTTCCGCTGAGATACAACGGAGAGACGAAAGACCAGAAAACGAGACGCAACATAATCGAGCACGGGGCGTAGTGTGATATGCATGGAGAGAGATGTGTACCACCCGCCCGTTAGTATTGTATTTTCAGGCAAGAAATACACTATGAGAAAATTTAACAGACATACCTTCCAAAAAAATCTCCCTCTCCTTGCGCAGATGCTCTGTTAGATCCTCACCCTCTAGACTCGGTGGCGCACCGGAGTCCACCTCATTCGAAGATAGTACCTCTATTAACGGGGGCCCTTGTTGCCCGCACTTCCACCCGAATTAAGGGATAGCCCAGCCATACTCAGATCGACACCAAGCTCTCGACTGGGGCTATCTTTCCGCACGACGGTGGGAGGAGCCAGCAATTTAGACAGCAAATCCAAATCCTGAAACACAACACCATGGTTCGCCTTCGCTAGGCGCACGGTTAGGAAGCCAGAAGACGGATCGTATGACGAGTCTGGATCATCGTCTTCGAGGAGAGGATGGGAGAATGTGAGACGGAGAAAGTAAGGGTGGACATGCAACGTGAAGACCGTGCTGTCCACATATAATTCGACTTCGGATGCCTTGATGATGGGGTACTAAGCATTCGAACGCCAGAGAACAAGGGAGAGAGAATGTTTACCCTAATGGCGGGCATGTAACAAGAGACAGTGACAGACTCATCATCCTGGCTACAAGTAAATTTCGGCGTTATCATCGTCGGCAATTTCCCTCAAAGGGGCGACCAAAGCATTTAGGCGCCCGTAATAAGGCTGGTAATGATCGATAAAGGGCGCGAACGGGGGCTATGATAGTATAATCATATGTGGCAGAATAATTCAAGGATACCAAATTAAATCCTTTGCGAACAAGTTCAATATTTCATCACTACTAGCCATTATATGTGAAGTCGTTGCCCATAGAGTTAACGAGCTAAATCTCTCCCGAAAGTACAAAAGCTGCCCATGGTTCATTGTAAGAAAAGTGAACCAACCGTAAGTAGGCCCACTGTTCGAGAGGTAACAAAAAATTTTGTTTCTCCGTTCTCCATCTTCCCCACACCGGCTTGCTTGCCGCTCTTGTAAGGCGCTGCGTCGAGCTTGCCATGCTTGGACTCATATGGTATGCACAGCTAGGAGAGCGCTTTTATTCCCATTGGCTGAATAATAGTACACTTTAGTCAGCTCATTTATTGGCGTGGTTTACTGTACTGGAGACCCAAGCATCGTCCGTTCGGGGGTGAAATGGTTGGGGCCACCATCGATTTATCGCTGAGTATCGACCACGCTGGAGGGGGAGGGGGGACGGACTTGCAGATCTTTCACTTTGGAGAAACGTGCCCACGCTTATTCCCTCGCTAGTCTCGTGCCCAAACGTTCAGGGGAAACGTGACGAGCCTTGGAAAGCCTTGTCGATAATCGAACGGTGAACTGACAGTGACATGGACTATGGTCACGGGGAAATTGTGTTTGACAATCTGAGACCATAGTTGTCATTCGTGGTGACCAGTCAGGCTGTGACCACCCTCAGGCGAAACAAATTGGCGGGCGTTTCCGTGGGTCAATTCCTACATCCTTGGAGTGGAGGCCGCCTATTTGCGAGACAACCGCGACACGCCATATACGAGAGTAGAAACTACGCGTCTATGCCTAAGGCCAAGAATTCGTTCTATGGAGTACGCGTCGGCAAGGAAGGCTCCAAAGTGTATGGCTCATGGGATGAGGTACGTGCATTTGTCCTGGTTATCAACTGTGTGACAATCGACCTTCCTCTCTTGCAGGCCTCTAGCAATGTCACGGGATTTCCTGGTGCAAAACATAAGAGCTTCCCGAGCCGTGCTCAAGCAGAGGCATATATCGCTACACCAGAGCCTCAAATACGTGTGTTATGGCGCCGGCGTATGCCCCCATAATCAATCTCAATGATGTCCCTTATAGTGTCACGGTCGAAGCAATCCTCAGGACGTTTCTTCATGATAGATGGATCCACCCCGGCTCCAGAACCCTCTTCCTCGCAGAGTAGTGCTCCCACTTCGACATCGCAAAGACCCCCTTCATCGGTAGATAGCCCCGACTTCGGTGCTGACTTTATTCCTCTGTTGCCAAGCTCCCCAGAACCGCCCGAGATTGTATTATCTGATGAGCAGCTAGCCATCCTCGAGGAGGTTCTAAATGGACGATCCCTCTTTTTCACGGGATCTGCAGGTGCGTCTAACCTAAACTGGTTAAACTTGGGACTCACTTAGGCACCCTTAGGCACCGGGAAATCTGTCCTTCTTCGTGGTAAGTGAGCACATCGCTCAGGTTGGCACGCATGGAGTCACTGCGTGCGCATCGTAGAGATTATAAAGAGGTTGCGGGAGAATTCCATTTCCAGACAGAGCGTAGCTGTCACCGCGTCTACTGGTATCGCAGGCGTCAATATCGGGGGTGGAACACTCCATTCGTTCGCTGGTACGCGTCTTCCTACGTCCCTGGTGTTCTGTATAGACTGTGACGCACACCAAGGCATCGGTCTCGGGAAAGAACCTGCTGAAGTGCTCGCGAAAAAGATTGAGAAAAACAGAAACACCGCCGATCGATGGAGGGGCACCACTGCATTGATCATAGATGAAAGTGAGGCAGTTCTTCTTCAGACGCGTGCGGAGGTTGATCACCATACCAGTCTCCATGGTAGATGGCAAATTGTTCGATAAACTCGAATACATAGCTCGAGTCGTGAGAAACTCTGACAAACCATTCGGAGGAATTCAGGTCTGTCTGGTCCTCCCACATACAGAAAGGAATCTGATCGATTATCGTAGTTAATATTAAGTGGCGATTTCTACCAGCTCCCCCCCGTTCCCGATCGGCATGACGGCGCGGAAATCCCGGCTGAGTATGCGTTTGACGCCAGGACGTGGAACAAATGCGTGAAGAAACACGTGATGCTAACCAAAGTCTTTCGACAGACGGATACGAGTGAGCTCAACCAATCTCTAAAACTTATTTAAATTAGAATCTTCTGCCTTTCACAGGGTTCATTAATGTTCTTAACGAAATGAGGCTCGGAAATATGAGCGCAAAATCAATACAAATTTTCAAGGCCTTGTCGCGACCTGTACTGTATCGGGATGACCTTGACCCCGCTGAGTTGTCTGTAATTTTCGTCCCTGATGTCCGTTTCGCAACAGTCACATATCTCGTTCGATATAGGTACCCCACCCGAAACCAAGTCGACGCGGCCAACTGGATCAGGCTCAACCAGTTGCCTCTTCCAGAACAGGAATTTTTCGCAGCGGATTTTCCAGTAATGTTTCTGTAGTATCTCTTGGTATTTTAGAGTCATAAATGCCCTTTCACAGGGATATGACATCCGCGGCCAACCCATCCCTCCAGCCAAGGCGAAAGAACTCCTCGATCGACTCGTAGCTCAAGACAAGCTCTCTCTGAGAGTATGCACATACGTGGCCTCCATCGCTCACCTGATCCCACTTCAGCATCCCTTTTCTTATACAGGTCGGCGCCCAAGTAATGCTGATCCAAAATATGAAACAGGGTCACCTCGTGAATGGTTCAATGGGAACAGTTGTCGCATTCGATACTGCAGAGAACGCGGTGCGCCAAATGGTCGATATTGCCAAGGTGGACGAACGGACCGCCAGGAATGCTGCAAGACCCATGCATGCCCAAGGGAAAGACGAAAGTACACCAGAAAAGCTCGTTCCCAAGAATCGGATGTGGCCGATTGTTGAATTTGAGAACGGGATGAAGCTTATGCACGTTACTATGCCTGTTATCCTAAGTGTTTTTTTTTTTTTGCTGACGAGCTGTGGGGTCGATGGTTTCCTTCGTTACTACAGGTGTGCCCCGGTCGGATTTTCTGTTGTTAATTTTTTTGGTGGTGTCGAAGCCCAGCGTGATCAGGTGGGTCAATAGAAATTATCTCGGTTCCTGGCATATAACTCGGCTTCGTAACAGGTACCTCTTATCTTATCGTGGGCACTTTCCATACACAAGAGCCAGGGCCAAACCCTGGAACGAGTTAAGGTGGATCTGGGGAAAGTGTTCGAAAAGGGTCAAGGTAACGTGGATGAATTAATGGTCCTAGAATGACTCATATTTGACATACGTATCTATTGTCACTGCAAGCCTACGTTGCCATCTCCAGAGCCACGTGCTTGGAATCATTGCAAATTCTCAATTTCCAACCTAGCAGGTATGCAAGGCTCATCCCTATTTCTGTCTTGTGGCTCCGACCTCCCATCTCTCACCTTTTCATATTCAATTACGGCTCTGTGTTGATCCGATCCCACCACTAGAGTTTGGGCAGACCCACGAGTCATTGAATTCCACAACCGTCTGGGCATCAATGATTCTGGCGATGGTGACGGGCAGAAGGGTGCCAACGAGTAGTACTTTTCTCTACGAAGAGATTTAATCAATGAGCCCGAGATACCATTGTGAAGTTTAGGATGGGACTAGGCCATGGGATGCTTTTTATCTTAAATCAGATACTGTTGTCCATCATTCTTTGCATCAGAAGTTGTAATGAATAACATGATCCTCAGCCATCTTGGGGGGTCTCTATCATCTGGGATGTGTACTGTCCCTTATCACAACCTACAGCCTGAATCAATGGTGAGACAGGTAGTATTTCAGATGTATTGGTCCTTGCTGGCTCACTCACCCCTGTGGGATGTTTCCAGAGCCCAAATATAAGTGCTCAGATGAGGTACAGGCTGCTGATTAGCCACTTATTCCACATGAAATCTCACCAAACCTAATGTAATTACTCTGGATCTCATCACACACACATCTAATTTGCACCAAACTTTGTACACAGCGTGTCCATACATTTACCGACTGTTAAAAGGTCTCATAGGAGATGGAGCAAAATTGGGGAAGATATGTTACCTGATGCAAGGAATGATGGATGACTGTAGTATAATGTATGTACAATCATCCATCATTCCTTGCATCAGGTAACATATCTTCCCCAATTTTGCTCCATTTCCTATGGGACCTTTTAACAATTAGTAAATGTATGGACATGCTGTGTACAAAGTTTGGTGCAAATTAGATGTGTGTGTGTGTGTGTGTGTGTGTGGTGAGATTTCATGTGGGATAAGTGCTGATCAACCTCTACTCAACTGAGCAGTGAGATTTGGGCTCTGGAAACATCCCAGGAGGGGTGAGTGAGCCAGGTGCCATAGTGGATGATAAATATCCATTAGAGAGTGAAGATGGTTCCTGAGTTGTCCAATTGGTTGATGCAAGGACTGATAGATCTGAAATACTACCTGTCTCACCAATGAATCAGGCAGGCTGTAGGTTGTGCTAAGGAACATTAACTACCTACAGTACACATCCCAGATGATAGAGACCCCCCAAGATGGCTGAGGATCATGTTATTTATGATCTGCAACTTCTGATGCAAAGAATGATGGATGACTGTATACTGTAAGTATTTCACCGTAAATTGCATCACACTGCATCACCTTCATTCATAAGGGCGGCAGTCCTTGGGGTTATCTCCAATTTGGAGCCAGAACACTACCAGTACAAAAGAATATACGAAGAATGTACGGATTAAACTGAGGTACAAAAACAACGAGAACAGCTTTGAGCTAAAAATGGAATGAACGAGAAATGTCCCGGCTGTGGAATTACATATTCAAAGATTGGGGGCTTCCTAGGTGACATGGGTAGGTCTGGAAGGTGAAGGTGGCGGGGATGCCATAGGTGCTCTTGAAACCCCCCTCGGGCTTTCTCGCGCCGCGAAAGGATCCGAGAGATCTGGAGACCCCTGATGGGCACCGGTTTGTTCACTGTATGCGGTCGGAGTATCAGCATCATCCTGGAAGGAGTTACCGGTTGGTCGTGCTGGACTGCCCAGGCTCGCATCTGATGATGCGACATTATCGAGTAGAGACGGATTGGCGGTGACCGCTCGCCTCGATGGATGAATGGAATTCTGAGGATGAAGAGGGAGAGTGGGCGCGAAATCCTCATCTTTCGTGAAGTATTGTGGACGAGAAAGAAGGGTCGGGGTGGAATCTTGGTCTTTTCCAGGGTATTGTGCGGGAAGGGGAAGTGCCAGTGTGCCGGTCTCCTTCCCACTGTACTGGGAGCGAGGATGAAGGGAGGAGGGATCCTGTTCTTTTCCGGAGTACGGCAGACGAGGTGAAGACGGGACATCTGATTCTTTCGAGGACGACTGAGCTCGAGGAGGAAGTGTGGTTACACGGGTGAAAGACGATCCATGTTCGACGTTTAGGGGCAATTCAAGGGGTAGGATAGGTAATGGAGCTTCATGTACAGATGTTGAGGCTGACGAGGGAATCTTGGAATGATGTAGATCGTCGAAGAGGAGCACACTAAACGTGATCAGGTCCTCCATAACGGTATCCTTCCAAGTGGTTATCGAAAGAATGTCGCCTGTCCTCGGCACTTCATCCTCCCCAAATATAACAGACCCAAACACAATTGCAAGGTTCCGTGCATCCATTTTATTTTGAGGGGAATTTGCAGCGACTCGAGCAAGATGCTCTACCAGCACTCGCAAGGTCACCTGATGAACTGGTGGAAGACGTCGTATCTTCGACTTTAGTATTAAGAAACCATTGCTGATATGCTCCTCTGAATATATCAAGTATCAGTACATCCTGAACAAAGAACTGCCTATGCCATACCTCGGTCTTCGCTATGGTGTAGTCGTTCTTGCAATGGAAATCGGAAAACCGGCTCAGGCAGTTCGCGCAGATACAGCTAAATCGGGGAAGAAATATCAGATCCCCAGGCCCCTGGAGCTCCAGATGAAGATCAACCTTGAGAAGACCAGACACCGCGTATACGTCCTCTGTTATGGGGTTAAACTGGAATGCACGTTCGTTACGTTCGATCTTGTGTGTAAGCTACAACAGAGATGGAATTCAGTGTTCGAGCCGGAACGCAATCTATTCTACTCACCTCCTGCACGGCTGCATGTCTTCCAGACACCTACATGCAAGAAGCTAAGAAAGCGAGTGAAAACAGTAGTAGATATGGACAGACCCTGTAGATACCCTCGGCATCCATGCCTAGGAAAGAAACGCACTCAATAAATTCAAACCCTAGGGTCTTTCACCTGGGAAACACGTACCCCGGGCCTCCACTTCACGAATACACATCAGCACAATCGACGGGGCCTCGTTGTTCATGTTTCGGGCAGTGGCATAATCTACCAGGCTAACACCGAAGATGAGATCGCGACATTCCCCAACACGATAATTCCAATAAAATAATTGCGGGGGGTAGCCCGAGGAAATGCATACGCCACAAAGTTCTTCACTCGGTCGAGATCTGTGTTCGTGGATATCTTGGCTACTGCGGTTTGTGCGTATGAAGCGAGCTGACAGAAAACAGTCAGACTAGGGCGATTTGGCAATGGTGAGATCTCTACCGATGCACAAGTTGATGTCGTAGAACTGGAAGCAAAAACGTCAGTGAAGGGGAAGTAGTCCGAGGAGGGAACTCAAGTACGTTACACAATCTACATAGACTTGTAGCGCTTTGCTCATTACCTCACCAGATTCGCCCACAAACAATATAAGACTCTGGAGGGAGCAGGTGAGTGCACGACTTTGGTACGCATCCTTGAGACATTACATTATATCCGGCTTGCAATATCTTCACTCGCCGTAGCCTGAGAGTCTCGAGCCAATGGACGCCTTTTCTATACTCTTTGTCTGATAACAGACACAGCGGTTCCGGTCACACGCATTTAATCAGACTCGCCTCCGAGCTCACCTGCTTCTTCTGCCTCCTTTTTGGCACGAATGCCCCGTAGTCCATTAGTAGTTCGATCAGCACTTTCCCTCGCGGTGCTTGCAGCCCCAGCCCGCTCTCGGTTCTGATCCAGAAAGCCAATCAACTGATTCAATCCTTTCTTCCCTTGGTGTGCCAGATCTGAGAGGGATGTGCCCGTGACGGTTGGGGATCGATTCCGAGGGCCTGTTTGAGAGGTTGTGGAGGGGGTTGGTGAAATGACATTGGATAGAGCCATCCTTTCTCTCTCTTCAAAACTGGATCTTCGTGGAGAGGGTGAAACGGCTGCATCGGACAGGTTGGTGGCCGCCGCGGTCCCAGAAGTCGACGTACTGGCCCGATCAGCCGATTTGTACTCCTTAAATGAGGCAGTTCGATGGCGGTTCTCGACACATATGGGACAACATGGACGCACCTCAACCTCCTGACATTTCCTCAAGTAATTTCGTTTGAGTCGGGGGAGAACGTTCTCCACATATTCCTGATGAGCCAATGCAGATTCTTTGATATCCTCCTTGATACGTTTCCGAGTCCGCTCTTGAATCTCGCGCAATGAATGCAGAGGGGTAACACATCCTTCTTAAGGGTGTTGGCGAATGCACTGCGCGTCTCAGCCTCACGTTCAAGGTTGTCACGGAGCTCCCGCCAAGCGACCCGAATGGAGCTGGGGTCTCGGTCATCTAGGAGATTATCAAGGGCTCTAGTGTTCCTATGAAGTCGCAACAGCCCTTCCACGCTAACAAGGAGGGAAATTCAGCCTGAGGCGATAGCAGATCGACGGACTTTCAGAACTGACTATGCCTCCTCGATTCGAATACGCTCTTGCATGAAGGCTATGTAGGAGTCACTGAGTGTTTTGAGCTGATGATCGAAGGCCGGTATTGGGCCATTAGACTTCTGGTCCAAGCCCTGCGAAGACATTGAATATTGGCTGTGAGCAAGCCAAGTCAATATTTGCTTCCGAAGCGTCTGCCGGCGGTCATGACAGCGAACCACAGCAAGCAGAGAAGGTCTATCAAAACATTGCACCGGTAGTATTTCCTTTGAGCCCACGTACCTGAAGGAGCACATATGCCACTCAATGCCTATTTTATTTTTGGGCTAGTGATACAATGCCATCTAGCTCGCTACTTATTATGGAGCGAGTGATTCACGTAGACCCCTTATTTCGGCAGTCGTAGGCGAAGGATTGGTGTGCTAGCAAATTCGACCCTCCTCACGAAAACCACACTCGTGTGTTTCTACAACCAGTCGCACCCATCACGAAGAAAGGCTACCTGACTCTCCCAATATCACTCTTAGTCGGGGAACCGCCCTCATTACGCCCACCGTCCGAGTCGCTGCGCTAGCTCATAGAGGTAATTCCGACTAACCTCTACCACGACTGCTTCTCCATGAGTCTAGCCGTGCACTGCAGGCTTATTGGGCGTGTTACCATGGGAACACGTTTTCACCACTGCTCAGGTCCTCAGGAATCCTCGAGGTCTTCCCGATATTATTGATTTCGCCAGCCGTAAACGAACAGGTTTTTCGAGTCCGCATCTGACCACTGATTGTGAACCAAGAGAGCGTCAGTCCCCGATTCTTTGTTCCGAACCCTAGGGCATTAACATCTAGAATTGTGGTATTTAACGTTAACCAGATCCAACGCGTGGTGTGCGTAGCACTCCCGCTCGACAGTGCGCCGTGTTCAAGAAATCAAACCAAGGTATACGTCTTATTCTTTATCCGCTAGGGCTTGTAATAATTTTCTCTTGCTGCTTTTTCATAGAAGTCATCCCTATCCCTTGGATCCTATGTGCACTGGACAGTCCCCCTTCGTCACTCCCTACAGCGAGTGTACCACGCTGGGGTTTGCGCAAGATGCTCTTGATGTTTGCTGCACACTCTATGCGGTGCTAATATTGGGACCTATCCAATATATCATTAGGGATCGAGTCTCCTGGAGCCTGGAACGTGGAATGACTCCGTTCTGAGTGCTTCAACTTCTGTCGTATGCATGCCTGTGCTGAATACAGCAAGACCAGCTGCAGAGCGTGGGGCCTGGTGCCATTTGGGTATCCTCCGGTGGTTTCTGTTTATGTGCGTACTTGTTCCTTCCTAGCCTTTTCGTGTTTCTATCTACATTACAACCTCCATGAGTCAATGCTAGTTCACTCTGCTAAGTCGCCACGCTGTGTCTACATAATAGAAACCACATATATTTCCTGAGCAGGGTGGATGACAAACCGGTATCGGCTGGGCGATGGAATCAAGCTCAACATGAACAAAGTGGAATTGATTCAGTGAATCAAAGATGTGTACTCGGCGATCCATGTTGAATTCGCATACAATGCCTCGAGCAGTGTAATATTAACCCCCTTGCCAGAGGATTACGCCGGTTATGTATCCTTCGGTTTGGATAAAGTCCACGTCAGCTGGTAAGGGTAGTGTTGCCGCGACTCTGCTTGGCGTGGCTTAGACTTGACTTCGGGCGACTCCGCACGACTTCCGCGAGACTTGACTTATCTCTGAAGTCCAAGCCAAATTTGGGACTTGACTTGACTCCGAGTCGACTTGAATCCTTTTTTTGTATACTTATATGTACAATAATGATAGCATAGAGTCAACCTCTCATCTGATATTTCCATGACCTTGCTCAAGTGCCTAATGTGTCTTCTCACACACCCCGGCCATCCAGCATCTGTGCAGTGCTCGCTCTGAAAATGGTAGGCCGGAAATTAACGGTAATTCCAGCGGAAATTAAACATAAAATCCGGAAATATTGTTAAATCCGATCAACATCCCCGAAAAGACCAAAACGTGGGGGGAGTGATTTCACCACCAGGGTTGCAGTAACATAGCTATTGCACTGTGGAGTGCTCTAGCTACATGAAGCTCAATTATATGTTCTTTCAGTGCAGATATATTTGCTAACAAAGTCTTGACTTAAGTCTACTTCAAGTCAAGCCAAGTCCTTCAAAGCCAAGTCTGAGCCGAATATTTGTAATCAAATGGCTTGGCTTGACTTGACTTGAAACGGACTGACTCGGGACTCAAGTCGGCTTAAGTCCGAGTCCACGGCAACACTAGGTAAGGGCCGTAAGGCCACCAGAGCGGCAAATCCCGAAAAACGCGTCATTTGTCGCTCGTAACAGTGCTGTGCTCCTGCGTTTTCGCTGCGCGCACGGCAGAAGACCCGTGTATAGCGGGATTTATCTTTCCTCTCGGCAGGCTCTCTTTCCATGATATCTCCACTCCCCCAGTCACTGCCTAAGGAATGCCGCAAGGCAGAGAAGATTTTCAAGTCGTTCATGCAGCCCAATCGCAATGGGCTAGACGGCGTGAGCAGACCAGCACTTTGAGAACGGGGCAAGTATTGAGCCATCTCTATCAGGTTATTCCCCGTCATGTTCTCGCAAACGCGCGAGGCTTCGTAATATTCACTGTAGTTAAGGCAGGCTTTTTGTTGTCAGCCCGTGGTGGCTCTGGAATAGTCATAGCCCGACTGGGAAATGGCCGTGAGCATCAATTCCCCCACTCCCTCTCTTTAAACCCAGATCCCTTATCGTCGGCGTCGACAGAATGGTCTGCCCCCTCCGCTATTGGTACAGCGGGCATGGGATTCGGTGGACAAGCAGGTGCAGGTAACGCCCATTGTTTCTGTGGCCCACCCAATGCACTCACTCGCCATCCAGAGCTGACCGAATTTCTTATCGTATTAAACTCGCAAGCTGCTCTCAAGTCCTTCATGGCCGCCGGCAAGATCACGGTCGGTGGTAATCTATCTGTTGCTCTTGGACCTCTTGGACGCAACGGGGAATTAAGCGGGAGCGTCAACACCCGTGGTAAAGTTGCTGCCATGTACTCGTATTCGAAAACCAGGGGTCTCTTTGGTGGACTTTCAATCGAGGGCTCTGTCATCATGGAACGACAGGACGCCAATGCGAGTGCCTACCACACCCCAGGTGTCACTGTCAAGTCTCTACTCAGCGGCCAGATTCCGCCCCCTCCATGGGCTTCAGGTCTGTATGAGGCCCTTTCAAAGGTTATCATTAGCTACGCGGGCTGGATCGACGATGCCCCCCCACAGGATCACATGACCACCGGATCCGAATACGCCTTCGGGAGAACTTCTTCAAACCCGTCAGTTGGCCAAAGCAGCACAGGACCCTTCGGAAGCGGCGAGTCCGCCAGGAGATCCACAGTGAGCGCCGCCGCTATTCGGCCAGCCATCACGGGAAGAGCATGGTCGGATATCGATGACGAGGAGGAAGAAGAACGCAAGTCCCAGTTCCGATCCCCGACCTCCTTTACTCCATCCGAGGCCGACCGTATACGTGGTGAAGATCCTTTTGAGGCATCTCAAACCCGAGGCCAGGGGCCTCAAACCCATGGTTTTACGACTCACTTTGATTCCGATTATGACCCTGTACACGATGGGTCCCATTCCCGCAATACTTCCAGCCTGATTCATTCTCCGGAGTCTTCGCCTCAATCATACGGTGGTGCCCTGCGAGCCCGTCCTCCTGAAAAGCAGGATGATCCTTTCAATCACTCCGCATATAGCAACTCCGCTACTGCCTTCACTGGTGGACGCTCGTCGTATTCGATATCGCCAACAAGAACTGGCGGGGGTTTGTCTAGAGTATCTCCCCCCATTAGTGCATCGACCACACCGTTCTCCTCTTCAGCACATTCGACTCGAGCTCTTAGTCCAGAGATAACCGAATCCATTGCTAATGGCTTCGATCACGCCATTGCATTGTACGATTATGCGGCTCAAGAGGTATGATTGGCTCTTATTCGAGAAAAGATCAACCTCATTGAATGGAACTAGGTGGGCGATTTGTCATTTAAGAAGGGCGATATTATCATTATACTCCAAAAGAGTGAGAGTACAGATGATTGGTTAGTCACTGGTTTCTGGAAGCGACGAATTGCACCAGTCTTCTGATTTGGCTTCCCTCGCCATCAGGTGGACGGGTCGAATACAGTCCCGCCAGGGATTATTCCCCGCTAACTTTGTTCAAGTCGTCTGATACACCTCATACTGCCGGATCCGGAGGCGGACCATTCAATTCTGTGGCTTCTGTCCCTTGATCCCGGACCTGGTTTCCACCTGTCGTTTCCCTCCTGCCCCTTGTGATCGTCTCTGTGCTTTGCCTCGGCCCCCTTGTACTCAAGATGTAGCCCCTTTAAGACAATATATCACCACTGGATGTTTTTTTTACACCTCCGACTTCAGTCTCTTAATAAGTTTTTCCTCGGTCATGAACGCAGCTTTGGTAGCAATGTGGCGGCTTGCTCAACTCTAACGTGCCACCCGAATTCAGGGCAAGGTTTTCCTGTGCTTTCGCACGACCCTGCCACTCCTTTAGCTTACAGAATAACAAGTCCATCGATTCCGTACCCTACGGCTCTTACTTTACGACCCCGAATCCTGAACATAAACTGGGCACCAATGCCCGGCGCCGTACTAGTTGCTCCTATCCCCCCCCTCGCCCTAGAGGAGACCCCTCTTCGATGGAATGGAAGCACCCATTTCCGTGTTTATCCGATGCACAAATTGGGAAAGGAGCATATGCGTAGACTTCAAATGGGGTCCCAAAATCTTGGAATCAACTGAATGAGTTTTTGGCGTTACCCTTTTTTGTTCCGTTTTGAAGGGCAAGGGCCCCGAATATTAACTATGAACCCCCCCCCCCCCCCCAAATAGCAACACCAGTGCGATTCTCGCAGTACTGTTTTGGGGGGATCTTGCTCAATACTTCTTGGGAGCGCTGGCCTAGTAAATTCACTTGTCAGGGCAAGCAAACCAAGTCTAGGTCCTATCAAATAAGCCTAGGCATGAAGCGTGGGAAATTGATGGAAATTAATATCGCACCACCACCCACCGTACATAAATACTGGTGTGGGTGTGGTTGCCATGAAATAGATGGGCCTAGACATTGGAATAGGCCGTTATCATCGTTGGAAATTCAGTCACACCACGATGGGCCATTTGGGCCCAACTGAAAGTCCAATACAGTAATTGGGCTTACTGCAAAAGAACGGGGGGGCACCAATAAGTAAGTTAGCTACCCGGGTTCTCTCTGCATCGTTGTATGATCCGTCTGGCACTGAAGGGGCCGACATCAAAGATGGCGTTCATCAACGCCAGCCACCGAAGGCTTAGATCAGCATGGAAGTCGCGGGAATCTCCGTTGTGGTCTTTTGGTTCCGATGATCGGACCCCCCTGATTGGTAAGTCGGAACCCATGCCAAAGCAATCTCAAATGATGAGGGACCTTATGATCATGCTATTCACAAGTGAAATGGTGAGAGAAGGATCGGACTCTTACAAGATAGCACCCCTTCGGAGTCGTCCTCCCTTGATTTGAAAACAAGAACCATGGACCTGTGAGATTACCTACGAGTCACATCTCTTAAATGAACCAATTTAAATTACAGGCTAAAAAAATTGAATGAACGAAATTGAATTTGAAAAAAAATGTATGGTGAGCTTTTTTTTTGTCTTCGTTCGGGCGGCCACCTCTTCAAAGTGGAAGGTGCTTTGACAGATACGTACCATCTTGTATTATGTAATTATTGATATCTCGATATCTTATCGGCCAGGTCTTTCCGGGGGGAAGAGGGCAACCCCGGTGAAATAACTTTTGTCAATATCCAGACCTTTGGGCCCGGTGTGGGCGAGAGAAAGGGGCCCACCTTCAGTGGTTCCTCGGGTGCCACAAAGGCCCAAAATAGACTCTGAATAAAGTCGTACGTAGTGTATGATGGAATGGGTTCGTTCGTTCACTATGAAGACATCTCGTGCCTCAAAAATAAATCCAATAGAATAAAAGAGGAGAAAGGGCTAAGGAAAAAAGGGGGGGTGGGGGGGTTTACATAATTTTATGCTGCTTCGACCAATATCGCCACTTTACCACATCCGAAGTATCTCTATACATGCTACCTGCATTTGTGCTCAGCAGCTCGACTTCGTCTCCTTTCTCAAGCACACAGTAGGCCCGCTGATATATATATATAAGTAAAGGATCGACAGGGGGGGGAAAACAAAACCCCCATGACATTACTGTAGGCAACTGGACGCAACAGTTCCCGCTGTGCAAGGGAGCCAGTTGCCAACCGACAACGACTCACCTGCTCAACGGATTAGTGCATGTTGCATCATTTGTATCATATCATGTGGGGGAAAAAGTTTACAACGCCTGGGGGATCATGCACGGTATCATCGGTCCGTAGCCTTAGTACCAGTACCATGGCCAGGGGACGGGGCCGGGCATCACATATTCATCCTATGCGTGCAACACTGCGCATCAGGGGGGGGGAGCTGGGTGACAAACGATAAGAAAAGGCAAGAAAGTTGACAAATGGGCATGATACCCAATTTCAACTTTCGATGACTAACAGCCACGCGCGGCGCGCCAAGAAGGAGCAGAAAAATGGAATCCTGAACTGGCATTTACACAGCGGGGGTTGTATGTACCATAGGTAGCAGCAATCATATGAATAATCATGGGCATGGCAAAAAGGTGAAGATCGTACGCGGTTTTTATGTATATATGTATAGATGGAGCTGATTTACCAGAGAAGGGTTAGAGGCAGATGGGGCGGGACCAGATTGAGGGAACGAGAGATAGAGAGTGGGAAAAAACACTAGGTACTGCTACTGGGGCAAACGAAACATTTGACGAGGTCGAGGTGGTCGAGCGGGAGTGATGCCAGTGGAGAGAAACAAATACGAGCGCGGTATCGGCAGGGAGGCCTATGTGAGAGATGACTTGGGAATAAACAACTGCAGCTGCCAATAACGGGAAGTACTGTGTAGGTAGGCGCGAGGCGCAGAGAGAAAGAAGGGGATTGCTTTGGGATGATGATGATGGGCGAGTGTGCGAATTGTATGTTTGCCGTGCGTTAACAAGTGCTGGTTAGTTCGAGTGAGTGAATAAATTCATGAGGCGGATGGGGTAGATCACGTAGGCAGATGTGGGAGTCGGGTACTTTTTGGTTATGGCAGACCAAGTGCTCGTCTGAGTCTGTTGTCCTAGTGCTGGGGAGAAGGACGAGGGTAACGGGATCGTGGATAGTTTCAGGGATCATGGGCGATCCCTGCCTGGTAGATAACAAGAAGCAAGCTGTGCCCAGGGCAAGACATCCACTGGCCAGGCAAGCACCCCCCCAAAATGGAATAAGGGATGAAGAAATGAGATATGTCGCAAAGAGAAGATGAAGAAACAGAACACGGCGGAAAACAGAAAAATGTGAAGCACAACAGCAGCACAGAACAAGGAACATATAATCAAGAAATGAGTTCGAGGTCGAGAGGTTGAGGTCCATCACGATTTGATGTCCGTCGCAAAACATGCCCGCCAGTTGGGTGCATTGGCAACTAAGTATAGGGAGGGGGTGATCCTAGGCTGAGGGAGCCAATGATGAATAAATCGACCTGACGGGGGGTTGCGGGGTATCTTCGCCCTGACCGTTCCAGCTCACGTTCGCACTACTCCCACTCGCCGAACGTTTGTGCCAGAAGGGCGGACTGGCAAGATTATTATTCCCGTTCGTCTGGCCAGCACCAGCGGCACCCTCAACACCGGGAGCAGTGGCAAGAGACTGAGTGAACGGCCTACCACCCGAACCATATGTTGGAGTTACCAGTGTATGGGCGCTTGCCGAATGCGAATGACCAGGGCGCTGGAGAGTAAATTATAATCGCGAAAAAAGATCATCAATAATTGGGACTGATTCCGAAAGAGAAAAAAAATCCTACGGACCGGTGTGAATCCGATATCACTCTCAGGAGGCCTGCCATCCGAGAGGGAAGACAAATGACGGTTGTGAGAAAAGTCAGGGCGACCAGCAACAACCTGGGCGACTCGTTGAGCTTGCGGAGAAGGAGTGGTAGCTGACGATGCGGTGTTCGAATTAGTCGTGTTCGGGAATGGGTACGGGGGTGTAGGACCATCTTTGCCATGAGCAGTGTCCCCATTAGTGAACTGGAGTCGAGAAGAAAAAAGTATTAATTAATGAGACTTTTGCTCTGGTACCCACCGCGTGCTCACCTCACTGCCTCGTTTAGCACTGATACGAGCAAGGAGAGAAGAAGGTTGATCACTAGGGTCACTACCGGTACTCGTAGACCTATTGTGTGTGGCGCCAGGGCTATTACCATCCGGAGATGTCGCACCAGAAACTGGAGTCACGCTGGCGGTGACAGGGCCAGTGCCGTTGGGAGCTGCACGAGACTCCGTGCTGCCTGGAGCAGGGGGATTGGGATTGCCAGGAGCACCGGGAGCTGGAAGTTCGGTGTGGATGAAACAGCATCGTTTTCCATAGGGGCAGGAACCAGAGACCCAGAAAGTGCGACAGATCTCGGTCTTGTACTAGAGAACAGGCAACGTCAAAAAAAAGAAGATGCGAAAAACAGGGGGAATAAAACATGCCTTCGGATGCCGCGCAACTTTGCGAATCTCCTCTTCGCCGTGGGCGAATTGACACTTAGGCCCGTACCTACAGCTTCCCTTCTCTTCCCAGCTCCTGCACAACTCGGTCTTGTAGAGACCCAACTTGCGGTTGTTAGCACTGGG
The DNA here is from genome assembly GCA_014904985.1 of Hydnum rufescens UP504. NCBI lineage: Eukaryota > Fungi > Basidiomycota > Agaricomycetes > Cantharellales > Hydnaceae > Hydnum > Hydnum rufescens. The sequence continues at coordinate 349,011 of MU128915.1, forward strand.
ACCATTAGCACCGGGGTCACCGGCAACCCCACCGACTCCGCCTGGGTGAACTAGACCTTGTTGGGGAGGAGGAGGATAGGGTGATGGTGCACCGTAAGGGGAGGTTGCTGTACCACCCGGTGTGACTGGAGCACCTCCGGGGCCCCCCTGAGGGCTATGTCCTGTATTATATCGTGCATAGAGTGCGTTTTGGGCTTCCTGGGCGTACATCTCCTCGTAGTATTGTTGTTGGGATTGAGGGTGCTGGGGTGCGTAGCCTCCCGGGAGACCTTGATGCTGGGCATGGATAGGAAGGCCTGCACCATAGGGTGACCGTGCCTGTTGTTGCTGTTGCTGAGCATGTTGCTGGGGCGGGGGCTGAGTAATATAGGTTTGCAGATGGTGCTGGGGATGCGGGTGGTGGTGGGCGTACGGATTGTGGATGGGCGAAGGGCTCATGGGGAGGGGACTAAATTGGCCGGGGCCGGCATTACCTCCTAGGCCAATTCCCAAGGTAGGAAGACCATTTGCGACGCCATCCGAAGCGCCATTGTGATGCACGCCTGGAGGGCCAGGACGGTGGTGGTATGGGAGACGACCACCGGCGCCAACGGCGACAACGGCGTTCGCGTCGGTGAGGTTCGGGGAAAGACCATAATCGTACATCCCAGACTGCTGATGGTGGTGAGGATAAGTACTGTGCAGTCCGGGCTGAGTATAGGACGAGGGAGCTGGGGTGATGTAGCCAGGAACGCCACCGACAGGGCCAGTATATTGATGAGGAAGGACACCAATGGCACCAGCACCTGAGGCATAGCCCGCCGCAGCGCCTCGATGATAATCGGTACCGGGGGCATTGAGGGATCTAGGGTACTGCTGGGGCTGTTGGTGCAAGCCTTGGGATTGGTCTTCGCTGACCTTGCGTGCCAATTTTGGGGCCCCTGGTTGCTGCTGCTGCTGGGGCCAGTCGGTAGGGATGTGGTCGACACCCTGCGAGTACTGGCGATCGGTAGAATACACAGCCTGAGGGTGATCGGGATAGGCACTGTGCTGGAGAACAGGGAAGTGAGGGACAGAATGGTTTCTCGAGGCGGAGACGGGGGGTGGGCGATAGTCTGGTGCGGAATGGACATTGGGGAAAGCTACCTCCTGGGTGGCGGAGTCGAACTTTTGGTCACCGTTGGAGATATTGAGGGTCTTAAAAGCATCCGAGAGGCCATTGGAGTCAGTATCGAGGGTCTTGTCCTGGCTTGAAGGCGCCGTGTTCGCGGCACTGTCCGTCGAGACGTCAGAGGAAGGCTTGTCGCCAGATTTGCCTTTGGGGCTGTCTTGGGTGGGATCTGGGTGATGGTTGCCATTAGAGAGCTTTGCCCCAGAATCTGCTGCTCCGCTGGACTGATTTTTAAGGAGGGTGCGTGTAGCGGTCTTGTTGCTGTTGGCAAAAACGATGATCTCTTCATCGAGTGATTCGACAGGAGCACCGATGGATTGAGTGGGCATGGCGTCAGAAGTTGGGGTAGTCTGGGGTAAATAAGACGCAGGAGCTTCCATTTCTGGGGGGACAATGCGCAGGGGGAGGAGTGAGCTCCCAGGAAGACCGTGTGGAGAAGGGGGAGGGATGCTCACGAAATACTTGGATAAAAAATGGGATGCGGGCAGGCGCGAGATATTACTGTAGCAGGGCTTGGGGAGAAAACGATGACCAATCTGAGAGCGACAGATCTGGGATAAGATGACACTAGAGTAAGCTTACTGGGGTAGGAGAAGGGGGCAGGAGAAAGGAGGAGAAGGAGCCGAGGGAATGGTTCACCTTGAAAGAAGAGAAAAGACCTGAACCCAGAAAACGAGGGCAGGGCCGTTGCGCTCAGATGAAAAACCGCGTTGTTCAACTTGCGTCCACAGGAATAAATATTTGCGGAGGGGGCCGAGCAGGGTTTGTTTACGGGCGAAATGTGGACCGTGCGGGTAGGGAGGGGGGGTAGACAACGGTCGGGATGGATCCCGGTGGACGAGGAGGGGTGGCGGGAGGGAGAAGGGGGAGAACGAGGAGACGAGCGAGCAAACGGAGCAATTAATGGCGGAGGCAATAACAGCCACGTTTTCAGTTTTGAGGATTTCTGACGCGAGTCGGGCGCTTATGCGTGCGTGAAATTACGTGGAAATTCAGGTGCACGAGGAACGCAGCGACGCAGGAAGGTACAACCAAGCAACGCCAAGCCGCCGTAGCGACAAGCACAGTATGATTCACGCAGTTCTAATATGTGGGTGCGCCCGTCGTAGTAGAGGCTGGCACGACAGTGACCTCTTTTCTTGCAGTCAACACCACGGGCACGTCTCGCCTCACAAAATTCTACCTACCGCCCTCGTCTCTCACTCCGGCTCAGAAAGCCGCCCTCCCAGCCCAGATCTTTCACCTGGTTTCTGCTCGACCCAGCAGCCTCTGCTGCTTCCTCGACGCACCCTCTCTTAGTACCACCTGGGAGCCAGACACCCGCATCGTCTACCGATGCTATGCCACCCTCTTCTTCGTCTTCGTCGTCGACAGCTCCGAGAGCGAACTCGGTATCCTGGATCTAATTCAAGTGGGTATTGCCGGGCCACGCCCCTGCACCACATCAGACCCTGACCGCACCCACAATATAGGTCTTTGTCGAATCCCTCGATCGCGCATTCGAAAACGTGTGTGAGCTTGATCTCGTATTCCACTTTGACCAGGTAAGAGAGGGTAAAATATATCTTCTGTTGGCCTTGCTTGAACGCCCCAAAGGTCCATCACATCCTTGCCGAAATCATTCAAGGTGGTCTCGTGCTAGAGACAAATGTAGATGAAATCGCCTCTGCAGGTATTTGACCCCCCTGCATTCCTTACTGGTAAATCATCGGTCCGATTATAACCGTCCCCAGTCTCCGAGTCTCGCAAGGCTCGCAAGGAATCGTACTCTGCTGCGAATCCCCTCTCATTGGCTGGTAGTACTGGAGGGATGGGCCAGCGAGGCGCTAATAGCATTAGTACCCCACTCGGTTGGCTTGCTGGGAAAGTGTCCGGCCTGACTTCCGGATGATCGTTCATTCCCGAGCAGTTGTACTTGTTTATTCTCTTTTGGTCATTTCATGAGGCTGTCACCCTCCTACCGTAAGTAGGTTGGCGTCTAACCATTCGCGTAAACTGCACACATTCAATGGTGTGCTAAATACGTGCCCATCAACCCCTATTACTTCTTATCGTTACACTGTCACCTTGCTTCTAGCCAGCTTTTCACATGAACCCAAAACTATCAGTTAGAGGCCCGACGATTCCCTCCGAGTCCGCCGCATTCGACTCCCGCCCTCCCCATTCCATTCCCATCCCACTTCCTTCTCCACAATCTCCAGAGAAAACTCACAGACAGCTTCACTTGAACCACATACAGTATTTCCAGATTCACTGATCCACCTCATCACTGCTTCTCTTGACTGTTCGGTTCGGTCTCGGTCTCTAAACTCATTTCCAATCCCCCCGACATTCGACTTTTTAATCATCCATTTCCTCCCAGGCTTTGTAATACTCCTTCCTTTTTCGAATTGCTGAATCGGTCCTTGCGGCTTGCGAAAGGGACAGATGAAAGCCCCTGCCTGTCGCACCATGTCTCACCCCATCCTCTCAGCTGTTGACACTCGACGCAGCCCCTCCAATAAAATCCGATATCATCCTCACTTCGCCCCTTCTTCGTATCTCCCATCCTGTCCACAGCATGAATCATCTGTTCCTCTTCGTCATGGCAATCGAACCGAGATATACATATATCAGAGAAATCCCTTACTGGTACTCATACAACACAATCAATTGTCCTCGGCTCTCTCTCTGAAATGGTTCTAATCTTGGTCGGTGGTCGCGACACCGCCATCGGAGGTTGTCATTTGACGAGAATTGGCACATTTTCAATTACAATACCTGTCTTCTACCGCAATTCCCTCATGTCAGGCGGAAGCCATCGATCGAATGCTTCTGAGGTGTCAAGTGGATCTTGTGGTCAAGCCTTTGTCGCGAGTAGGAGCCCCCCAGGAGTTTCAACTGAATTGGTCTGTGGAGAGGGGGGTCCGAGGGTATTTCGGTCGATTCTTGATAGATGGTCTCCATGATGCATCTGAATAGTCGTATCATATAGTTGTACTTGTGAGTCTGTACAGCAAGGGACGGGCGAAGATCACCATGACAGTAAAAAAATAGGCAAAAGAGAATAGGGCCCGAAGAACTCACACGCCCGGGAACAGATTTGGTATGTGGAGCTGCATGCTATCACACGTAGCTATACCCGGATCCCCAGGGATCTTCGGTGGCAAGCTATTTGCAGATAAGCGTGCCCACTAGAAGATGAGCAAGGGAGCATGGACGGTTCGGCACTTGCCGACAGCTCCGCTCCATCAATTGTCCCTATCTGAGAATAAGGACGACGGGACATTCTGAGGAAAGTCTGACCAATGCGAGGTGGAAACCCCCACTTCCAGGGGCCTAGTTTTTTTTAACCTCAGTGGATGTCCCACGGAATCCACTCCTGGGCTGATCCAGGGAAACTTTATGGTGGCTGGAGGTACCTGATGAGGACCAATTTGATTCCTCCTAGTTTTGCTATGCTGGAAAAAGCTCGTCCACTAGACTACCTATTGAGCTCGGAGGATACATATACAGTAATATCCCGCCTTCTATCGATCATTCTGCGCCCCAATTCCCGTTTGGTACCTGCTTTTTGATGAATATGCGAATCCACCTCCCGGGAAACTTATGCCCCTGGTGTCGATTAGCATCGAGGCGCCACCGGGATGCGTCAGGTGCTAGTGCCATACATATCGGACCCACTTCCGGACACCCCCTAAAAGTCGGGCACACTTGATCATAGCGTCTTTCAATTCTTAGTATTTTTGCGTAAAATTGGTACCAGCAGCATCCTCTTCATTACAGTACTGTACATGCAAAAATGGCGAAAATTTGTAAAGAAAATGGCAGTACAATCCTTCCTAGCACCAATCCATATAAAAATTTCTCAGTGCTGGAGCCATGATCCCAAACTACATATGAAAAGTACAGTCTAAAAGGTGCAGGACAACAGATGACATAGATCAATTAAGATAAAAGTTTCCAACTTCTGGGTCAGGTGTAGTAGTTGGTGACATCCCCCTCACGGGCCCTGTCGGCAAGCCACATCAGTCACCTCCATACTCGGTCCGGATTGCATAATGTTTATCCGGCCACCCTCGCCACCATTAGCGGGCCGGCATCACCTGATAGATACGAGTGAGGTGAGGACCATGACGTCTTGACTTTCTCAAAATCATACACAGCCACGGTCCTTCAATGGATTATTCTCTCATCCGGGCGATGAGACTTCCGCCCCAGAGGAATATCGCTTGGCTGCAGCAGGTGACACAGATGCCGGGGCCACAGCATAAATACAATGCCTACCAGCGGTGTGTGCAGGGAACAAACAACAGCACAAAGCTGTGGAAGGCAATGTAGGCCCAAACAAAATGCTCACAATAGCCCCTCTCTCACCCTCCCCAAGGATGATTGATGGCTGATTAGATGCGTTGAAATTCGTGGGTCAGGATCCACCCCACTCACGCTTTAAGATCTTTGAGCCCCAGGATTGGCTTGAAGGCATCAGGAAGTGAAAAATGGGCTGTTGAGGCTCTGGAGTGCAGGGCGTCCTTGCTCCACAGCCTCCACAACATTCAGAGTGAGCAGAGTAAATAATAAATCATTCATAATTCTCCAACCACACAGTAAAATGGCCTGTGATCTTCCATTTGATGTCGGATATGCAAGCATGCAGTGCTGGCATAATTTGAGCCAATTCACATCAGTGTAACGCCCAGGAGTAAGGACTCTTCTCCGGAGCGCGCAGAATTGATTCTGGATTTCCTGATGAGGGCCTGAATTGCAGATGATGGATGTGTGCATCACCCACCAGATCCATAACCACACGACATGGATAGTTCTTAACATAGTGCCATTAATTGGGGTGGTGCGTGGGGGAGGCAAGGGGATGCTCAGTGTCACATGGACCATCCGACAAACAATAAGCCTGTTGGAATTCAGATCCGGTGGGCGGAACTAATGGTTTGGGCATTAACCCCTATCTATACGGAAGCAAGCATACCCATTGGAAGACTGCTTGTGGGCGTCCCCTAAGTCCACGACGGGCTCCCTACACTTGCCTACCTTGATGTTTTCTTAACCCCTATTTTTCTCGTCATTTTGTACCCTTTTTTTCTCCCTTTTTCCACATGTACTTTTTCCTCTATCCCGTAAACCATAAAACTAGCTAGTATACTCAAATGTTACCAGAGTTTGCCTGTAGCCTGCCCCCTGCCCGAGCAGTAAGGCACCCTTAAGAGATCTCCATTCCGCTCGTCGTTGGATGCTTACATAATCTATCCTCGTTCACTAAACCCTTCTCGGCCAGTCTTATGGTGAGATGGGCTTCTGAAGAGAATTACGGAGAAGGACGCGCTACAGGAGTGTATCGCTCTCCTTTACCCTATTGTTTCCCTCCGATTCTAACCCCTTTGGTGGGTCGAGCTCATTTGAGCCATCTGAATCTGCGGCGATTTTCAGGCCGGAAAATAGATCTACTCCCTCATTTTTTCAGAGATCGGCCTAGGGGCCTTTTCGTCAAGGCCTCAGTTTTTCGGGCGCCTGTGTACGCTGAACGGTTGGCACTTTGAAGAAGCTTCGCTTACTGTACCATCCTCCGCTCGGTGGCGGCGGTCTCATCGGCTCGGGCAGTACCGGGTTGTTCTTCCCCCGCCCCCGCACCGCACCTCCTATTTTATTCTCCTTTTGATGAGTTTAGCCTTGCCTCCCCCTTTTTCTACCCTCATTCAAGAACATATTGCATAGGCGCATTCATATTTAGAGAATATGCGGGGGCGCGCGGGGGGTACGCTCCATTTGGTATAAATACGTTTGGTGAAAGTCGAAGATGCGATCAATCTCTTCGCCGAAAGAGCGATATCGAGATCGAGGCTCCATTAGGGTGGGGCGCCATCTATTCAGGAGAGCGGAATGGATCGGCATTGGACAGGCGAGTATATGATGAGGCAATTCGAGGTGTTTCATTATATCTTGCATTGGGAGAGTGCCGGGCGCAGATCCGCCGAGGTGCATCGGATGGAGGTGGTCTCGGGGGTCCGTCCCTCATTTGACCTCTGTTTTTTCTGATTTTTTAATACTTAGGTGTTCGCGTACGGGGGCGTAGAGGGTTAGAGAACTACGGAAAATTGAAGGAAGTGCGAGGCGTACAGGAGAACAATGTCCCAGTCGACTCGGGTATCATGAGACGAAAAGCAAGTGGTCCAGGTCTTCCATCCCCGTGGCGGCAGGAAAAACCCCTGTCAGGGTCTCACAAAGATCACGAAGGAGACAACCCATGATGAAGGAGAACTAGGGTGAAAGATCCGAAGCATTTCGGATTCTGTAATGAATCTATTCGATGTCAAGGGCGATAAAGCAGCCCCTCAGCCCAACCGTGGGCCATAGGGCCGCATATACAAGACATACAAAACAGGCAGCCACAGATCCATCCAAGTAAAAGATGCTGTCAGTCTATGAATGAGATGTGAATGTTTTGTGATTAGGGGAAGAGGTTCATTGGATGGCGCACCCTGTCATCGGCTGTGTACATACCTGTTGGAGTTCCACTCGTTGCTTATGGTATCCAATCCACATTACACTTGGCTCTTCCCTTTTTGATGTTAATCGTATTAGGCTCTTTTGAGAGATGTACAATTTGATCCACACATGAGGTATTTCGTCATAATCGTACAGGGATCCAGTACACGCCGCGTATGCCCATGTAATTCAATACGATACGGTTTCCATTGTTGATAAGTACCCTATGCTTTCGTCCATTTTGCTTCAATCTCCATGATGCTCACAGGAACAGATACCTAAAGCGAAAGAGGGGAAAGAGAAAGGAGCATCAGCACGCGTTCAGGAGCACCGCCGTCGAGCCTGAAATATGTTTAACCTTCTCATCATAATCAGTCCATTCGCGATCTTCTAGATCAACCTCAGTGAATCGCGTCCCGGATTCTACCCCGGTGGTCTGCCACATTCCCTGTACAAACAAGTCACGTACATCAGGACGCACGAAACAAAATAGGAAATGTGACAATAATGGCTGCCTGAGTTCAATAATGAAGTTAAATATGCCCAGTAGAGCGAGCACCACCGAACGAACGAGAGGAAACGAATATCAGGGAAGGTAGAATTTCGGGAAGACTCACGCGTGGATCGAAATCAGTGAATTCGAGGCCACGACAATCCAATACGAGTAGGGGCGCGAATGACCTGGAGGACTCGATTGTATAGGGGCGTATGGGGAAATTTGGATCAAACTTCGCCGAGCTCTCGCGTTTACACATCCCACATCGCCAGACAAAATGCGCTGTGTTCCCCTTGCTTCCCGATAGTTCGTGTACTTCCTGCAGGTGACAAAGATGGTTGTAGAGTGTGAACATTATGCGAGGTCACAGGTACTTACCGTACGATTTAAACCAACGAACTTGGGGTGGGTTTCGTGACAACTGGTGCATTTCACCTTGGAAGACCCACATCGGCATTGGAAGCAAGAAAGTCAGGAAAGGGCGGATACCAGAAAGAACCAGATGCATTGGGTTGAGTGCCAGATACTATAGAGAGACTTGGCTCAAGCAGCATCATTCACCTGGAAGAAGAAGTCGAAAGAATCGTTAGAGGGAGCGAGATCCGTGACATTTTCCAGGTCTGCTTTGATCGACAGCATCAGTCGAACCATGGTTGTCCAAGTTAGTAGGGCGGAAATTAATTTCTGGGATACTCGGCATCGACCGCCTAACACCGTAAACACGGTCCCAACGCTTCTGGCCTTGCCGCCAGATACAGTCTACGCGTTCTGGGCACTCTCTGATCTTATGATATGGGCGCTTGAACGCCGCCGAAATATTACATTTATTTTCTTTGTTGCGAGTACACCCGACGTCACACTGGGCTGGACACGGTATGATGTGTCATGGAAATTCACGTAGCCTTGTTCGTTTGTAGCTATGACTGCCCCTAAGCAGGGAGCGCTAGGAGGAATTACACGCCTTTAGAGCCTCAGCCGATCCGAATATTGCAGCAACCTGGATGCAGTCCAGAGTCGCGCGCAGGGCAGTTCTTCGCGAGCTATGACCATTAGGGACAGAGGCAACCGACAGGCGAACATGATCCCTCCTCGGGGAGAACACCTGCATTTACGGAGAACTTAGCTTCTCGACGAGGCACAACAAGGCGAAGGCTAGTGCCAGCCGAATATAGGGTATCGATCCGTATTAACTGGGTTGGACTCAAGCGCGCTGTTTGATATACTAGCTAGCTATAGGGGTTAGCTCGGGAGGTAACATTGGTGAAAGCACAGCATAGGGTCGATTCCGGGTTGGCAAGGCAAGGATCAGCCTGCGGATTTGAAATAATGGTTTCTTCCCCGAGGGGGATTGGAGCAAGACCGCCTAAATGGATGGTCGTCCGGTCCACTTCTTGATTCTGAGAGAAGTTTGGACGGTGTCGCGCGAGGAGCTTAAGAAGTAGTCGTTGTCTAATTTGCATCCGCTTCCCCGGGTACTGGTGGTCTTGGGTGGTCTCGAGTCTCTTGACACTCGTCCCGTCAGTGTTCCCTCGGGTGCGCGCGCCCGCGTACTGCCAAGGGAACGCCTGCTTCGTATCGTCATAAAAGGACGGAAAGATTCTCGAAAACGTTCCCCCCAACTACATTTACTTACTAGACTCGTGTATGCCCATACCCCTGTTAGAATCGTCCAGCTAATAATTGACGCGATCTACTCTTCTAGACGCGAACGCGACAACCATGTCCAAATCAATCTTCAAGCGATCCCCCAAATCTGCAAAAGTCCCCTTGCCGGATCTCGACTCCTCAACATCATCACTGACTCCCCCTCTCCCTCCGTCTACAAGACCATCCGATTCTGTACTCTCACTGCAATCAGATTCGAGCTTGCTTACAATACACCAACATAAATACGTTCCTTCGCCTCCAGCTCCGTCGACCCCGACCGAAAGAGCACCATCGCCACTGCAAGGTGTCGTAGAGGAAAGGTCCCGAGAGTTGTCCATATCGTAAGTCGGTGTCGTAGCCTCATGAATATTCAGGGATTAAAATTAACCTGCTGTGGGTATAGTCCTATACATAGAGCCCAATTTTCCACGCGCTGGTATCAACCTCAGTCGGAGCAGAGTCGTAGGCCATGGCGAGACCCTTCTCCCACTCCTCATCGCTCTCATATCCTGCGGAGACATTCTGTTCCTTCTGAACAAACAGTTGCATTTGAACGCACCGCGTCGGCCGTTGCGAAGGCTACCAGAACCGAGATACTAAATGGCGCCAAAGTCATCACGCAGGATGTCCTGTTGCTGTCCGTAGACGTTGCCCGATTGATACCCCTACCAGGACTGGCCGAGGTCACCTCTTTACTCCTCAACATCTGGGGCTTCGTGCAACAAGTGGAGGTGAGCATTCGATATCGCTGATCAGCCTATCGCGTCTTTTTCTTGCTTACGTTCGAATATATTAGTCTAACCGGATGGCTTGTCTGCATCTCGCCGAACGATGTGCAAATATTCTCTCGTCAGTGCGTGCGGAAGCGGAGTTGGCTGGCCCAGCAGTTGTGCAAACCCTGGAGCACCCTCTTTCTCGACTCGCTGAAACCTTCAAAGCTATAGGAGCTCTCTTGCAAAAGTATGGTTCTGATATATCGTCCATCGACTCAAATTAAATTGAAATACGACCTAACAGGCAGGCGGAACAGCCGTTCATCAAACGATACCTGAAACGGGAGTCCATAATGGGCCAAATTCAAGAATGTCACGAAATGCTCAGTGACAACTTGAATTTATTCGGAGTACGTTGGCTACTCACTCCTGGGCCATTCGATGGAGCTGTTCTCAAATCCTCTAAATCCAGATCGCCGTGCAATTCCGGATCCTTCAGGAGGTACAAGCTCATCGACAATCCGTCGCCTCTGCAGGGGATGATCGCAAACCACTTCCCGCTCCTCCCCTTGCGTATCTCCAGGAAGCTCCAGACCCCAGCGATGTGTTACCTACCATTATTTCACATCACAATGATCGCTTTGTCCAGGATTACCACCAAGACAGTGCCGACCTGCGGTGCACCATTCGCAATGCATTGAGCTCCAACTCTGATGCCCACCTAATTGAGGTTTTTCAACTTCGGCCTCTTCTTTTAGTTTTTACCCACCTAATTATTAGGCTCGCCATAGGTTCTACAAGTTCAGCGGCCCGAGATGGCCGAGGCAATAAAGACTCTGCAACGAGCCTTAGAGGTATGCACTAAAATCCCCCGAACGAAGTCCTACTCATGAGCGTTTCACTAGGATCCTCACCTGACCTCGCCTACGTCACGAAGAGGATCCGCCATTCCTTCGGCGCATTCCAGACGAGACTCTGGGCGCTCCACCCATGGATTTCCCGAAATGATCTCTCTGGATAGTTTGCACGACGAAGAGGGGGCGGAAGATCAGAGTATTCATCGCGAATTCATAGAAGAGGAAATCGGCGCTCTCAGACGATTAAGCGGAGAAGAAACGGATCCTGGTTTGCCTTCTGTGCGTCTGACTTTGCTCACTATTGTCGTTGTGCTGATTTGTCTTGGGATGGGTAGTGGACAATCACCAGATGGGAAATCGACCGAGACCAGCAGATCGGAGTCGGTTTCTTTAGCGAAGTGTACAAAGGGACGTGGAACGAGAGAACGGTTGCAATCAAAGTTGGTTCCCAACCTGACGTTAGTAATTCTTGAAAGTCTTCATGGGAATAACTCTCTACAGGTCCTGGCACCCATGACGCCGGCCAAACTTTTCCTCCATGAGGCTCAAATATGGAAGAATCTCAAAGTACGAGCCCTGTTGTTTGTGGCATAGTGAGAGATTGCTGATTTGTTTGGCATGTAGCATCCCAATGTTCTCGAGTTACTCGGAGCATCAAGTTGTTCTTCGGACCCGCCTTGGTTCTTCGTTTCTCCATATATGTTCAATGGAAATCTTGTACGATACTTAAAAGAGCACGAGGGGAAAAAACGAATCACTTACAAATGGTGAGGCGATCGCATGTGGGGACGTTCCTCAGCCCTAACAGTGGTCCCATAGATACATGAGATAGCGGTCGGAATGGAATACCTCCACGGTCAAGGGGTACTCCACGGGGATCTCAAGGTGAAGTGTGATTTGGGTGACTCAGGGTTTCGGGATCATTGAATCAGCCTCGTTGTAGGCATGCAATGTTCTTATTGACGACGTGAGTTTTCGCACGAGTCCATCCCCCCCAATGGACAGCCCACCTCTGACCGTTTCATAGAACTTCCATTGTGTCATCTCTGATTTTGGTCAATCGGAGCTCAAATCCGAGGTATATCGACTTAGTGGAGTGACGAGTCCCAGTGAGCGTCCCCATTATTTCACTTTGCGTGGAGTGTGTCATGAGCACCCGGCTGACTCGGGTTCTAAAGAGGGGACTCTGCGGTGGCTTGCACCTGAGCTGATGGGTTCACATGGGGCCTTGTCATGGGAGGCAGATGTATATGCCTTCGCAATCTGCTGTGTTGAAGTGTGTAATCATTATTTAGGCCCATTTGTTCTATTCTTATCTTGCTGACCAGGTTCTTACCGGTGGAACTCTACCGTGGGCCAATTTTGACGATGTGGTCCGTGCACTTCCTCATCCTGACCACCTGGAAACTGACTTGTTGGAACATAGATGGTCCGACACCTGGTCCTCGGTTAGCATGCTTCACTTTTCGCCCGATTGCTCACAAAGCCCTTATCAGCTATTCTCTCTGCAGAACGAGACGAACGTCCCGTAATCCCCTTGACTCATTTGACGTCCCTAGGGCTCATCACCTTGATTCACCAGTGTTGGTCCCGAGCACCATCGGTCCGACCGTCCTTTGAAATTATCGCAAATAACACTGGGCAGCTCCTGAATGGCATTGGCGGACTCGAGGATATCACGCCGAAACCAAAAGTTCTGGAGCTGTCCGAGTCCCCGGGGGCACACAGTCCATCGCTCAAACCCGTCAAACCCATGGAATCTTCAAGTATGTGTGCTTTCTACCCAAATAAAACATAATAAATAACCGTGTTGTCAGGCCCTTGGGACGATGAACATCTTGACCACCTCCGTTTTGAGGAATCGCCAACGACTGATGATTCTCCCGATAGCGAGGATGGCTCACGATATACTACGCCTCTCGAACGATCCATTCAATCGATTCCTCGTCTGAGCATCGACGATGGCTACGAATCTCCTGTCCCTGAAGACGATTTTTCCAAAGAACGACGAGATGAGCGACGCTATCGACATTATCTGACCCATCCGTATCATCCCTCTCTTGTCCTCCCTCGTATGTGGAAACCTTTCGTTCTTTCCCTCTCGAATATGAATTGACCTTCCTTTCTCAGTGTGGGCGCCAACTCACGTGGAGATAGGTGCTGTGGGATATCACAAGAGTCCGCGTGGGACCTTTGTCACATTGTTCAATGCCTTTGATCCGAAAGGAACAGCATCCTCTCGTGGAAAGCATCCCCCATCCCTGAAGGGTGTCCATACTGCAGTGCAGACCGAGGAGAAGCGAAGCACGATTCGAAAAGGAATCGAATGGGTGGGAGGATTCCTCAAGCCCCCGTTGAAACTTGGCGACAACAGAACGATTGCAAGACAATACCCCTTCCTTCTCCGCGCGGGCCATAAGCGATCCATCGTCGTCACAGAGTCTGCCATCTATGTGAGTCTTTATACGAGCCATAGATGCGTATGGGTAGTTTACGCATGAGGTTTCTCCCAGCGATATATGCTTACTGCTGACGCGGCCAAAGCATGGTTTGCTCAGCATCATGCAACCATCTTGGAGACGTACGGACGCAAAAACAAGCTCCTTAAAGAGGATCTTATGTTAGGTAGGTTTGCATATGATAGATTTCCTCGTGTCGCCTTGACTGACTCCAAAATTGAAAGTCATTGGTACACTGGATGCGAAGGATTACGGCCTTTGTAAGTCTGTTTTCCGGTCATTCTCAGCGCTAGTCGATATAGATATTTCTATGATAGTTGTCAACCACTCCCACCCTGACGGCCACGCCCGCTTCAATGTGTAGGTATTTTCGCTTTCAATCTGATTGATCTTTTCGTTACATTTCCTTCATTGACAGGTACGTGGATCGACGCGAAGGAGAACCATTTGGGGAATGGACGACAGGTATAGATATCTCCATTTATCCGTGGTCGCTACAGCTGAGCCCCGCGTCTGCTGCAGACACTGAGACACAAAAAGGTCCACACTACGAAGACTTATCATCTCAGGCTCCGAGTATCTCAGCCAACAAAGTTTCCACCATCCGTTCTGATCCGTACGTCTTCTCTCCTCTTTTTCTTTCTCTTGCCCGAATTATCTTGAACGCCAATACGTTTTATTCGTCCTCGCAGTGAATCCCACCATACACTTGTAATTGCTCGGCTGCGGTTCAAACCGGACTCGATGCAGCCCACCTCTCTATGATATATTCTAATCACCATTATGCAGCTGTATTCTTTCCCCTTCATTTATTCATTCGTTGTATTCAGAATGGACTAAATTGATATTCTTGTCTCCCTTTGTGCACTCGCAAGTCACGTCAGTGGTCCCCAGAGATAAGGGATAATCGCTAGTCAATCACCCTCTCCACTCAAATAGGCGCTCGTAAGCCGCTCAAGGTCTCGTACTACTGGTTAAGTTGCCAGAGTCTGAGGACACGGAACGTGCCCCAGACTCGCGGTTAGATAAGCGAGGGTCACGTTTTATTCGCTCCTGGCGCCGCCTCCCTTTTGTTTCCCTTTGCTGACAGAGATTGAGAACGAGGAACGAGCCTCAGTCTCCCAGTTAGATAATCAGTCGAGCGGCAGAGTCAGGTGTTCTCGACCGTACTCGATCCGCTCGACTGGAACTCTCACGCATCGATCTTCCTCATCAGTTTGAATATAAGTTTTGCACCCACCCGCCTCCCTGTTTGCTCTTACTGTTGGTCCAATGAACAATGTGCCTGATGTAGGGTCTTTCAGTTGTGTAGCCTACATCCCGCACTCCAAGGCTCCAGGCCATTCAACCTGGATCCTTCAACCCACCTAGCTGTGACCACAAGCGAGAGATTATCTAACTCCACAAAACAATGTGCCTAGCGTAATCACGTTTTGCGCTCCAAGGCTCCAGCCCAATTTGGTCTGACCAAATGATGAGCAATTATCTAACCTTATGTAGGCACGAGCCCTCGGCTGCTAACCTAGAACACTACAGGATTCTTTGCACGCATCCTCGTATCCTGGACTGACGTGGACATGCCAGTCCCACAATTACCGCCAGAAGTCATTGGCATTATGCTCTCCTATGCCGCACCTCGATTACCAACCACATTGCTCAAATCCTACTTGAGACTCCGTTCTCGGTTTGCCGCTCTGGCACTCGTGTCCTGGGATTGGTACTATGCAATCCTTCCCTGTCTTTATCAGGAGGTCGCGATCATACTGGGCGACCAGAAGATGTTCTGCCTCCAACAGGCCATAGAACGACATCATGCGCTAGTTCGCACCATTATCATCGACTCGATCGACTGGGAACCAGATCTCCTAGGTGAAGATATTCAAGATGATTTAATGAGGACCATGGTCCTCCGTTTTTTCGAAATATGCCCTCAGCTTCACAATGTGGTTGTCAATGGGTGGAGCATAAACTTCGTTATTAGCCCTTGCATGAAAAAAAAGAATTTCTGGTCGATGCCTCCCTATGTGCAAATTCCCGCCGCGTCGGTCCGCCGTTTCACACTACGAATGACCAGCAGAATCCGGGGCTGTGCCGAAGGGCTCATCGATGGGATGAGAGACTTTAAGACCTCTCTTCGGGATCTTGAAGTCCATTCCTTGCGCAGTGAGGACATTGAGGTGCCCCTTCATCGATTTAAAATCCCACGTATTCCGAATCTGGAGCGAATCGCACTTTATGGGGGTCGTCCATGTTGGAAAGATGTCGTTTGGATCATCGGCAGTGCGCGGACGAATGCAGGGGTGCCGACACTGAAAGAACTAGTGTTGATGGATGTGGAGACTCTGGGCGATGAGGAGATTGTTAAGCTTCTATCTAAATGGAGCCTGGGGGAACATCTGAGATCAATCCAGATCCGGTCACATTCGAAGTGTAAAAAGGTCTGCCCTTCGTCCATCTTGGAGCTTTGCCCATCCCTCGAGCACTTTTCATGCCTTTCCCCTGCGCCACTGGCGACTTTTGCCCCTCTTCCAAGCTCCCTTCGCTCTCTCGAGATTGTCGATTCAATGTTTGTGACACCCGATCGGTTACTTGCTGGTATTGAGAAGGGTTGGTTTGATGGACTTGAAGTACTCTACCTCCTCTTCACTGGCAACCGGGTTGCGAGTTTGGGATGGGATCGGGCGCATGCTAGCATCCAAGAAGCTTGTATAGCCCATGGGACTCGGTTTATGGTGAAATATTCAGTATGTAACCTAATTGGTACCCAACTGTCAAGAGATTAACGGGATTGATAGGTATGATAGTAGTCAAACCCCCTGCAATTATACTTTACATCTACATGTCCTTCATCAGCGGGTAAAAAAGGGATTCTTCATCTCGAAAACACGATATATTCCCGCAGAGTGTGAGTCAAGCACGGCCGTGTACTATTGACTTCAAGCAACCAGCAGCTCCAGGATTGGCTTGATGCAGTTTTTGATTCCAGACCATCTGTGACGGTCTGGTTACGAGAGTGCTGCTGTCGTTCCGGAAATTACCGATTTATTTCCTCTCGTTCCTTCCGTGGCTTCCTTGTTCCACAGCCGGACACCAAAACTTGGAAAGACTGGCGCGATAATGATGACATTGTGCGCCTGGTTTCCAAGTCTGGTGCCGGTGAGGGTGGGGACTCTGCTGGCGAGGCTTCCGCATCGTCCCAAGGGAAAAGAAGCACCGCCACAGCCGATTCGTCACTCGATATTATCATACAAAGGACCAGTTCCTAGGAGTCCTGGTCCTTGTCCTTGTCGCCCCCGGGGGACGGGAGTCTCGGACATCCTCCATCTTACAAAGATGGTACGCGCGATTTCTGTGTTGACTAAGCAAGACTGACACTGCGCATGGTTTCGGTGACGCCCCACGGTATTCAACCCGTCTTTGAACCTCTCAGGACTCGGTGTTTTTATTCCTCTTAGAGCTGGGGTCGTGAGGAAACTATGCATAAATTCTTGTCAAGGCAGCCCGTGAGTGTTAGATCAGAAAAGTCACAACGGCCCAAGGTCGGATCTCGTGAGCTCCTCGCAGTTGCATTCCTGGGAGGCAGATTGTATGGTGGTCCCTTTAATGAATAATTTCAGAATCCATCCTTCCTCAAAAACGTCTCGATCTCACTCAGAAGGATGCCCATCCCAGCGTCATTTAGGTGCCGATGTAGGCATTGATCCTCTTATGCATAGGAGTCGGGATGCGCCATCACTGGAAGGTGCCTTGTAAATTGCATATGCCATGAACCTAGTTACTGGTATTCAGTGTGTAACTTCACTTGATTTCCAGCTTGGGGGATCCTTCTAAGTCCAGTTCTCTGCTGCCCCAATTGCCCCTTGCCCTCCCCCTATTCCTCATCCACTCGCAATGGCGCGTTTCACGGTGAATATAGCTTTTCGTGATGAGGCGTCCGAGAAATCTGGCATCCAGTCCCTCACGACCCTTGTGCGACCTCGCTCCGCATTTGACTTCCATATCGCCCATTCTTTGCCAACCGCGATTATGGCATACAGTACTTTATATATCCTTGAAACACAACTCCATGAAGTTGAAATTCTTTCACATCCCTTTGCATTCCCCCCATCTGTATATGTAGGATGATAGACAGGTATCTTCAGAGAATATATGCAAGTTTTCAAGACCATAGAATAAGAATTGAAAATAATCCACATGAGGAGACTAGTTGGGGTAGGAATGGGAGTGAATAACTTGATGAAACACATGGGTCAGAACAGTTTATCAGCACACTTCTGGGGCTTGTTTCTTATAGAAAAAATCCTCCTTAGGTCCTCCTGGACTGTTCTAGAGAAAATAATGTATATCTGATCAGGGAAACGGCTTGGGTGGACCAATATTCAGCACCTAGGACTTTCGGAACCAAAAAATTACCCTTAAGCACAGATTTCTGGCTGGCTCAACAGTCCCACTGTGTTTTCATATGACTATATATTTTCTTTGGGTACTGTGGAGAAATATGCTGAAGGAATCAAGCAATTTGGGTCACTTTTGAGGGAGATATAGGTGCTGTTTCACAGATGTATCCTGTTTCAAGGATGCATAATGTACTGTAAACCTCATTCCTCCAGTTGTCCCGGTTCCCCACCTTCCTGATAAACTCCAGATATTTGTCCATCTGACCTTCAGCAGATCTTTTTGATCCACCTTCGCCCTCTGTTGCGATCACCAGTACACTGCGTTGGTCGTTATTTTTGACCGAAAATCCAGAGAAATCGGGAATTCTACGTGTTTTCTGGGTCTGGATGGTATGTTGAGGCGTTATCATATAATTCTGAGTGGCTGGGAAGATCGCGTTGAGAATCAGATTCCATGGCCCGTACCATGGGCTTTCTGCATTCGTCATGTGCTCGGGCTGCTGCCTCGCCAAGTTGTACGCGGCATCAACAGGACGTGTGTTCTCACGTTGAAGCCTGCGGTTCTTATGTCGGAGATCTCTAATCGTGTTGTCAAGCTCTATCTCCTCCATTTCCAATTGCTTGATCTCGTCTTTATCTGGGGTCATGTTAGGACTGCGATGGGCTTAGGGGTTGAATGAACTAAGGAATGATATTAATGCTTTGACACACTATTATGGTATTTTTTTGGACTGGTAGTTTGAAATAAGTGATCGTTCGTTCTCGGAAATGCTTCAAGGAGATTACAATGTTAATGATGACAACATATGACACTGGCATCGAGCATGGCCTACTCACATGGATAATTGACGAGTATAGTGCTTCTAGAGTGTATTAGAGTGTATTTTATAGAGTCTATATGGGAGGGGATGGAGAGGAATCACGTCCTGAGGTGTGGTAAATGTGGAGCCACCAACGATCTACTGACCTTTTGGGGGGGAGGGAGGAAATCCCTTGTCTTGGTCTGGGCTGGTCCCAGCCAATATAGAAACTAAATAACGCGTACCGATCAACGATATGAAGGCGCTCTTGTTGTAGAAGCTGAGAGCGTTGAAAGCGCGCGTGTGGAGGGACCACCGGATGCAATTGTGGCCCTCATGCTATTCTTGTCGTAGCTTTATCATAATACTCCTCCCTTTCTGTCCCATTGTCTTAACACTTAGCTATAGTTGGCTGCTCTTGCGGCCTTCCATGGTATATGAACCAGGATATCTCACTCTGGGGGTGGAAATTCGCAATGCATTTTCTACTTCCACCAGATAAGCTAAAGAAATAGGCGTGGTGTACTATTGTGATAACGCGACGTGGCGATGTAGACTATTGGACAGAATGGACAGATACGGAATTGGAGAGAAAAAATGGCAGGGGCTAATACAGAATAGAAGTACGAAAGGCCTGATAGGAGAGGAACAGACAACCAAAATCTACCTTAACAAACGCACACGGCATGGTGACCTCTCACTCTGTATTTTGGTTTCCTGCATTCGGCAAAGGTGTGCGTGAGGCGGGAGTTGGAGTGCTCGGACCAGAATGACTCCACGTCCCTGGCGACGCCTGTGTTGCAACCCCGGTCGCCGCCCCATTCACTCGGCGCAAATGGGCCGGAAGAGCAGGAGCAGGAGTATTCGGCGCCGGCCCGGTCTTGGCCATTGCTGTGCTCCCAGCCGCCGCCGCAGCGGTGGGTGTACCCCAGGTGGGCAACGTCGCTGGAGTCGATTTACTCGCCAGGTTGGGAATCGCGCGTGCCGGCGTCACAGGAGTTTGTGATGATTGTGGGGTTCCTGGTTGTTGTGCGGCGTACGAGGCAGGGGTGCCGTACGATTGTCCATAGCCGGCGTAGCTATAGTATGCACCTTGATGAGCGTAAGAAGGATGATGACCGTAGTATGGCTGTGGCGTATGGGCGTATAGCCTTGTGGATAGTACGTGGCAGTGCCGCCTCGTGAAGCCGCAGTACCGTAACCTGAAGTGGAAGTCGTGGCTGTAGGACGGGTGTATGAATAAGTGGCTGCAGGTGGTCGAGATGCTGCAGCTGGCATGGGGGCTGGGGGTGGAATTGATGGTAAAGGTGTTGACGATGCTGGTGGTGCGGCATTGGCGGGAGGAGGGATGGGGAGCGTAGAACTGTTTGCGCGCAGGGTCGCGTTGTCTATTAGTGCGAAGTCGCGTGTGGTGGAGAGAGTGCCTTTCCACCCTGGGATCGCGTCCCGAGGGAGAGTGCGTTGAAGAGTGTGGAGGAGAGAGGGTGGCGGGACAAGGGAATGAGGTTTGGATGTTGAAGACGATGCTCTCGGCCGCAGGGACACTAGAGTCACTAGTGACGAGAGTATTTGGCGAGCTATTGGTGCACCCGTACGTCAAAGAAGGAATAAACAACGCAGAGAACATGAAATATCAACTATACCTAATTGCCACTCTTCCCCTCCCACCGTGACAGGAACTTCTTTCCCGTTGGTACCTGCTCTAAATCGACTTTCCTGTAACTCCTGAAGGGCCCGTAGTGCTCGACCGTTATGTACGAGAAGCTCGCTGAGCCCATTCTCTAGCTCGAGATCGTCCAGGCCGTCCATAAGACTTTGAATCATGTCCTTGGGCAAAAAGTCTTCAACCAAAGGTTTCAATTCTGCGTATCGGTCCTGGAAGGAACCCTGGGATGCAAAGAGTAAATCCCACTCGGAAGGGAACGGATCGATAGCAGCCAACGGGGGAGATGCACTCCTTGCGGAGATAGATGTCTTCAAGGCGGCCAACTTCTGCCGTCTCCGGGCTTTTCTCGAATCAGCCACTAACCCAAGGGTCTCTCGCCCAACCTGTCCCCCTTCAGAGTCAAATGTGGGAGCCAGAGAAGAAAATAGTCCATAGTCAATGAATGCAGCTGAGGAAATGTTGGTAGGGCCCTTCCGCAGCGTGATGGAGCGCTTGGTATGCAGTGACGTCCCCGGGCATATTCACCCAGCTCTGGCAAGGCTTCTGAAGGAAGTGGTTGAGAACGAGCGACGCCAAGGATGGACGCTTGCCCTAGGATTTTCATTAATCGATCATCGTAAATGGTGGGAACGAGATGGGAATACCTTTTGTAAGTGCATTAACTTGTTCGGCAGTTAGGCTAGCAGCAGACGTGAAGTAGTCCCCGGTAGGAAGGTGCTGGTGGAGAGCATATTTGATAGGCTTGGGACCACCTTCAGTCTTGGGAGGGGATTCCTTTTCATCTGCTTCATCTTCAGTTTTGGGTGTAGGATCAAGTGATTCCGTAAGTGTGAGGGGAGAGACGGTCTTTTCTGCAATATCGTCGAGGAGGTCTTTGGCGAGTTGAAAGAATTTGACGACCTTGATATTCGGAGGAGTCGTTCGAGTCTCTACGGTAGGGGTTTCGTGTCGTATTCTTTCGCGCAGGGCGCGGAGACTGATGGAAGAGGGGTTTTGAAGACAAGTGCGTAGCGTAGTGGTGTTCCCACGGACAGTTGCTTCTTGGTCGAGAATATGTACTGGGTCGACACTATCGAGAGCGATAAGAAGTGAACGGAAGAGCTACGTGGCACGGAGTGGGAGTACTGACGAGTCTAGAACTTGAAGGACGCGGTCAGCGTCATAAGATGCGAGACTGGGACCTGGCTCTTCGGCCAGATCCTCTTCGATGATTTCCGGTTCGAGAGAGACATCTTTTTCTGGAGCGGCATCGGAGTCAGCAGAACCCTCATGTTCGGACTTGACTTTGCGTTTCTTGTCCTTGAGGGTGTCCTTGGTGTCCAGTAGATCGTTGCGTTTGCGTTTCTTGGATGTTTTCTTAGCTGGAGGTGGAGAGGCCTCGGACGGCTCCTCTGTCGCTCGTTGGGTGGCCTTCCGGCACGGACCATCGGGTCGAGGGAGAGGTGAAGATTGGTGGAGCGCGCTGTTGTGGTTGTGACTGAAGAAGTTTTGAACAGAACGCGACGACGCGACGTCTGTTGTATTTTCTCAAGAGTGGAACCAAGAATGGCACAACTCGAGTCACTCAACGCCAAGTAATACAGTACGCCTTATTTCCATTTAAGTGAAACTGACAGGTTCTATGATTATATCGAGTTTTTGTTGACTGGAGCTAATCTCCTGGACACACTACCAAACAAAGAATGTCTTTCGCGCGGAGAGAGTCGCTCCTTGCTGCTCACCACCTCGGATGCAAAAGGCTGGCTCACAGCTTAACTGGGGTTTGTGTCCCAGCCAAGTTGGCAGTCTACAGATACATAACCAACGGGAAAACGCTCCTAATTTCCCACAGCTCACTGGCAATTAGCGCTGTCCCATCGACGGCACCCTGCAATCTGTCCCAGAACTTGAGGTTCAGGATCCAAGGATTGGCCTCCTGTGATTCTCCTAGAATAAAAGTTCTTACATCTGCTAAAAGCGGATTGTGAGCCCAACACGACTCAGATTTTGGACTGAAGAGTCTTCAGAGAATCTCCTCTGGAGCATTGACACCGGAAGCAGAAGCGAACAACGCCCAATCAACTTGCGCAGCTCGCGCAACTCGCCACAATCGCGTCTGGGTGTTCACGCGGTGGACGAGCAGCCTTCAACGATGCCGTCCTTCGAGGATGATGCTGGGGAGGGATCCATCACCGTCGAGATGGTCGAGGCCTACGGCAAGTTCTGTGGGTACCAGCTCCTATTCCAGCCACATCATGACCCCCACCCCTTAGACTTTCTCATGAAATTTATTATAATCGGTGGGTATGATTATCTCGTGGGGACCTAATTAGCTCAGCTTCGGCTTGTAGGAGAGTCCGGGACGGGCAAGTCATGTCTTCTGCACCACTTTATCCAAAATACATGTGCGCTCTGCGAGGCTGGCTCTAATCCACAGCGTCAGAAACTAACAGCCGCAACACAGATAAGGAGTTCTCGCAGCATACCATTGGTGTCGAATTTGCCAGTCGAATCCTTAAAGTCGGTGACCGCCGAGTGAAGCTCCAGGTCTGCTTTTCTCACATAGCCCATGTGAATTACCCTCGATCTCACATCTTTCCAGCTTTGGGATACTGCTGGGCAAGAACGCTTCCGGTCTGTTACCCGAAGCTATTACCGTGGGGCCGCTGGTGCTTTATTGGTCTTTGATATCACAAAGTATGCGACCTTCGTTATCGGTCGTCAATGTGGCTTGACTGTATGATGTCTCTCAGCCGGTCGACCTTCACATCTTTACAAGGATGGTTAGACGACGCCCGAGCCCTTGCTTCTCCCCAATTGGTCACCGTGCTTATCGGTGCTAAGTGTGATCGAGAAGAAGATCGCGAAGTCTCATGGAATGAAGCTAGCAAATGGGCTGCCGAACGTGGTATATATATATGATTCCCACGCCATTGTTCCCCGCATACGATCTTACCTCGTCCAAATACAGAAATCCACTACTTGGAATCCTCATCCCTAACATCATTCCAAACAGCCCTCCCATTCCTCTTTCTCACGCGTTCGATCCTCCTCGCCATCGAATCCGGGGCCCTCGATCCTGAAAAACCAGGCTCTGGTGTCTCCTATGGCGATCGCTCCCTCCGACGGGTAGGATCCAGTATGAGTATGTGGTCCGGGCGATCCTCAGGTGACTATGGAGAAAGAAGCCGATTCAGCACCCTCTTCGCTCCTGCTGGTGGTCGGAGACGGTTCGGGTTGGGTTCAGGAAGAGGACGGTCTGGCACGTGCTGTTGAGAGCTACGCCCTCTTCACCTCTTGAAGTCTTGGGGTTCATCTGTATTTTCTCCTATCAATTCCTCTCATTGTCTCCTCCATCCATCACCCCCCCTCCTTGTCTGGTGGATCATCCCGAAAGCAAGGTATTTACTTGATGATGAAGGGGCGTCTTTGCGTGCTCCTGCTTGCTGGATATGCGCATTTGTACCCCTTCCCTGCCCATATATCGCCTTTTGACTCTCATTAGATTCTTAATCCACTTTTTATCTCGTTCCCTATTTGTTGGTTGCTCACGACATACATTTTATAATGATGGTGATCTCTCCTCGATTGGCCCCTGTCATCAAAATCAGAAGACAACAGTACTGGTGATCGTTCTGGAATCTGGGGTCCGTATTTCAAGAGGCCAAAAAAAGAACAAAAGCCAAGAATTCAATTTTAAATCTATCCTTTCATTCAATTTGGAGTGGGAGGTGTTGGAAATAGCCTTGGTGAGATTTGAAAACAAAAAGAGGATAAGAGTTCTACGAACCACGCTCATAGTCATATGTAAAGCAATAGACTGTACACGGAAGGGCCTTTTTTCAAGATGTTCAAGATATCCAAGATATCGATAGAGTGGAATGGGGAAGGGTGAGGATTGGGAAAGGGGCGACCCAAAAAAAATAATATGCAACTAAAAAAGAGGCTTGGGGGGGCAAAAGGCGTGCATGAGCGTGAAAAATCTTTACTTATGAGTTGGAGGGATTGAAGAGCTCCGAATAGAAAAGATGAGATCTGAATGTAAGAGATATGAAGTGGGTAGAGCACAGGCATAGTTTTACAGATGATTTTTTGTGAAGAAATTCGCGCCGATCCGTGAAGTTGAATTGTAAAGAAGTTGAGCAAGAAAATTGCCGAAAGTGAGGGCGGAGATGGGCGATAAATGGAAAGAATGTGGGCGGTCTGTTCGACTGTGGGACCGGCCCAACTTTGGATTCTTGGAAGGGAAGGTCGCAGAGGTTGGGATATTACTACGCACTTTTAGACTGCAAATTTCAAGTTGATGTGTTTGGTGAGCCGAAGACTCGGAAAAACTACTACACCGCTGAGGGATTCGTGTGCGACGCTTTTCTTGGGTATACATTTAAGACTCTATTTCCGAAAGGAAGCGCAAAAAATGCGCATTGCATGAATGTAAGGCAGACTTCAAACGTGGAAGCCGCCCCCATTTTGCGCCGCGTTGTGTTGTTGTTGGAACACTTGATACATGTACGCCTGGTACAGCTAACACGTACATGCTCCACATAAGTGCACTGCCATGCGGAGTAAAGAACGAACCAACGAACCTGAGGGTGGATCTGTGAAGGAGCCATTGAAAAAGAGGATCGCACTTGCTGATCCATGCTCATGTTCATCATCCCATTACTCGTTTGGGCAAGTGTTTGAGAGCTGGTGGGGCCGCCACCGCCACCGGCGCCGAACATCCCCTGGAGTGGGAGATTTTGCCCCTGCGAAGGAGGCGTAGTGCTTGGTAGATTAATTCCACGACGCGAGTACTGATTGTGTATTGAATGGGAAGACGCCAGCTCTGGGGAGCGTATCGAGAAAGGGTTGAATGGGTCAGACGATGGTGAGAAAGTTGAGGTCGGGAGCTGTTGGCCAGGAGGAATATTTTGCCCGTACGAGGGGTTGACATGCAGCTGGGGAAGGCCATTCGAGAGGGATGGGCCACCTTGCGAAAGACCATTATGCGATGGTCCGACGCCATTGACGAGGGTGGGGCCTTGTAGCTGCAGAGCCTGTGCCGATGCTATAACTGAAGCAAGTGACGGCTCACTGTTCACCATGTCTGAGTTGTAACCCCCATAATTCGAGTTCTGAGCCGTGAATGCACTGTGTGGTCCACCAGAAGAAGCCTTCTTGGAGGAGCCGGTCGCACCGTTTACCGTGCCGAACGAAGTCGCAAAGCTGGGAAGAGGAAGGCCAACTTCTTCGATGAGACGACGGTATGCCTGAGCTGAAGTGACCTTGAGATCAACTAAGACTCGCTTCGTGGCCTCCAAATAAGTGGGACGCTGCGCAGGGTCGAGGTATGGGCTTTGCAAGATCTTATGGACCACGGCCACTCCGTTGATCTGATCGCCGAGCACGTCGGTGAGAACATGATCGCCGGTGGAGAAGAACAAAGCCTGCACAATCTGCTGAGATGCCTCGGGCTCGGTTTTCTGATTAACAATTCGAAGTACGGTCAGCGACGCTAGTTTATGTGTGCAGAGGTGTGACAAATGGGGCGTGAAGCGAGGGGCCAACAGTCGATAACGAGAGTGGAAACCGGATGTGTCCAAAAGCCATGTGAGGAGCAAGGCCCCATTAGGATTTGTTGCCAAAGGGATCGAGTTGAGGATTACCGCAGTGGCGATACGGCGCTAATCGCAATAACAGGTCAGAACTTCATCATTATGCCAAGATGAGGAGCATCACCTGCTGACTAAGTGTGATGTAGGGAGACTCCAAACACGCACGCATGCTGCGAGCCCCAAACCTGCCTTGCGCTATTTCCCACAGACGATCAGTCATGGCATCGAAGATGAAATCATTAGCGGGGGTGCCGAAACGCAAGCAACACCTGATATTCCGCCACAGGAAACTTAGAGGAAGAATTGGTGATGAACGCGATCTTTGCTCACTGCACAACATAGTTCCCAAATTGGTCAAGAAGTAGAGGAGGGGCATATGGCCTGAGGTTGATTGCAATCAGAGCAATCTCCTCAGGCGTACTAGCGCACTCGATGACCTTCTGAGCAGCCCACGTCCCATTCTTGTGAATACCGATCATAGCAAGATGAGGCGCAATGCGCTCCAGCATTGCGTAACGAGGGCTTGGCGAACATCTCTCAAACAACTTTTGTACAACCTGTTAATGCATGTGAAAAAAGGCACACCGGAACACCTTGTCTAAGGAGACGCACTGTATTACCAAGCCAATCTGAGGCAAGATCAACGATTTCTCCGTCCAAGAAGTCTGCCGCTACGTCGTCGATCTCTTCAACGGTACAAGAGCCAGAATCAAGCCTTTTGCGCAATTCTCTGAGCTTTGACGCATCCCACCGACGATTGTGGGCACGCTCAGCAGCGAGAGGGATCGACGAATAGTAAGCAGTCGGAGGTCGGAATTCCGAGAGAGCCTGGACGTCAACCTCGGCGTCAGGAGTCCCGTCACTTAGCAATTTCATAATCAACTGTTGTTCAGTAACAGAAGGCTGAACTCCCAGGAACGGTCGACGGGTTTGTTCCCGAGCCAATCATGCTAAGAAGCAGATTAGAACGATAGTTCTCCACTGCTCCCCCTAACACCTGTTGGTCTGTGGGAACAGCGGTAGCGCCTTTTACGCCACGTAGGGCATGTATGGTGGCGCCAACACTCAAGTCGCCCACCCCCTGAATACCAGATGCCGTGCTCTCATCACCTTCTCCGTTGGCGCCACCATTCTTCACTGGAACACGTGCAAAGCCGATACGAATGGCTCCCACATCGCTTCCAAGGACATCACGACCGTTGAGAGCCTTGCGAGCACGCACCGCATCGTCCAGCCTCTCAAAGTTTACTGGAGCCAGGCTTCGTTATTGGAACCCAGAAAACTAACAAACTTGACACATACCGAAACCGCAGTTTTTGTGTGTCAGTACACGGGCAGACTCGATAGGACCAAAGGGACTGAACACGCTCAGGATAGTGGCAGGTGTCGTTGTCGAGGGGATGGATCCAATCCAAAGCGCACGGGTGGGACTCGACTGCAGTTGCGCATCCATGCCGGCCCCAGGACTATTCAGCCCGCCCGTTCCGTTCGGAGTCGATGCCACGGACCCGGTGGTCAAGAAATGACTGCTGTGTGTTCCCCCAGAGTTTGGACCAGAAGGTGTAACGGGCGCACTGTCCGCTTTACCGAAGCCAATACGTACAGTCTGGCCATTCGCCATGCCAATGCTACCGCCGAGACGATTGAGGACATCGTCTTTGGCCCTCATAGCATCGGTAATATCGACAAAATTAACAAAACCACATTCCTGGATTCGGCCCTAGATTGTGAGGACAGGGGAGGACGAAGCGACGATGTATGCACATACCTTCTCCGGAAGTAACCTAAAGCTTTCGATGGCACCATAGGGGGCGAAGGCACGAGCAAGATCCTCGCCAGAGACACCTGAATCAAGATTCCCGATCCAAAGCGATCTTGAAGGGGTTTGTAGCTGAGTACCCGGGATCTCCTTCGGAGAAACTGCGCGACTGTCCCTTGAATGTGCTTGAGGAACACCAAGCTGACCACGGACACCATTCGTTCCTGATCCGACGCTGAGGTCTCCAGCGCTAGGGAAGCGAACAGAGGGCGAACTCGCAGCGGGCGTACGGGTTGTGGTCGATTGTCCAATAATCGGGTGTGGGACATTAGTTTCAATGTGTAGAGACCGAAGTAGCGAGCCTGCCGTGGGAGTAGTAGTCGATCCAAGGCCATGCATAGATGGCTGATTGTTACCTGACTGTTCAAAACCTTGGGGAAAAGATGAATAGGCTCCCTGGGGGTCTTCAATAGCTACGCGACGCAGGCGGTCCGAATCATCAACATTCCCAACGGAGGAGGCACGCGATCGAACGCTCGGGCCAGGGCCTAGATGATCACTCTGTTTGAACCCCCGTGCAATATATTGGTTGTCCTGGTTGCTTCCATACCCGCTTCCAGATCCGGGGGTGGAACTTTCGTAGGAATCCATTCTTTGTCTTGTGTATGAAGCAGCAACTGAGCGATTCTGGTAGTCTTGATACTCATATTCGGCATCCTCAGGTGTTTCCAGGGTATGAACACCAGGGGTTCGAGTAGAACGGGTGCGCTGGTATGGATTCGCTACGGTGTTGGCTCGATGACGTGAGGGGTTCGACAGACTACCGACAATAGCAGCTTGGGTTTGGTTACGAAGCTCAGAGATGGTGGCAGGGGGAGGTCCGCGAGCGGGTCCATCGTCGAGACCAAGATAATCCAGGGTATGGACGTCATATTCCTCGCCTGCCTGGGAATCGCCTGACGTGATTGATCGAAGCTCATCGAGGATGGGGAAAGGACTATTCGAAGCTGTATTACGCTGTGCGGATCCTGGAAGCCAGGAGGACGAGAATATGGAAGGCCCGAATGCGTCACCGAGACCCCCCGTGGGCAGGGTCAAGGATCCTGATCTTAAACGACTGTTCTTTTCGGTGGCGAGGACGGCAGTGGTTGCAGCGGAAGTAGCATGACGAAGCGATGGACGCGCAATGGACACATTGGTATTCGACACTGGACTGGGAGCGGGTGGGCTTTCTGTTGTAAGTTCGGAAGACACTATAGATGAGGGGAAACCAGAAGGGGTGTTTATAGTGGAAGCATAGCTTTGAGCTGCAAGATGGACATTTGAGGGGAGAGTTCCTGCCCTAGCTCTCCTAAAACCAGCAGGATTGTTTGAAGGAGCAGGCGAGGGCTCGTCATTTGGGCCTGGTGGGCGAATCATATTGTTCTTGTCGTAAGGCGCAACATCTGAGAGAACCTGGGAACCTCGAAGTGGTGGAGGACGATAGCGACCAGCTAATCCTTCCTCTGCCTGTATTTCTCGGGCTCTGGGAAGAGATTGTCAAAGACATTAAGAGTGAAGGCAACAATAGCAGTTGGATAGATACCTCTTAGCATATGCAGCCGAAGGAGCCGGAGGGGGTGTTTTTCCAGAAGGTCTGTGATATCCCGAGTCGGGATTTGGAGAGAGCGACATAGCGAGGAGGGTGGGATTCGCGGTTACGAATAATAACCAGCGGGCCAAGCGCTGTGGTGATGGTGTGGACGAAAAGGATTAGGGATTATAAGGTTTGAGCCGAAAAACCGAGAGGGACTGCGAGGTGCTGCCTGGCGGAGCGTGGCACCGGCGTCAGCGAACAGAGCGTATGCTAGTTGGTGTATTAAAAGGGAGATGTGAGGAGAGACTCGACTACAGCAGAAGCACACTCGGAATCATGCGAGCCCCCGGATCCAAATATCTAACAAAAGCCTGCTTATGCAAGGGGTATACAGTGTGTCGCAGGCCGGGCCAATAATATTAGGCAGAGCGCTCAACTATGAGCAGAGCACTGGGAAGTGGTACCGAGAACTTCTGCCCAAATCATCTCTCCCCAGTCCAACTAATTCCACGGTCCTTCCCAAAGTGCTATCGCCTGGGTATAGTTGTTCCCAAAGTTCTCATGAGAAAAATTTCCATGTATACGTCTATAGAAATCAATGCCCTGACTCCATATAAGTATTTGATGGTTTAGTGGAATTTCCTGCAATATAATTATTTGAATCCGAGCAGGGGTGCTCCAGCGGGCTCACCTCCCCCTGAACTAGTCACCAGTCACCATCACTTTTCTCTCCCCTTTCTATACTCTACCAATTTCCCCAGTCAACCAAGGAACTCTTCGTCGTCGCCGGCCGCACGTCCCCAGTTAATGACTCTCTGCTTACACTCCCACTATTAGCCTGACTATTCGTGCTATCTTCCCGCCCTATCAACGGCTATGTCTGCCTCTGCTACACCCAGGCCGGCTCGCCCTAATATCTCATCTCCTTCTCCTCCTACCTCTCTCTCTAATTCCCCCCAAAATGCCGTCATCAAGCCTCCCCCACCCCCGCCGCAGCTAGCTGCGCTTCTCTCTGCGGAGGATCTTAGAGATAAGAGCCTAATGGCTATCTTCGCCGCCCTCAGCAGTGTGGTGAGTTTGTATCAATTATCCGCACCGCGACAACATCGCATCATCCTGATCGCATTCCCGTTGTAGAACAATCAAGGCAAGTGTGACAAGCCTGACAGTGCCATGCCCAATCCTGACCCGATTATCTATAGCTCTTTGTGTCAAGGAGCTAGTAGATGTTTGTCGCAACAAGAAACTGCATGCCCTGGGGTACGCGCTCTCGACCACGCACGTTATGGTCCATCACGTGACTCACTTTGTCTATAGCGGCGCTACCCCATCAGGTACCCTCAACTCGGCGATCCGTAATCATCTCAACAGATGTGCGGAAAGGTCAACACCTTGCATGCTTTCCCGGCATATTCTCAGTGGAGAAGCTAATGATGACCGCCTCGCCCCTGCAATCGGCGCCAGGCTAACTAGCCAGACAAAACCTGGCGAAGAAAAGAGCTACCATTGCAACAAAAACGGCAGAACTCGCAAAGGCGTTTGCCTCTGGTTTTTGAGCGAGTGGACTGGCTATCAGAGTCCATTTGCGCGCGAGGGCTTCACTGATGTCCTTATCCACACTGAAGGTGGTCCCGCCCCCAGCCCCTCGCCTGACGATGCCGCGGCACGTGCTATAAGGGAGCATAGCCGGGTTCCTGACGTTGGGGTCGAGTCAGAGGATGAAGAGGCGGAAGCGAACCCTGTGGCTGAAGCAAAACCAACCATCCTCGACTCAACAATCGTTTCTGTACCACATTCTTTGACAATCTCCACTCCTGTGCCTATGCCCGCTTTTCGCCCTGCTGCTGATCTCATCTCCTCAGGCTTTACGCCTCGTGGTCGTTCCCTATCCCCTGCGTTTACTTCACACAGCGACTCGGACAATGACGGTACCAACGGCTCCATGGACTGGGAGAATGGATTCGACCGCCTTGACCTGCAAAACTTCACCTGGTCAGGAGAACCAGATGATGACCTAGAGACGATCCTAAGTACACCTCGTTCAGTATCTCTGGATCCTGAATGCGGAAATGGGGATGAACGGACATGGGCGGGGCCGAGAATAAGTGATGGGCGTGACTCTGCAACCTTCCAAGAGTCCGGAATGATTGCTGAAGAAGACGATGGTTCCGGCTGGGAGGATGGGTGCGGGCGAACTGTATCGAACCAGCTTCTGCATCGTGGCAAGGCTGAAGCAACCGGATCCCATGCCGGACTCATGCTAAGGATCCCGGTAAAGGCCACCCTGCCTCGTGCTAATGCTTCCGATCCTGCAGTACCCCTCGATATGGTTCCCGACGAGCTCTCCCCCTTCACCCCTGCGAGCTCCTCATTCGGCTCCACCCCTGGTACCGAGCATTCCTTCGCTGGCGATCAAGAGCTACCGTTCGCCTCAATTGAACCACGGGAGGACTGGCCCTCAAACTTACCACGTGCGCCTGACTTGCTTGATTTGAATTCTCAGAACGGGACTGAGTGTCGCCAGCATGACGAAGACATCCAGGACCTGCTGGTTGGGCCAGAAGGTGCGTTGTTGGATGAATTGGAGGAAGCCTGGGGTCAACCATACCCGAACCATTTGTCTGTGACAACGCTAACGCGGTATTGCCCGGGCATGTGTGTACCAATGCACACTCGTTGTCGAGGGCGATCTCGGAGTACTAGCTTCGATCGATCCATGCGAGACGCGAAATATTTCGATCTAGGAGCCTCGGACGCCTCGAACTCGGGTTCTAGAACGTCGCGAGTTCTTTCCCTCCCGAATATCTCCCTGGAATCATATCTGGTCGCTGGCACCGCATCCCCTCCACCTGCGGGGTTGACCTTGAGAGACGATGGATCCCTTTCAACTCTTAACTACATGTTGGAGAAGCCCATTGTCATTAACACTCGTGAACCAGTTCAGCCCCCGATACATGTTACTTTGGTTGATTGTACGTCTATCTTCCAATATTTATACTATGGGTTTTGCTGATGAGTCCTCGTAGCTCTTCCTGTATTTGTTACTACCTATGCCAATGGAGTTAGTCTCCTACGGCAAATGGACAGTGACTATATCAACCTTTCCGCACTCGTCTCCATCGCCCGACCACCACTCTCGCCGTCCGAAGTCACCCAGCTCATTGAATCTTGCTTGACTCGACGTGTTATCCCACGACGTTCGGCCTTGCCATCATCATCAGGGAGCCTAGCTGGAACCTGGGTACCGCTGCCGGATGCGCAAGCATTCTGTGTTTCCGGTCGCCTCAAGATCCCCGGCAAAATCCTCGAACATTTCTTACAGGACAATCTAGCAGATTTGTTCCCAGACCCTTTACCCGAACTTGCGCGTACTTTCAAGAGCGCTGGTGTCAACATGACCGACTTTAACTCTCTTGCAATCCCGTCAGATCTGATAGTTAGCGGCGATATTCCAAACAAAGACGCCGTTGTATCCGGATCAGTCACCGCTGAGCGATCGAACACATCATTGAGCGATGGTGTCGTGGTTTCTACTGGTGGGTCCGTCCCCAAGAGAAGACCTGGACGTCCAAAGGCGACTGCTGCTTCGCGATCGAGGAAAATTGCGGCTACAGCCCCCGTCACGACCCGCCAGCAGTCTCGCCCAAATACTCGTGCCGGACTAAGAAGCGCCGGTCTCTCTTAATATTTTCCCTTATCGTCTCCGTTGGTTCGCACACCTTCGTCAATCCCACGAAGCACTTCCTAATACCCCCGTTCGATTTGGGACATAGACGACTGACTACATAGAGGCATCGCTTCCCACTTTATTCGCCAAATCGCGCATTCACCCCCGAAAGCCCTTGCTTATACCCTTCACCCGCGTCCAGGGGCCCGTGTTTCTTGCGCCCCCAGGCAGTTCGCACAGTACTCCAACTATATGCATACCTCCCTGATCCGATTTCATGGCAGCCCGCTATCCCGTGTTTCGTTCTCTTAATTTACATCGTTTTTCGTTCGGCCTTATCCAAACATAACACAATCGTTTCTTGAAGATTTTTTTTCCTTTTCTTCACGCTTGCCCATATTGTGTTTTTATTCCCCCGACTCTTTGTAGCAAATTTCCAGTAAATGACACCTATTTTCTGTCTTAATCTACCCACGTGAATCCGGCCAAGTCCGACGCACTACGTGTCATTTCCTAGTCAGGATAGACTATGGATAGAGCATGGGCACGGCCTGCACAGCACATTCTTGAGCACTTTAACGTAGATCCGGTCAAAGGTCTTACCAAACAACAGGTCAAGAAGCATGCAGAACTATATGGGAGGAACGGTTAGTAGACTCGTTGGTTGAAATCCTACAGCTTTGAAATTCGGAAATTTCTTACAGAGCTGCCTGATGATCCTCCCACCCCTCTGCTCAAGCTCATTCTTGGACAATTCAAGGACCAACTGGTGCTAATTTTGCTTGCCTCTGCGGTGATCTCGTTCGGCCTTGCAATTCTGGAGAGGCGCGAACATGGGGCGGACTTCTCCATCGCCACCGCGTTTGTAGAACCACTCGTCATTCTCTTGATCTTGATTGCAAATGCCACTGTTGGTGTCATACAGGAGACCAGCGCAGAAAAAGCCATCGACGTAAGAATATCTATGCCGAATTATGCGAGGCTTTCGTGGATGCTGATGAGTAATTGCCGCGATATACGACTTTAGGCCCTGAAAGAGTACTCGCCGGACGAGACAAGGGTCCTAAGAGATGGTCAATTGATCAAAATCCACGCCACTGAACTCGTGCCTGGAGATATTATCGTGGTCGCGGTTGGAGACAGGATTCCTGCTGACTGTCGACTCTTGTCAATATCCTCAAGTAGCTTCCGTATCGATCAAGCCATTTTAACTGGAGAAAGCACGAGTGTCAATAAAATCGTTGACGTTGTGCCAGATGAGCGCGCCGTAAAACAAGACCAATGCAATATCTTATTTTCTGTACGCCATCTTAAATTATTCTGCAATTTTCAATGACTTGTGACCTTGTTCAGGGAACCACTGTCGTGAATGGAATGGCTCGAGCTGTCGTAATCGCAATCGGCGAACGTACTGCCATCGGGGACATTCATCAGTCCATTTCGACCCAGATTGCCGAAAAGACGCCTTTGAAGCGCAAGCTGGACGAATTCGGCGATGCGCTGGCGAAGGTCATTTCTGTCATTTGTATACTGGTCTGGCTCGTCAATATCAATCACTTCTCGGACCCAGCACACCATGGAACTCTGAATGGTGCTCTGTATTATCTCAAGATCGCTGTTGCTTTAGCCGTTGCTGCAATTCCTGAAGGACTCGCAGCGGTTATCACGGCTTCTTTAGCCCTTGGGACGAAGAAAATGGCGGCAAAGAATGCGATTGTCCGAAATCTTCCTAGTGTGGAGACATTGGGCTGCACGAATGTGATTTGCTCCGATAAGACCGGTACTTTGACTACGAATCAAATGAGTGTGTCAAAGGTGAGTGTGTTACTACGTGGTACGATTGAGATTCATGGAAATCTTGTTAGTTTCTCATAGCCGAGAAGGACTTCGACTCGATGCATCTTTTCAATGTGGAAGGTACAACCTACGCCCCAACTGGCCAAATTACGAATGCCGAGGGAAAACCGGTAGATTCCAAGACTTTGCGATCCCCCGCGATTACTCGACTAGCCGAGATCTGTGCGCTTTGCAACGATGCGACTATTGCATACAACAGCGTAAGCTGTGCTGTGCATTTTTTTAGGTTTAAGGTACGAATTCATGCAATTACAAATACAGGAGAAGGACGCATACGTGGCCCTCGGCGAGCCGACTGAAGCTGCTCTCAAGGTCCTGGTCGAAAAGATAGGGTGCACAGACGATACAAACAAGACATCAGTTGACACCGCCTCCGAAAAAGGCCGGGCGACAGTGTTCAATGATTATCATGCTGCGCGACTCGAACGTGCGCTCACGTTCGATTTCTCCCGGGATCGAAAACTCATGTCGGTCCTCGTGTGCCGCAAGTCGAAGGGTGGACATCTATTCCTCAAGGGTGCCCCCGAAGCAGTCCTAGACCGATGCACATCTCTCCAAGTCGGCAGCAACACGACGCCTCTAACGTCACAGATGCGAGCCAGCATTCTAGAGTCTACTCTCGATTTTGGGAGGAGCGGCTTGCGAACCTTGGCCTTGGCGTACGCGGATGTGACAAATACGAATGCAGCACACTACAAATTGCAGAGTTCAGCCGATTATACACGTTTCGAGCAAAATCTGACATTTGTCTCGCTCCTGGGCATGCTTGATCCCCCACGCCCCGAAGTCAAGGGTGCGGTCGCTAACTGCCGTGCTGCGGGGATTCGCGTCATTTGCATCACCGGTGATAACAAGGGCACTGCGGAAACCATCTGTCGACAAATTGGGATTTTCGACGAGGACGAGGATCTCACGGGCAAGAGTTACACAGGACGAGAGTTCGATGATCTCTCGCGGGATGAACAAATTGCTGCTGTTCAACGGGCCAGTCTGTTTACCAGAACCGAGCCGGCGCATAAGAGCCGACTTGTCGATTTGCTACAAGGATTGGGACTGGTAGTCGCCATGACTGGGGGTACGTGTTCTTGGCATTCACTTTATCTATCAGCTAAGTTCTTCCACTAGACGGTGTGAATGATGCACCCGCACTTAAAATGGCAGACATTGGTGTTGCGATGGGAAGCGGGACCGACGTGGCGAAGCTCGCCGCGGACATGGTATTAGCGGACTCCAACTTTGCTACAATAGAGCTCGCAGTAGAAGAAGGCCGACTGATATACAATAACAGCAAGCAATTCATTCGTTATCTTAGTGAGTACGGTTCTGTTCGTGTACTGTGCTCAACTCTTAATTGTGCTGCTGCACAGTTTCATCAAATATCGGAGAGGTTGTTAGCATATTTTTGACTGTGCTTTTGGGGATGCCTGAGGCCCTCATTCCAGTCCAACTACTCTGGGTCAATCTCATCACAGACTCACTTCCAGCGACTGCCCTTGGCTTCAATCCCGGGGACCACTCCATCATGCGTGTTCCTCCTAGAGATAGTCGCGAACCTCTTATCAGCAATTGGCTATTTTTTCGTTATGTTGTGATTGGTATCTACGTGGGCGCAGCGACGGTATTCGGTTATGCATGGTGGTTTATATATTATACAGGAGGTCCCCAGATTACTTTTTATCAACTCGTGAGTCTCGTCCTTGTATCCATCCGCAGTCAGACTCACCCGTCTGCAGACTCACTTCCACCAATGCGCGACTAGCTTCTCAGACATTGGGTGTGACATTTTCACTAATACATATGCACAGCGGGCCACCACGATGAGTCTTTCCATATTAGTCCTCGTGGAAATGTTCAATGCTATGAATTCGATCTCGGAGAACGAGAGCCTCTTGCGGCTTCCGGTGTGGAAGAACATGTATCTCGTTGGAGCAATTACGCTGAGCATGGCCCTGCACTTTATGATACTATATGTTCCGTTCTTCGCGGTACGTGCCATTCTGAGCGGGGCCGCCGCTTTACGTATAAACTGACTCATGCTTTCATAGAAACTATTTGTCATTGTCCCCCTCAACGTGGAAGAGTGGAAGGCGGTGCTCTTTGTGTCCCTCCCGGTTATACTGATTGATGAGGTGCTCAAGTTCATATCGGTGAGACGAATCCGTTGCGGCTGCGGGTCGTGATTCCGAATCTTCAACTTTTCTCCGCAGGCGGGCCTGGGTAGGCATGGGCGGTTAGCATAGAATTTATAAATAGCCGTAAATAAAAAAAATCAGGAACGCCACACTTGAAATCAATATGATCAAATCCTTACATAATCCGCAGTCCTGATGCTCCTTCAACTCCCAACTACTACAGACCAAAAAACGCCTCCCAAATGTCTAACGCTCTTCTCCTCGACTTCAACGACTACATGGTCTCTCCGTCCTCCAAACCTGCCAACCAGTCTTTCTCGCCCTCCTCTTTTGATCACTTCGCCTACGGCCTGGCGTCGTTCGACCTCCTAGCCCCCACCCAGACCTGTTCGATTCCGAGCTCGAGTCGTCCGCAGACCTGAGCGCCCTCTCCGCCTTAGACATTCCTCCCTATTCCCTTGAGACTCTCCAGGGCCGACCAGGCTTCTACGGAGATTTCAGGTCAGGACCCGCAAGCACCATCACGGTCTCCAGCGAGAGTCAGAGCTGTCAGGAGTTCGATACGGCTTCGTACTACTCCCTCGACTCTTCATCAGGATACCTCCCCACAGAAGCAGTATCGTCACCGTATCCCAACCACCCCACCCACTCTGCCTACAGCACAGCCAAGAGTGACGTTGAGCTCGACTTTTCCGATTTCAGCCTCACCATGCCACCCTCCCTTACCCAGCCTTCCATGGCTCCTGTCCCCACTGTGAACATCAAGGTCCTTGAGCCCAGCGACACGGTGGCGATGGAGCAGACCGTTGCGTCACAACAGGGATACGTGAGACGGCAACCGGTAGACAATGTATATGCGCCCCCTACTCTCCCTGTTCTCGTCACCACTCCCGCTGCCTTGCCGAAGAAACGCGAGGCCTCCCAATCCCCACAGATGCCTACACCGCCTCACCACCGCGGCCGAATAAACCCGGACACCAGTGGTCCCGTCAAGAAATATCCATGCGTTCATTGTCCGCGCTGTAGGTGCTTCCAGGCATACTGGCGTGCCTCCGTAGCTAAGGTTGAATTTTCTACTATAGCGTTCGCCCGAGCATTCAACTTGAAGACTCACATGGCGACGCATGATCCCAACCGAATCAAGGCTTTTGTCTGCAGACATCAAGGCTGTGGCCGATCGTTCTCTCGCAAGCATGACCTTGGTCGCCATCTCACCTCTATTCATGGATCCCGTGACGGGATTCGCGAAGATAGCGAGCCTTCGCTAGTCGGTCACCGGAGCTCCGCCGAGTCGCTCTCAACTGCTACTTCGCGCGGTGGTTCTGACGGTAACAATACAGGCCGCATGCATCGAGAACGCGTGTGGTGTGATGGTTGTGGACGCGGATGGATCAAGGGCACACGCGAAGCCTGCGAATGTGACGAGTACCGCGACGAGTAATCGAGACTTTCGCCCAACTTTTGGTCCGTATTCCTCCTGTGCGTGTTTACCCCTTGTTTCTCACCTCGGGAACATTGCAGATAGACCATTGCTCATTACGCTCCTCCCGCAAGGGAGTTTCGCCTTGGGTCTTCGGCCATTATTTTCAGGTCATGCATCTGGAAAGGCCACCGTTATCGTCATTCATTCTAAGAAACACCGTGCCCCGTTCCGTCCCGTCATGTGCTTTGCGCCGCTATGGCATCCGAAGAATCTCATTGACCCAGTGATGGGCGAGGCCGTTTTTCTTTGATCATTGTTTGACAATGGACATTCTCCCTTTGTTCTTTTGACCCCCTTTTAGTCATTCCTCGGTTGCCTTGGCTTTCCTTTGTTCTCCCATTTACTTTTTCTCGTTAATGTGATGGCCTGCGACGGATCCCGATCTGCTCGTAGTCCGTCTTAGCTTCTTGTTTGGACAGTTGCTTCGAATGTCAGAAAATGCTAAAAATCACTAGGCGAAGATTTCCTCCTCTTTCGGCCGATCTGAATGGGACAGACGAAATGGCCAAATTACATGGTTGCCCTTGCGACGGGTTGAGATGGTCTGGTTTTCCGACGGATGGCGCTAGCGATTCATTCCGCTCATTATTTGTCCGGAATCATTACTCCAGGAGGAACCTGACCCCACCGGGACATCAATGACATCTGTAATTGCCAAAATCAGGAAAACTGGTGTGCCTACATTTTGAAAGATCCGATGATGAGGGAAGCCAAATAACCATCAAGGGGGAGGACACTGATAATCCCATCGGAGCTCAATTGATCAATTCACAAATTGCATGGGATATCAATTGCCCTTCCCCAAGGTGGAATCACCAGGGGGATGAAG
Organism: Hydnum rufescens UP504; assembly: GCA_014904985.1. Taxonomy (NCBI): domain Eukaryota; kingdom Fungi; phylum Basidiomycota; class Agaricomycetes; order Cantharellales; family Hydnaceae; genus Hydnum; species Hydnum rufescens. The sequence goes on from MU128915.1 coordinate 388,552, forward strand.
AAAGAATTCCCAATAAAATGTACGGCTGAGGGACTCGCGTGCGGGGTGAGAGAAGCACCAGCCATCATTCTAGCCTGATTTTCCACAGTTTTCAGCTCTTTTTCACTCGTGACACTTATGGCGATACGTGTGACGTGTGACGTATCACTACGACACGGCGTGCCTTCGGCCCGAAAATTGTTCCCGAGAGGGGAACAAAAGAACAGGTCGAGCTCGGAGTCGAACCGAGGTTGCTCGGAGGCCAACGACTCATGCCATCAGAACCGAGCGTGATAACCGTTACACTACTCAACCAAACTCGCTGGCTAAGTGTTGTTTCGGGCTAAATATATGGGTCCCAGACAGGAGCATCACCACCTCGGTACGCGGCCCATTCTAAAGGTGAATCGGCAAACTTTTCATGCATCTGGCTGTGAAGTTCAATTCCTGAACTCAAAATCCATCTTTTCAAAGCCATAGGGTTACTGCCGTAAGGACTATTCATGGGCGAAACACTTAAGCGGAGTTGTTTTTGTGCGGCACTTTGTAGTGGAAACTTGATGGCATTGCGAGAGGTTGAAGCACGGAAGACGGCTTAGCAAAGTGGTTAATGCGATTGATTAGAAATCAATTCCTCTCTGAGGGCGTAGGTTCGAGTCCTACAGTCGTCGGTTCTTTTGGTGAGGCCTCGGTCCCTCATATCCGATTCCGTCCCATTGGCTTCCTTTCTTTTCTTTTCTTCTTCAACACGGGACTAGGAAACTGACAGAATCTGTATCAGGAAATAGTGAGACTTGGCACGGTGTCTGTCCCCTGCGGTAAAGGAAAGCCGCATGTTGATCTACGATGTATTTTCAGTTTCAACTCGGCACAGCTGCCAACGTATTTGGGGTGAGTTTCAGTCATCTGTATTGCTTTAGCCTTCGCAACCGTAGATGAGCCGGCCAGACTGGTTCGAAGGCTATGGTCCAGACATTGTCCCACGCGAAGACCGCTTAGTTCCTTCTCTAAATGGCTATAGACGTGCGCTTGTTATTCCAAAAGCTGTGAGGACAATCGAATAAACTATCCGATGCGATCCTACTTCATACCGCTTTCTGAATGTGTGAATCTCCCTCACGGTTCTTGCTCCTATGATCCGTAGTGCTGTCCAAAATTACAAAAAGTACCTTGATATATGAACCATTGTGGTTACTTGTTAAGGTAGCCAAGAATCATCCGGGTTGAAGTTATGTGGACTCATCATGCAGTGGGTGCTCTTGACATTTAGCCCACGACTTGGAGTGGGGACAGTATTTCATGCCTGTTTTCAATTCTCTAGGAGCTCGGGAAACCCCGAGTTATACACTTTCACACTGACATAGTGTCATGTATTACTTGCTCTCTCGGTACGCCAATGCTATGTGGGTGTAGGGGACCCGGATCTCATAAGAAGCTTTAGCGGGCTCGATCCGGTCTTAGGGGTTTTTACTGGTGTCTTGGCCTACTACTTGTATGAGCGGAATCCGCGCACCGCTCCTCCGCCGGGCGAGAAGCTACACGAGCTCGCGCGTTGGAAGTTTGAGATGTGGAGGGCCGAACGGCAGGGGCGTTTGGTCGGATAAAATATGCGACGTAATGGGTGAATAATGTGTGAGTTGTTTAATTCTTTGGATTTGGATTGTCACTGCCTGTGTATTCACGCTTGAGACACTTGGGTAAAGTGTTACCCCTCCGCCTTTCACTAGTATACTATCCCAGTTTAACCTTCCTTGCACCATCTTCCATGTGAAAGCATGTTGTAACGCTCCTACCATATGCGTTCGATCCTGCTTTTCTACCCTGCATCTTCTTAGGGGGGCCTTCAGCATACGGGTATGAACTTCGTGAGCCCCCAGGGTCCGTCTTCTGCTCCATGCCATCCTTCCCTCGTGTCAGACGATCGCAGCGCTGAAATAATGCAGCTCGCCGCCGCCACGATAATTGCCTAACATTGAACCAGATACCTGTGCTTCCCAGATGACACCATTCGAGTCAGCGATATGTGTGTGCATTCCTTCAGGAAGTGATTTGATATGATTGTTCCCCAAATGGGGTATCGGCGGGGTGTCATGCCAGCACGCTCCGAAAAGAGGTAGAATGGAGATCCAGAATAAGTGCAGTGCTGGATGTCTTCTTGTCTTATTCACACATTGTTTAATTTCTCGATTCCATTGACATACACAGCCTGACTTGCCACGCTCACTCACCCTCCGTTTGTCGAGGCTGACTATTTAATCGCTCACAGTACATATGAGCTGTGGCCCTTTTTGCACGAGTACCCACAGAGGTACCACAGGATGACCACAGGGTTGAGGCCAGACTTATCGTTTCTCGGCATCGCGGATAGTCATCGTCACCAACTGCCGGCTGAGCGGGCCGTGCTAGCCAATATACCATGACGTCAACCCCCCACATGTGATTGGTAATAAGACGGACAGCCGCCATCGCCGCTATCGTGCGTGCTGCCGTCGTCACCATCGTCACCCCCAATGTCGGCTGTCAAATCCCAGGCGGAAAAGACCAAAGCAAGGCTTGGACCTAATGCACCTCTAGTGCCCATCTTTACGCCGAGAGACTACAGCATCTTCTTCCTCGCCGGTGAGTACGTCCTTCGCGGCATATTCTACCAATGCTCACGAGTGATCTGCTCTCCAAGGGGCACTGTGCGCCACTCTAACTCATGGAGCCATGACTCGTACGTTTTGCTAATCCGCGTTCTTGGCTCTGGTGGCGATGGGACATCTAACATCAACGTGTTGACAGCGATTGACGTGGTGAAGACTCGAATACAAATCGACCCTGCGCTCTCTCGCACGAACATGATCTATGCCGGCGGAAAATCGTAGCAGCAGAGGGTGTCGCTGGACTCATGACTGGCTTCGGCCCGACTGCAGTGGGATACCTTGCCCAAGGAGGTGCCAAATTCGCGGGATATGAGTACGCTTGGCCACCTATTTCTTTTATCTGTGAGGTGCCAACCCGTTCCGTCCATCTACAGGTACTGGAAGAAACAGTTTGTCGAACTCGTTGGATCACACGAGGAAGCTGTCAAGTATCGCACCCCGATATACCTCGGGGCAGCCTCCACTGCAGAGTAAGGCACCTTGATTCTTTCCAAGCAGAGATCAGACCATAACCATTATCTAGATTCTTTGCCGATATTCTTCTGACCCCCCTCGAGGCCACACGTATCCGACTCGTTTCAAATCCAAAATACGCAACAGGTCTCGTTACCGGTTTTACCAGACTAGCGCGCGAAGGGGGAATACGCGAGATGTACGCTGGATTCCTGCCAATCTTGTTCAAGCAGATCCCATATGCCATCGGCCAGTTCACTGTGAGTCCTCTCCCTATTCATCTCATCCCTCTTACCACTGTGAGTCCTCTGAAATTCCGTGTTTACCACTATTAGGTAAACGAATTCTGTCACGAAATAGCGTATAGAAACATGACGGAAGAACAACAAGCAAACCTCTCCGCCACCTCCAAGTTCGCACTCAACTTAGGTTCCGGCCTCACCGCGGGTGTCGCAGCAGCCATCCTGAGTCAGGTACGCGTATCCCCCTTCTACTTACAAACCCCCCCCCTTGGATCAATATTTCTCAAATTAACACCCGCATGCATTTGACATTGGTCCATAAAACCAGCCGGCAGACACGCTCCTTTCGCAAATAAACCGAGGCCACGGACCGACGGGGACCATGCTCACCCGTCTCGCCGTTCTCGCGCGACAAGCTGGTTTCAGAGGCCTTTTCGCGGGCCTGGGGCCCAGGATCGTCATGACCGCCGGCCTCGTCAGTGGCCAGTTCTTGGCATATGGTGCTATCAAAGACGGTCAGTGGATCTTTTTTTTTGGGGGGGGGGAGGCTCCTCTCCCGTGGTTTGTTTTATTTACTTACTTCATCTAATTTTTGGACGGTCGGGGGTTGCAGCACTTGGCGCGCCGCCCGGAATAGAGATTCATAAAGATTAGATGATGAACATACACACACACACGAAGAAAAGGAGGATAGAATATGCCTCGGCATCCACATGTTTCTCGATTATTTCCCATGACTTGGCTGCTTTACCCCGATGTAACACACTGTGCTCTAATATATTCCATTGGTACTCAGGACGCACTGTATTAGTTGTCCACCTCTCCCTGGATGCATTGAACACCACCACAGCACGGCCAAATGAAACGATTCGTTCATCAAGACCATATGTGTAGATGTAAAATCAAACAAAACAAAGAAAGGAACAGCCAAAAACGGACGAACAGCATCTATCTATAACTCCTGAGTTACCTCGTTCGATCGTTTCGTTCTTCGTTCTCCGCTCTCTCAGGTAGTGAGGGAATATAGTCGATTACAGATTGTTGTTCTTCGCATTCGGCCGGGAAGAGAACCTGGAACAGGAACGCGCCCGCCAACGAATTGTCATCCGTTACCGAGTCGTTGCTATTCTGGTTGGTGGGAAGTGGTGTGCATGTCAGTCATGAGTGAGTGAGGAGTTGTGGTGGTGGGGATACATCGCCCGCGAGGAGCATCACGCGCGCGAACACGGAACGAAGCAGCAGCAGCAACCAAGGGAAGAAAAAAAAAAAAAAAAATAATAATACACTTACCACGGCCATGATATATACATCGCCTTGGACGAAGGGCGGAATGTGCGTGATACCAGTAAAGGTGTCGCTAGTGGCGGGGTCGTAATCGGGTGGAAAGCGCGGACAGATTTCCAGGGACGATCGGGACGAACGTCGTGTTGAGACCGACCATGAATGCGGCGTAGTATGGTGGTGGGAGATCCGGATTCGTCGTAAAATTCAATTGTAGCTGTTTCATTTCATTTGTAGCAGTGCAGCAGCAGTATTTTAGATTGATGAGGAAGAGAAAGCGGATCCGGCTGATAGCGAATGCATGCTGTTTAGCGACTGTTCTTTCGAGATGATCATTTTTGTAATGCAAAGGCTTACCAGAGTACCGGGAGTGAGAATGCATCCGTGGCAATATGGCACAGACATGAGCATCTGGAACCGCCTGGAATGGCAAGACGTAATTGTCCGTGGGGCAGGAAATGGTATGCACGCCCAATTGAGTCGTGTATTGTCCGAATGTCGAGGGGGTCTCCCATGGTCCGCTCCAGGGCATGAGTTCTATAATGAGACATGTCAACTTTCCATCTTGTTCCCACACTTCTGGATGGAAAATGAAAGGGGGGGGGAGGAAACGAAAAACAATAGTTACTGCCTGCGGCTGAACCGATCCACTGAAAGAGGCAACATCGGAAGGTCAGTCCACTCTCACTCATGGAGAGACCAGCAATATACGAACAGCCTTGGGGATGACACCATTGTTAGTACACACAAGAATCCAAAAAAAAAACCGACCCGAAAACGTACTGCATGTCGACTTTCTGTGGCAATGAGATTAGAGAGCACAGGAAGCAGGGTTTTATTCTGGATGAGTGGAAGCATCTTGATGAGCGTCCCGGCATTCAGGCCCTCCAAAATTTGAGAGAGCACGATGAATGAGAATGGGTTGCTGTATGGCCATCTAGTGGTGGAAGAGGTGGAGCGCATCAACTCAGGAATAAAGAAGATATCACAAAAAAGAAAATTTCTTGCTCGAATACGCATGTAGTCTCCTGAGCGTTCGGGCCCAATATTTCCCTCAGTTTGTCGACGTGGGCCTGCTCGTGATCTTGCAATGGCAAGCGTGAGTGAAGAATGTGAAAGACTCTAAGAAGATTTTTACCAAGGATTTGTTCAATGCGGCCTCGAACCCAATTTGGTACGCCCTGACGAGGCAGAAATTTAGGATACAGATCTAGAAGGCGAATTGAGAATGCGGCATACAGCTGCGACAAAGTCCGAAGCATTATAGAGATTCAGCGCAGTCGAGCTGCGCAGGACGCATTAGAAGTTGCAACGCATCACTCATTCCAAAACGACGCACTAATACGTATTCTCGTTTATTTGCATTTTCAAGACGAAGTTCAGCAGAAGGTCGTCGGTGAGGGGGGGCTTGTAACCGCCGTCACCCGTTTCCTGGGGTCAATTGGAGTGGCGGATGCCATGAAGACTGCCAGAGACAATGCAACAATTCCCGTGGAGACCCGCATTCTCGTGTAAGATCCAAGCTGTGGTAGGGCCAACCATTATCAACGGGCCCCACCTTGATTTTATAGGCATGGTTGGGATAGTATATTGAAATCCGTGGGCGATCAGGAATTAAAGAGCGGTTAGGTTCCAAATGTGAGAGCGTCGTGCTACACGCACAGGATATACAAGTTCCGGTGCCGAAAAAGGAGGGCTCTAGGGCTTGAAACCAGATTATAAGTTCTAGGACTCCGAAGAAACTAAATTTGAGTTAGTCACACGTTACACGATTTCGTTACCAGAAGTCTCGAGTTCTGCGGGAATGTTACTAACCTTAAAAAAACGCCACTGGGCGCATGCTGTACATCTATGTACGCTATTCGAATGACATAGGGCCCCCATCAGAACCCGCGAGTCCCCGGAAGCTTCAAGAGCACCACGCGCCATTAGTTGATGTTGTGTCTCGGTAATGGGGTATCCAACAGGAGTCTGAGCATTTCAAGCAGTCCGGATTCAAGGCTTATGCTGGACAATGCGTGTATGCATCTTCAAGGTCAAAACCATCCACACCAAATGATGCTGGACCCACCTCTTCTTCGTGCTTCGTCGTCTCGTTCCTGCTTCGTACTGTTCGCTTGATTCGCCGACTCCTCCAGAATCCCAACTATCAGTGCCATCAATGCATTCGGGAGCGTAATATTTCTTAAGACTTGCGGGATTGAGCGTAGGGGCCTGTGCCACATGGTTTTTCCAGTTTCCACGGCACATTGACAGAGAAGAAACCAAAATGCATGGATTGCGTACCTCACGCTCATACCCATACGTATTGAGTTCATGATAGAATAACGAGGCTCAATTTAGTTTGCTTCCAGACCCAATAAAAGTTTAACGCCTCGGAATTAACGCCCAAAACCCTAGTACAGTATGCGACGAGGCTGAAGGGACACCGGGAATGGGAAGAGATAACAAACAATCAAACAATCAAATCAGCAGCATCAGGCAAGCAATCTGAGCTGAGGACGGCAGGAGCGCCAGACTTCTCAGCAGACAAACACAGTTTGAGAATGAGAGTGTGGCGGCGGGCGTGATCGCTGATAAATAAAGAAAGCCACTTGACCGGAGCAGCACGGCCATACTAGAAGTACGAATTTGACGATTCGTTCCGCGCGTCTCCCCCCTCCGTTGCATTGTTGCCAGAATAATTGCACAGAGAACGGTTGCATCGCCTCAGTTTTTCTCGCCCACCAAGCTCGGAAAAAGATGTTAATCTAACATTCTGCAGCGAAGCGTTCAATGGTGGTGCTCTGTGGGATCTCCGGCATGCTCCGCCCACTACATAGGCGTGCTTCATTCGATCCCGACGGTCGCGAGAAATCGCCCATTCTTGCGCTCCAGGGCCCTATCGATCAGGAATATCGCGCCTTTTTCCTGGGTGGGTGAGGGCAATGCAGGACCATTGCTACGGAGAACATTCCCGTATCCCAGCCTTTCTAGGGTTCCTGCAAACAGGCACGCGTATGGATATATTGAAAATAACAACATAGTACATACGGTACGCTCAGAATGCACAGCAATTGTTTATAGATGCGAGCTAGGACTAAACTTCGGTGAAAGTGAGCAGGGTATACATAACTTGAGCAAACATAGTGGTGGGTAAAAATCGGTGGACAGGGTCATACGAAAAACAACTAAACAATGGATAGCATTAACAGCGAATTGGAATCATGATTGACAGAATGATCAACGGACGGGCGCCCCCATTTCGTCATGGTGGTCAGACTGGACCGTTGACTTCCTTGAACTATGCCTACTAATGGAAAATGCATCTTGCAACGCCGAAAAGGTCGTGCCCACTCGACTCAAATGTTTACTGGGCGAACGCGAGTGGCTTCCTTCGGATCGAGGCGAAGATGGAACGAATCGAGAGCTGCCATCTTCACCAGAGATCATACTCCATGAATCACTAACCCCGCCCCCTCGTGCGGAGTCACTAGCAGAGGCATTCGACGACCGGCCTGGGGGCGTAGGGCTAGGCTGCTCGTGGGGATCGAGGTGTTCCAGCAATCCCTGACTCTAGGCTGTTCTCGTCATCATTGCGACGGTCGCTTGATTAGGCTTCGGGCGTATTCCAGATCTCTATAAATAGCCTCCACAGCGTTTGTGACGCCGTTTTCCTAGAAAATAACCATATATTATGAGCTCAGACTATCAAGATGAATATGTCGCGCAGACTCACAGCTCTAATCGCCTCCCCGACTAGTCTCGCACGTTCGATCTGCTTTGGATCGGTCGTAGCGCTTCGGAGTGCCTCCGTCAGCGAATCCACGGTCAGCTTTCGCACACCAGATCCGATTCCAAGAGCCTCGACTCGATCTGCCCAGAAGAACTGATCTCCGAAAAATGGTTTGATAATCGTAGGTATTCCAGCTTCATTTACAGGAGTTCATCGGGGCAAGATATTGCAATAGCAATCTATCAACTCACCTCGTAGACTGGCACCAGTTGTACCAGCACCACCGTGGTGACCTGGAAGAATACGTATGCTAAGCTTCTGTTAAGTGAAATCCATGGGCAGCGGCTCACAAGCAGCGTTAATCCGCGGGAAAAGCCAATCGTGAGGGACGGACGTTAAAGGATAAATCTGGGGTGGAAGTGGCGTTGGATCTGCTTGATCGGGCTCGGGCTGGTTAGTCTTCTTTGAAGAAAGACGGTCCGACCATCCTTTGGACAGAATGGCGTGGACCCCGCTCTGGATGATAGCCTCGACGACGCAACGAGTCATAGCATCAGGATCCGAAACGACAACACTGCCAAAGCCAATGTAGACCACTGGCTTTCCCTGTGCGTGAGCTCCATCAATAAATTCAAGAAGACCCTCCGGGGGCGTCCACTTCTTTTTGTTTGAATCGTCTGCATCATTTAAGAACCAATAGCCTGCAAAAAACGACACAATTTTTAAATCGATGGCAGGGGCGGCCTCTTGGTGAGGCAAATGAAGCCGATGTCGAGGCTTACCGGTAATATGGATCCACTCATACCAGTCTAATGGTGGTGGCACGACGGTCGGACTAAAATTATAAAGGAACGGCACTTTATGTTGCTCCATTTTGTCTAGGTTGGTGCTTTCTAAGCCCAATACGTTTCTGCGCCATCGGTTGATTTGGCCAGCCGTGCCTCGCCAGAAGACTTGGTCAAAGACGACATAAGTCTGGGAATGAAAAGACAGTTAGTAGGTAAAAATGCATCGTTGAGATATCTCACCATGTAATTGTAGCCACCCCCCATCTGATCCAGCACAGCAAGTGAGAAACAACTACTTCAGAGAAGAAGAGCCAGCGCACCTTGCGATCTGGCACCGCAAAAGCATGCGGATATGCACGAGTCCGAGTCCACGGCATAGTGAAAGCTCGGAAATATGGGATTCCAAGAGCTTCAGCAATATGCAGACCACCCATGGCATTAGGGCTTTCAATTAGAACATCGGTCCCTTGACAGGCTTCCCACGAGGTCTTGAGAAGGTCATCAATCCAACCCCGGAACTGAGGGACGTAAATATTGATCAGTCTAATCGAGCAATTTGAGAGGCGGATATACCTTCTGCATCGCTTCTTTGAGAAATGACACAGTAAACATGCCATTCTCTACGCATATCCGCATTAGTTCTGCTGGATCACCGCCGACGTAACCAAATTCGATTCCATGCTGGAAACACAAAGCAGTCAGCACCAGAGGTAGTTGAACCAGAAAATCAATATGATCCTCACACCCTCGATCCAATCTTTGAATTCAACGTGTGTAGCAATGCGAACCTTGTGGCCATCGGCCATTAGGCCCTTGCATAGTGCAATATATGGCTGGACGTCGCCACGAGAGCCAATAGTCAGGCACGTGAAACGGAGAGGCTTCGTGGGCTTGAAACTGAGGAAGGTAGAAGACATAGAGGTGAACATGACTGCAGGTAGACTCTCTGATTCGGGTGGGGGACGAAAAAACTTGTCTTCCAGACTAGTGGAATCGAGTTTTGAGAGAAGCAAGGCTTCTCGTTTCCCCCGGCTGAGCGGGACAGTCTCTCCAGACAAGTGCCGCTGTCGGATCTCGTTCATCTGGTGCTCGAGAAGATCTATGCAAGAGTTGCGACGAGTCTCGCTACCAAATTCAAAAAAAAGTTCTTCATAACCCTTGATGATCACAACCAGACCATGATGGCCAAAGCGGAACGCCTTCTGCTTCTCGGTCGACAAGACATCGCGAATTGGAATTATCATCTAAAATAGACGGTCGATACAAATCCGAGGGTGAGCGGTGAAAACGAAGAGCATACCCGAGTCCGTGTAAGTGGCTGAGAGGATCGGAAGCAGAAATAATTGGTTGAGACATACATCTTCCCCGAGACGGGGAGGACGCGGAACAGAGATCCAGGTAGGTCTGCGAAACAAATTAAAAGTGGCTTGGACAAAGAAACAGGGTGACTCACGACCTATTAGTATTTCCTTGTCGTCGAAGGCGAAGTACTGCCGGAACTTCTCAGTGATGATGGCATCTGCTGCAGGTTCTGAGTCAGGGACCTCAAGCATTGAAAATCCAAGCTGATTTCCGGAATCCAGCAGATCGGTGTCAGGAGCATCGTCACTGTCATGCCGTTCTATGGGCGAGACCAGGACCTCTGTGACCACATTCGGATCGGGACCGGCAGAACCTGGGAAGATTCGGAGTGAAGGGCGGAGCCAATTAGGAACGACACCACTCCATGAACGTCGGTGACCACTCCGGTCGGTGGCAGGGGTCTCGGCTGTAGGGGGAGGGGAGGCGTGGAGGGAGGGTATGTGTGGTCACTAGGCATGACAGTGCTGGAGGAGTCTCCACTTTCAGCTGTTGAGATAGAAACAGCTGGTGTAGAGTCCAGTGGGGACAAGGTATACACGTGAGTATATTCGTTGCTTGGATCAGTCGATCCTTCCCCTAGGGTACCAGTTCGCCGGAGAAGGGCGGGAGCTTCGGAAAATGAACGTAATAGCGAAGTCAGCCTGAACCCAGACGAGTGAGAATCGGCGAGGAGCTGTAGCAGATCGTGGGTCATGGCGGGAATGGCCACCGCGGGACAAGCTTCGGTTTGTTGTATCACTGACTGCGGTTAATGTGACCTCCTCTTGGCGGTGCTTTCGCACTACTTCTCGGATCTGCTCCAAAGCCTCTGGAAGATTCTGGAAGTAGGCGAAGAAGTATGAATCCATTGTGAAGTGTTCATCCCTATCCACCACCTTTGACCTCGATAGTTTCGCTGAAATCCATGGCGGTGGATCGATCGATATCAAGGATGAGAGAATATGGAATCGCAATTTTGACACCTGTATTGTTGTCAATGAAGTACAGTATGTAACATAGGGCCTACGCACTCTCCCCCAAATTCTGGGCCTTGAAAATTATCTTCACCAAAGCGTTAGCCGTCGAAGGATAATCTACCGAACCTGTGATCAACATATACCTTGCGGATTGTTTTCACCCATTCCTCTCTGCTCGCAGTCGAGTCCGCGGAGAGAGATATCGTCTTTTGGTTAGTCCGCAACTTGAAGCCCTTGTCCTCTACAGCATCGCATGAGATGGCGTAACGCAAGTCAACATTTCCGTGTGGAAAATACGGGTCCTGAAATCAGGTGTGGAGTTGAGAATAGCAGGCATCTAAATAGAATATGCCACGTACAGTGGAAGAGTGATACCATGACAGCACGTCATTCTTGAGTACAAACCAGTGTTTATTCCATCTTTTCGTTCTGGAAGCTTTTTTGCTCAGTGTTCCAGACTTTAAGACTTGGTCCTACATAATCAAAGAGCTACATGAATGCTGCAACAGAGAAGGGATGGCCCTTAATCTAACCTCGCGAGATGGCATGTGGGCAAAGAAACATAGGTGGGAGTTGGTCAAGTACATGTATCCTTGTAATACTGGGTTCGATCGAAGAAATGATAAGAAGATAATCAAAGCCATGATTACTCCCAGAAAACTCACGGACTGAACGCAAAAGCCAGCAAGGGAGTTCTTAGGAAGCACCCTGCTCTCAACGGGACAAATTGGTGGACCACAATTGAAACCACGAACCTGCCACAACCTCCTTGATATCTGCAATGTCAAACACCTCACGAAGCTTCCCGGCTAGCTTAGATCTTCGTTTGAGTCGTATGGTCGCCACGGTCGCTGCGCGAAGAAATCCCATACGAGAGGGGGAAGTGGGGGAAGTGGGTTGGCCGGGGAAGTTAGTACCGTTAGAAGACGCTATAGGCGCATGGATATCATTATCATTATGAGGACCCGAGAGTTCCTCTTGTGTTGCTGGAATAGACTCATCAAAGTCAGCTTCCTCCGTGTATTCGTCGTCTTCGCTGGGATGACTGGAGAAATAATCTTCGGGAATGGGTGCTTCCCTTGAGCGAGAGAAAGTGGCAGAGAAAGGGGATTCACGAGCGCGGATGAATTGTGTGGATGGAGGATGACATTCGAAATTCTTGCGGATCAATCCATCAGATCATGAAGTATTCATCGTTCAGAAAATCGCACCTGCGTCGTCATCACTCGCGAATTCCGCCGGATCTGAAGGGGGTGTGAGGTCATCATCATCTTGCTCCCCCTGCTCCCATGGAATAGCCTGGAGTGCCTGGATAAGCGTCTGGGTGCCCTGGCGGAACTGGTGGGTGTAAATCACGTGAGTTGGGCCTGCAGGCAGTCAGAGAAATTAGACACACCGAGCCATCCAACGCTGACCTGCCCGCATCGAAACGGGAGTGCGATAAGCTAGTGGAATGTAACATATGCGATGGAGTGGGGACAGATAAGGGTGGCCTCGTTGAATTCAAACCAGGGGTGGATTTAGATATGGACTCTGGGCTGTCTGTAGGGCATTACCAGAGTTTACGATGAGGTGTTTGATGACTTGGGCGAAAGTAGACGTACTGGTAGAGGGTGGAGCATCAACGGGGACATCGCCTCTTCCCCAGAGGAAGACATATCTGACCCCTGTGCCGCCTTGCTCCGTCGTAGAGCGGATGCCAGTCGAGAGGAGCCTGACCGCTTGATAGATGTGGAGTGAGACAGCTTATCGGCCGTGTGCATAATGACTCGTTTCACGATGTTTGTGTGTCTCTCAGAACCCCCTGTGGGGGATATGGCCGATTCCGATAAATGCTGAGAACCCTTATCTTCTAGCTGGACGGTCTTGGGGTCCGAGTTGATAGTCGTTCCTGCGCGGTGATTCCGCACATCTGGTGGTGGTGACTTGGCACGCTTCGGGGAAGAAAACATGTTACGCGTCTAAACTCTTAGCAACTCACAGAACTAATCTAGGTGACAAGCAAATCATCGGAGTTAGCCGGGCTGGGCCCAATGTTTCCTAAGCACTCGCCAGTCACTACCAAAGTGGCCAACGGAAAGGTTCAAGGGTGGCCTGAATGTGTTAAGGGTATAGTTCGATGAACGGTGCCCCGATCAGCTGGGGGGATTACATATCATACTCCAACAGTATTAGATTTCAACGTCGACAATTGAAGAGAACGCAGTGAATGTGAGGGCTGTAGAGCTATATAAGTATAGCAAAGCGGTGGTCCAGTGAGCACTTGCTCAACGCAGCACAGCACAGCAAATTGGTCAAGAGTACATAATGTGATACTTCCGGATGTTGCCACCCAACGTCGACTATCCCTTTCCTTTTCTGCATTACCTACACTTGTCTCCCATCCTCCAACGACTGAGGATTGTGGCCTTTCTAACCCCACGCAATGTCCCAGCATCCTGTCTACGGGGTGGATCCTCGGGGGACTTTCGATCAAAGGTATTTTGATGGGGATGAGAAACGCGATGCTTTCCAGTCGTCAAGTACAAGGAGCACTGCAGCCCTCATAAATCCTCAGGACCAAGAATTCCAAAATTTTGGTGACCGTCAGATCTGTCGCAGTATTTGCGTCCCAGCTAACATATTGAGGCAGACGATGCTCCTAAACGCCGGAACACTTCGCCTCCCAGCGCATTTAGAACACAGTACACGCAGTCATCAGCATCCATCGCCCACTCGGAAACTTCGGGGCCAAATTATTCCAGTCATGGACCCGGCGGAAGCAGCGGAGTCGTTGAACCTTATCCAGCATGGACGACTGAGCGCCAGGTGCCTCTCTCGACGGAGGAGATTGAAGATATCCTTTATGATCTTACTATGCGCTTCGGCTTCCAGCGGGAGTCAATGCGCAACGTTGTGAGTCGGAAGATTTCCTCTGACACGCTGTTCTGCCTTGATCTAACTTATTTTTCAGTTTGACTTCCTCATGCAGCTGCTGGACAGCCGCGCGTCCCGCATGACCCCAAACCAGGCACTGCTCACTGTCCACGCAGACTACATTGGCGGCCAACATGCCAACTATCGAAAATGGTACTTTGCGGCCCAGCTTGATTTAGATGATGCTGTGGGAAAGATCAACAATCCCGGACTACAACGCTCGAAGTCAATGAAAGGTGCACCACAGTCAGCAAAACTGACAGCGGCTATCGACCGTTGGCGATCGGCAATGAACAATATGAGTCCGTATGACCGCCTTCGCCAGGTGGCCCTCTTTCTGCTCTGTTGGGGAGAAGCCGCTCAAGTTCGATTCGTCCCTGAATGTCTCTGCTTCATCTTCAAATGTGCCGACGATTATTATCGCTCACCCGAGTGTCAGAATCGAGTGGAACCGGTTCCCGAGGGCCTTTTCTTGCATACGGTTGTAAAGCCGCTGTATAATTACATCCGGGATCAAGGATACGAAGTTGCCGATGGCAAATTTGTCCGTCGCGAGAAAGACCACGCCCAGATAATTGGTTACGATGATGTCAACCAACTCTTTTGGTACCCCGAGGGCATAGCTCGTATCACGCTGGCAGGAGGTGTCAGTGAAAGCATTTCTTCATATCATTTCTACGTCTTTGGCTGAGTTCCACTAATATTTACTCCTAGACCCGTCTCGTCGACGTGCCGCCCGCACAACGCTTCATGAAATTCGATAAAATCGAATGGAACCGCGCATTCATCAAGACGTATTATGAGAAGCGTTCATATCGTCAACTGATAGTGCACTTTAACCGTGTTTGGGTTCTCCACATAGCCCTATTCTATTTCTACACTGCGTACAATTCTCAAATGGTGTACAAAAAGTACAATGGGGATAACCCCACACCCGCGATGATCTGGTCTGCCACTGCTCTAGGAGGCGCCGTTGCCACCTTGATCATGTTATTTGCCACACTCTCCGAATTCACACTTATTCCGACCACTTGGAACAATACCGGCCACCTCACCCGCCGACTCCTATTCCTCCTCGTTACCCTTGCTATCACCGCAGGTCCCACGATTTGGATTGTGGCCATAGATGCGGGTCGTACCACAAGTAGTATACCCCTCATAATTGGCATCGTCCAATTTTTCTTGGCAGCCCTGGCGACTGCTCTCTTCGGTACCATGCCCTCCGGCCGGATGTTTGGTGATCGAGTGGCTGGGAAGGCGCGCAAATATCTGGCAAGCCAGACGTTCACAGCAAGCTACCCAGCACTCGACCGCAAGCCCAGGATTGCGTCTTTCGCTCTCTGGTTCCTTATCTTTGGATGCAAATTCTCTGAATCTTACTTCTTCCTCACCTTATCTTTCAAGAACCCTATTCAAGTCATGGTGGGGATGAAGGTGCAGCGATGTTCCGACAAATTTTTTGGGGCAGCTCTATGTTCCCATCAAGCATCGTTTACCCTTGCTTTAATGTACTTGATGGATCTCCTCCTTTTCTTCCTCGACACCTTCCTGTGGTATGTGATTTGGAACACTGTGTTCTCCATTGGTCGTTCTTTCGGTTTGGGCCTGTCGATCTGGACCCCATGGTCAGAGATCTTTACAAGGTTGCCCAAACGGATATACGCAAAAATTCTAGCCACTGGGGACATGGAGGTCAAGTATAAGCCAAAGGTGCTCAATGTTATCTTGTAGGACTTATGGTACCGGCATTGACAACGTGTCGCCAGGTCCTCGTTTCTCAAATATGGAATGCCATCATCATTTCCATGTATCGGGAGCACCTGCTTTCTATAGAGCACGTCCAAAGGCTACTGTATCATCAAGTGCAGGGTCCCGACGGTCGCCGTACCTTGCGTGCTCCACCGTTCTTTATATCTCAGAACGACAGAGCATATCGGGGTAAATTCTTCCCCCCTGGAAGTGAGGCCGAACGTCGGATATCCTTCTTTGCTCAGTCGTTGACCACTGCTATCCCGGACCCTCTCCCGGTCGATGCGATGCCCACGTTCACCGTTCTCACGCCCCATTACTCGGAAAAAATTCTCCTGTCCCTTCGTGAGATCATTCGTGAAGAAGACCAGAATACCCGCGTGACCTTATTGGAGTACCTGAAGCAATTGCATCCAGTCGAGTGGGACAATTTTGTGAAGGATACCAAAATTCTTTCGGAAGAAGAAACGGCCTACGGTGGACAAGGATTTTCTGACGAAAAATCCGTGGCCTCGAAGTCCGATGACCTGCCATTCTATTGCGTCGGATTCAAGAGCTCGTCCCCGGAATATACCCTCCGTACCCGTATTTGGGCGTCATTGCGCGCCCAGACTCTCTACCGTACCGTATCAGGTATGATGAACTACTCGAAAGCGATTAAACTCCTCTATCGCGTCGAGAACCCGAAGTTGTGCAACTCTTTGGAGGGAACACAGATAAATTGGAAGCGAGAACTGGAACGCATGGCACGTCGCAAGTTCAAATTCGTCGTATCAATGCAACGCTACTCCAAGTTCAATAAGCAGGAGAACGAAAACGCCGAGTTCTTGCTGCGAGCGTATCCTGACTTGCAGATCGCGTATCTTGACGAGGAACCGGCCGCAATCAAAGGAGGAGAAACACGTATCTTCTCGGCCCTCATCGATGGGCATTCCGAGATCATGCCCGACACTGGAAAGCGAAAGCCCAAGTTCCGCATCGAACTCCCTGGGAACCCAATTCTTGGCGATGGCAAGTCCGATAATCAGAACCATGCGATTATCTTTTATCGCGGGGAGTACCTTCAACTTATCGATGCCAATCAAGACAACTACCTCGAGGAATGTCTCAAAATTCGCAACGTTCTTGGAGAATTCGAACATTATAATATGTCGAGTCAGAGCCCGTACGCGCAATGGGGCCATAAGGAATTCTCAAAGGCGCCAGTCGCCATCGTCGGTGCGCGGGAGTACATCTTTTCCGAGAACATAGGTATTCTCGGAGATATCGCTGCCGGCAAGGAACAAACCTTCGGGACGCTGTCCGCTCGTGCTCTCGCCTGGGTTGGTGGCAAGCTGCATTATGGCCACCCCGATTTCATCAATGCAACCTTCATGAATACGCGTGGTGGTATTTCTAAAGCGCAAAAAGGCCTGCACCTTAATGAAGATATCTTTGCTGGGATGACCGCATTTGGTCGAGGAGGGCGCATCAAACACTCTGAGTACTACCAGTGCGGAAAGGGTCGTGATCTTGGATTTGGGACTATCCTCAACTTCCAGACCAAGATCGGCACTGGCATGGGAGAACAAATGCTCAGTCGCGAATACTACTACCTGGGCAGTCAGCTACCCATTGACCGCTTCCTTACGTTCTATTACGGTCACCCTGGCTTCCACATTAACAACATCCTTGTCATCAAGTCGGTTGAGCTCTTCATCGTCGTGTGTATGTGCTACTTTAATTTCATTCTATCTTCTTTCTCCTTATCATCCATTTGGACAGTGGTCTTCCTCGGTACTCTCAACAAAGAACTGACCATATGCAAATACAACTCACACGGTGACTTCATTGGCGGTCAGCAAGGGTGCTACAACCTCGTACCCGTTTTCGATTGGATCCGTAGGTGTATCATCAGTATCTTTCTCGTCTTCTTCATTGCGTTCCTGCCTTTGTTCTTACAAGGTAGGTATGACCCTTGGGACATAGGACCTCAATGGCTCATGATTATCTACAGAGTTGACCGAAAGAGGGACGGGTAGCGCACTCATACGACTTAGCAAACATTTCCTTTCTCTGTCACCGGTATTCGAGGTGTTTTCCACCCAGATATACACCAATTCTATCCTTTCCAACCTGAGTTTTGGTGGCGCTCGATATATCGCTACCGGGCGCGGATTCGCTACCACCCGCATCTCGTTTAGCATTTTGTACTCGCGATTCGCTGGGCCGAGTATCTACCTTGGTATGCGCATCCTCATCATGCTTTTATACGCCACCATGGCGATTTGGATCCCCCACTTGATCTACTTTTGGATTTCTGTCTTGGGCCTTTGCATTGCGCCGTTCCTGTTTAATCCCCACCAATTCTCCCTCACCGACTTCATTATCGACTATCGAGAGTTCCTTCGATGGATGTCCCGTGGTAATTCACGATCCCACGCTAATTCATGGATTGGATATTGCCGCCTTTCTCGAACTCAAATCACTGGTTTCAAGAAAAAGCGACTAGGTCACCCATCTGAAAAACTCTCTGGCGATACACCCCGTGCGAGCTTGGGGGCGCGACTGTTGGCCGAAATTATAATCCCCATCGTTGGAGCAATCATGTTCACTATCGCGTACATGTTTGTCAAATCATTCCCCGACGTATTGAACAATCAAGGAGCGAGCCCTCTTATCCGGCTCGCGGTCGTTTCTCTCGGTCCACTTGTGTGGAACGCGATCGTGTTGATAGTGATGTTCTGCGTATCTCTTTTCCTTGGCCCAATGCTCAATAGTTGCTGCGTGAAATTTGGAGCGGTGATGGCATCAATCGCTCATTGTTTGGCCCTACTAGGTACATTGTGTCCTTGTTCTATTCCCGTCAATATCCTCTCACCTCTCCTGTAGGCATGATTGGATTTTTCGAATTCCTTGTAAGTTTTGCCAGCATGATCATCACCATTCATACTCACCAGTATATAATAGTGGTTCTTGGAACTGTGGGACGCATCGCACGCGGTGCTGGGCCTGATCGCCATCATTGCCATTCAACGCGCCGTGCAGAAGTTCCTCATTTCGTTTTGCATTACTCGGGAATTTAAACATGATGAGACAAACCAGGCTTGGTGGACTGGGAAATGGTACGGACGAGGGCTTGGCGCACATGCAATGTCTCAACCTGCCCGGGAGTTCCTGGTCAAAATCGTTGAACTCACCTTGTGGAGTGGGGACATGGTGCTTGGCCACCTCCTTCTCCTCTTCATGACTCCTATAGTGCTCATACCATTCGCGGATCGTGTACATGCCACTAGTAAGCTCCGTATTCTCATTGTCATGAGCTAGACTGACTTGCTCTTCTCTATAGTGCTATGTTCGTTCGACTTTCCTGACTATGCCACTGTTCTCTATTGACGTATATCCTATGGCAGTCTGGCTCCGGCCTTCAAAGCAGATTCGTGCGCCTCTGTATTCTTTCAAACAGAAGCGGCAACGACGCTCAATTGTACGTGCATTGACGTGTTACCGCCATGCCGGATTCTCAGTCCTATCCATTGCCTCTAGGTGTTCAAATACGGTCTGATATATTTGTTAGCAATGTCTTTCCTGGTCGGACTAATTGTTTTGCGTGCGTCTCAACGGATCCGAGGCATCCCTCAACGCTGATTTGTTCATTCCCTACAGCCGCCCTTGGTCGGGATAAGATCAGGCTGAACTGTTCTATTTGCACCAAGTTATAGACAGCTAGTCGGGGACTTCTCCCTTCGTAAAAGATCTCCTTTCGCGCTGTGTATTTTCTAGCACACATTTTTATATCCTTTCTACCACAAGCTTGGGGCGACTGCTGCCACTACACTTTTATATTCAAGTCACTTGGACATTTTTCACCTTAGTTCATTATGGAAGGTATTGTACATGTCCTGTCAATTACAGCACGTTCACGGCATTGCGACAATAATGAACTCGATGCTGGGATCTCGCTCATGGGCGCCCTCGGCGAGGCGGAAGGTAGGCGGCGTACTACTGAAATAGCCTTTGCATCGCAGAAACACTCCAAGCGTCAATCAGAGAGTTGAGACGGTGCCTTCGTCGCGGAAGCGCCCCAAGATATACCCAAGAGGTCAACGTCTGAGTGGACGTTAGATTTTGCAATGGTGTACCCAATGGAATACATTCCAAGAGATCGAGCTAGTCCCGAACAATGATGACCAAGCTGGACCAAGGGGGAAAGGATATGTGCAGAACATAGAGATGTACATCGAAGATTGGTGTACTAGTGGACGCAGTGATCAAAAGAAATAAACCAAGGGATCACTTTCTGGTTTGATTATAGGCACTCCATTGGTTTACGAGAGTGAATACTGACCGGAGCAACAAGGAGATTGAGGTACAGAAATGAACATCTGTACTAGGCACCCTCATCAGATATGCCGGAGGGACGGATAGTTGGGAAGAGGATGAGATGGAAAAACAGGAGATCGCGAAGGCGAGATTAAGTCAGTACAGTAACAAGTCAAATGATGAGAAAACGGGGGGACTGAGCCCATGCTCTTGATTTTGCTCTTCTTTGACATCGACAAACCCGTGTTATCGTAAGAATTCCACCAGAATTAGCTGGCCCGGAGGGGCAATTTGAGAGGAAAGCAGACAACCCAAGTGATGATATCGCATCCCAAATAAAGCATTATTGAGGAGTGCAGAACCTCCGTCAGCCGGGAGAGAAAACGAGGAAGGATGGGCAAAAATAGAAATTGACATAAGCACCAATGTATCCTCACAGAGATGCGAGTGGAAAAAAGAAGACACATTGGGTTGAGATTGCGTGGGTAGGGCCGACTCCTTTTCATGGATCCAAGACAAACTTCAGGTTCTGGTTCTGTATCCATTGTACATTAAGTGTAGGGAATTTAGACCCCAGGCCAGTGCTGGATCGCGGGCGGTAGAATAGGAAAGCGGTGCTTAGACGTTCTGCTTCCGGTGTACACCACCTGGGGTCCTCACTCCTCTTTCCAACAAGCTAAGAGCATGCCGTCGACTATCGCTGGGGGTAAATTATATGTCCCCTTTCTCATAACTGGAATGCTCTTAACGGGTAAGGACATTATCTCAATTTGGAGACCTTCCCCTAGTGCCATGATCCTTGGCGTTTCCTCCGACGAAAGTTCTAACCATGTAACTTGTACGAACCACATAGGCTGCTCCAACTCTATATGGAGCAAGTTCCAGGACATGCAATGCGTCGAGAATTGCTCGGACCCCGATCCACGCAAGCGCGTCCTTTTTGAGCAACCCGTTTGGCAAACGCTACAAATGTTCGCCGGAGAGGTATCGCTGTATATCACTTCGAGCGACTATTGGTGTTTTATTGTGCTTCGGTATCACTCCTTTCGATAGATGTTGTGTAATACCATTTCTCCCTCTCGTCAGAATACTGCTGATCTTTATGCTTCACCCAGGTCTCCTTCCTGTCCTCTATAATTATTTCCAAGATCGCCATAGTGCACATCCAGTGCACCTCCCAGTAGATGATGCGAACAGCTCTGAGGATGATGGTCCTTTAGAAGGCAAGGCTTTTCAACCAATAGAGATGCGCGGCTGGAGTGTATTGTTGCTGTGGCTTCCCGCCATTTGTGATCTCACGGGCACCACGGTCCGTTACTGTAGCGAAGGAAATATTTGGCCCTGACGAATGACTCCGCCACAGCTCATGAACGTCGGACTACTATACACTCCAGTCTCCATTTACCAAATGACCCGCGGGGCGCTGGTGCTTTGGGTTGGTCTATTTTCCGTCATGTTCCTGCGTCGAAAGCTTTGGCTGTACCAGTACGTTCTGCCCTCACTGGACTTCATGCCTGCCATTAACGTTATCCGCCATCGAAAGATGGCTTTCCCTCGTCACCGTTATGATTGGGGTCTCCATCGTCGGTCTCTCTGGGTCTCTTGCTAAAGAGGCTGTTACAGATGTGCAGCCAATTTCTGGGCTGGCCTCCTCGAATATCAGCGTGCGAGAAGAGATCCCAGCACCAGCCACAGTGTTCATTGGTATGTGAATGTTCCAGTTGAATCATACCTGGTATTGACTGCCAAAACTAGGCGTATTATTTATTTTATTTGCCCAAATCTTGTGAGTTTACACGTGCTTGCAGCTATATCACCATTCCTAATCAATGCTGGTGGCTTGTCTCAGTACTGCGATCCAGTTCGTAGTTGAGGAGAAGATCATGGCCGTCTACACGATCCACCCCCTTTTAGCCGTAACCTATGAAGGTGTCTTCGGTTTCGTCTCGGTCCTACTGTGCTTTCCCATTTTGATCCACTACAAATCCTCGAGCCCCTTCTTTGATCTCTCTCGAGGCTGGGATCAAATGATCGGAAATCCAATCGTCCTACGGACCTCGGTTGCTATCGCTATCTCTATCGGACTCTTCAACGCTTTCGGCTTGAGTGTTACCAGACATGTGAACGCCACAGCGCGCAGCACTGCCGATACATGCCGAACCATTGGTATATGGGCAGTCAGTCTTTTCTTGGGATGGGAGCACCTACTTTGGCCCTGGACACCCTTGCAGCTCCTGGGGTTCGCGCTCTTAGTGTGAGTCTAGCCTCTGCCAAAGCGTGTGCGTTAGGACGTTCTTCTCACATAATCCCGACATTTAGATACGGCACCGTGAGTCACAATATCATCCGATCTGATGTCAGACCTTGGAACTGACCTGTATAATCCATTTTTCACCTTGACCATATTCTCGTACTTGCTCTCTCGGCAGTTTGTGTTTAACGACTTAACCAAGCCTCCCAAGTTCCTTGCCATTCCAGATCCGCCGTTGGTCAGTGCCGAGGTGTCTGCGGATGAGGACTCCGACCCCGAGGAACGACGTACACTGCTCACCAAAGATGCACCGGAGGAAAGCGCGCTGTCGCGTGCTGACCTTGGTTTCAGTGGACACGATGTCGCCCCTCAGCCTACACAGAAATAGGAGAAGGGGAGTTGGAAGTCCCATGCTTTTTTCAAGTGGATGCATACAGACATGTGGACTCGTTGACAGTTATTATATTGTACACAAGCTCCTGCGCTTATTCTATGCACTCACATCCTTGTTCATATAATATATTTTCTATCCCGGATGGACAATGATGAAACTAATGTACACATGATGGGCAGCAAAAATGATCATCGTTAGTAACAAATACAGGACTACAACATGAAAGACAGCACCCGGCGTCACCAGTGCGTATGGAGGCCTTCCGAAGGGACACTGTCATAGGAGCGAGAGGACTCTATTTGTTCGGTCCCCTCCAGATCTGATCCAGTGCTGCGGATCCCTGTCCACGGCTCACAGTACCGGCCAGTTCATGTTGCTCAGCATCATGCCCCACTGACCCGCGTTCCAAATCCTCATCACCATATACCATCTCCCCTCTGGGTGCAAGATGCTCTCCAGAAGGCCGAGGAATCCCTGGTGCGTAACCCTCGCCGTGGTGCTTAATTCGGGGGCCGAAAGGCAAGTGGGAGTACACCGAGTGAAGGGGAGGATAGTACTGCCGGTATGCGAAGTAGGAGACGAGGAGGCCCACGATCGAGCCGACCGTGACATCATGCCAATGATCTAAGAGGCGGTGGTGTGTATGCGTAGGGTGAGAGACAAATCCTGCGAAAGAACGATAATACTTACGACGATAGTCCATCGTGCGGGAGACTGCAACCAGGAGGGCACCCGTGAGGGGAACCAGAGCCAGGAATGATTTCCCGGTATGGCCCTTTCGATCGAAAAGGTGCAACTTCCCGGCCAAATACCTGAAAAATTAAGCAGCATCCGCATTACCTACTTAATCCAACAACACGTCTATCGGGCACGTACCAGCTCAGGAATCCGAGACCAGCGAAGGATACTAAGGAAGACCAATTAGGCAATCATAAATTCAGCTCGCCTCCTATGTTCCCCAACAGAGAAGAAAGAACAAGGATAGAGGCGTCACTTACTGCTAGCATGTCCGCTCCAGAAACTGCGAAAGCCGTCTCTGAGAATAGATATATCCTTCTGAGTGCATATGGACGCCGAAGCAAGACCATAGACAGATGAATCAGCTGATCCAGATGTAGGCTGGCAGCGAGCGATGAAGTCTATAGCGGGAAGACATCAATGAAAAGGGCCCATATTGCCAAGAATACAAGTCGACGTGGTGTGCTACCTGGACGGGGTCGACCCACTGTGACTTTGACTGCTTGAGTCAAGCTCCCCGCAACCGAAAGGCTCAAGACGCCTAATAATACATTATCCAAGGCGAGAGGGTAGGGCCAGCGCAGGTGCGGATATTAATGGGGAGAGTATATGGACAGGATACTGAAGCTATTGCTTACATCCCAGCCAAGAGTTATGCCAGTCCCACCAGCCTCGCACAGTGAGTACATTGACAACAGGCATGATAACCAGAGGTGCCATGACCGCAATGAGATACAGTCCGGAATCCTGCAAGGGATCCAAAAGCCAAGTAAGACACTGGATATGGGGAAATGGACAATTCCATGGAATACGTACCGGGACGCGCTCTTTTTTGGCAAAGCTAGATTAACAAAGTTCGGCATTCAACTCCGTGCGAACACTAGACGTGCGACGCTCTCACGTGTGTTGAATTCTGCAAGTATACGTCGTCCGGTTAGTCCAAGGGGAAGATAAAATGAAAGACTGAAGCCAAATCATACGCACGAAGTGTCAGTGAGGGAGAACTCTCTCCAAAACCCATGTATGTTGTTGAGGAGAAAGAAGATTCCCCTATAGGGGTCAAAAGGGTAAGCAATAACCCCCCCGAAACGGCCCTGAGGCTCAGCAAACTCGCCCAATCACTAAGACAATGATCCTGTGAAAACGTCAACCATTGAACGCTCCATGAACATTCACTTGCAGACAACGGGGACGATCTAACCAATCTGGAGCATAGGAGTACAACAGCTCGAGGCGTCGCTTGCGGATATCTTGAGGATTCGGTGCACGACTAGAGATACCGTTGGAACCAGAGGGATCTTGCATACGAGCAGACATGAGGCGCGAGGGGACGGGGTGATATTTCAAGGGGCTATTATCGGGAATGAGAGGGGTATCTAAAGCATCAGAACCAGAGTACCTCCACTGGGAATCGTAGGATGAAGTATTCCGAGGGAGGCTCATAATCTTTATAGGGCCGGGTTTACGTCACGCGTCACTGCTGCGGGCGGCCACTGTCCCCTGCGGGCGGTGCCTCGGGACTCCTACCGACCCAGAGCCCGAACTTGGAACAGGGATTAGCGCCTTTGCTGGACGCAGACTACCACCACATAGCCACAGCCCTCCACAGCTTTCCGCAGCTTGGTGACAAGAAATACATGTGACAAGAGTTTACGAGGATTGCAAGAGCAAAATGATTGTGGACAGTAACTACGTACTCTACAATACCGGAAAAAGTGACGAGATAAAAAAGGAGTGAGGTGGGATCACGAGAATGCAGGTTGGCCTCGTTCATGCAAACAAATGGCGAGTGGATGACTGAGGAAGATGGGATTGAATGTGAGAGCAGTGAAAAGAGAACAAGATGCGGATACGGTGAGTCGAACACCCAGAAATACAATGCAATGTGTGTTATGCGCGGATGGGTGCACGAGTAGGGACCTCAAGCTGTGACTCCGAGTCGTCTATGTTCGCAGCGTCACTGCCATCGTCTTCTTGCATCATCAATGGCGTCCGGTCCGACGATTCAGATGTGCGCGAAGAGATGGGAGTGGAAGGGAGAAAGTCATATTCCTCTGCCGGCTCGGATCCCAGCGACAACGTTGTTTCCAGTGCTTGAAAGTGGTTTTGTTGATTGTCTGATATAGGAAACACAGAATCCCGACTCTGCGAACCCTCCACTAATGATGCGTCGGAATGGCTAGGTCGTAAGGTCGTGACCAGAGGTGGAGTAGATGAGGATGCCTCCGGCAAGGGTGGCTGCTCCACCTTGCTATTTCCAAGTCGCGGCGTCAATACCCCCGCTGGTTCATCTTCAATGTTATGTTCGTATCCCGACCCAGAACGAGTAGACACGGTCTCGTCCGACACGGGGCTCGACGGGACGTTCGAGGTATTTAGTTGACCCGCGAGTCGGTGCCCATGCGGGTCCAGGAATTCTTCCGAGGACACTCCTGAAGCACTACCGAGGGTGGAAGCGTTGGAAAGAGTAGGGTGTGATGGTCTTCTGATAAGGACGCTAGGTCTCGTCCCTGGTCCTAATAGAGGGCCCGAAGGAGAGGTTGGAAGGCTGGTAGAGACATTAGACGATACATCCACAAGATCACCGGGCGGACGGCGAGGAAATGACGATGCTTCACTAGAGACATCCTGACTTCGGGCCATACTATTATTCTGTTCTTCAGCCTGAACACGTCTTTGCCGCTCATTTTCCTCCACCATAGATAGACGCATCGCTTCCATGACCATGAGCTGGGAAGTAATATATTGAGTTCAGCGTCAGGAAAATAGGTGAACAAATCTCATCACCTCTTCGAGATCCTGCCCGGCCATGCCCATCGAGCCCAAAAACTGACTCAAATCATTGTTCCGATCTCGTCGCCTCCTCCGACTGCCGCCTTCATCGGAACTGGAGCTACTTTCAGAGCCTGGTGGAAGAGCCACAACCCTGCCACTAGTAATTCCCACTGGAATCAATTGATCGCCCACTTGACGCATGACTATCCGTCGGTTCGCACGCCGTGCAACAGCTGCTCGTACGTCATTGAGCTTCACTTCCCAATCGGGTCGGATTTGGTCTAGATCAAAGCAGGTAGTGATGAAGATGCTACGTTCCTGGGGGTGGAAGAGAAAAATGTATACCTATGGTGACAACGTCTCGACTTGTATGACTGAGAGTCTTCCTTCGACGTTTCCCATCACTAGTACTTCCGGAACCCACTTCGGCTGAAGCGCTGGAAGCGGCAGAGCCAGAGTTAGAGGAATTGTGAGTAAGGAAATCCGAGCGCATTGCGTTCTACGTCACACCAATCAATACCACGGAGCCATGTTATTCGAGGAGGGTGTAGAAACTACATACCCCGCCCTCTGAGCCAATGCCAGATCGCCATGTAGGCGCTGCGTAAGTGACACCAAAATTGGGCTGCATGCAATAAGGGCAACATGCAGGCTCAGACACGATATGTGTAGTTGTGGGTTCGGATCGCTTGATTTGCACGAAACATTCTGTACAAATGGGGTGGTCGCAGCATCGTGTCCGATTAATGTTGGGAGGATAATACTAGATGCCAAGAAGTTGGGTCAATTGCATGATAGGGCAGGCCAGTCAAGGACGATTTATCAATATGGAATCATCAAACGCACCAGGAAACAAATCGGGCACTCGACGGCGCTACGATATACTTGCGCATCAAAACTTCGTTGAGTTTCCTTGCCAATCGTGGCCGGCCGAACTGGAACTTTCCCACTGGCAGCACTCCGCAAAGCGGATGTAGCGCTTTGGAAGGGGGGCCCAGCGGAAGACCCATGCCCCTCTTTGGCGTTTATCACATAGACACTCGAATCCTCATTTGGGTGCTTCTTTCGAGCAGCAAGGATCTGCTCATCATCCCAGTCCTCCTCATAGTCCTCTAAAGGTCTGTAGAACGGGGCTAATTTCCGGTGGATGATGAGTTGTGCGACGACCGTGTGATTCCAATCTGGGGCTGCAGTGTAAATCCCGCCTTGAGGAATGAGCGCCCCGAAATCCACGGTCTCTTCGTCGTGCTGGCCGGACTTGGAAGACGTTGCATTACCCATGCTGGGTCGTGGTATTGGTTTGAAAGCGGAGAAAGGTGTTTGAGGGTATAAGCTGATAGGCAAGACTACAACTCCTGCGAAACCTCGATCGGTCTCGGCCGAATTCGTCGTTTGATTCCGGAGTCCAGCATCCTGTACTTTACCCTGACGCCCTTCTACTGCGTCTGCTCGGGGATGGCTCTACGTATCTCCACGTTGACCAGTGGCTCCTGTTCTAGGTGGATACATATAATGGATTCCTTGTTGGTTGCTTTTTTCACAGGCTTCTCCAGGCACGGGCTTGAAATACCCTCGATGGCCTGGATTCTTGCACGATAAGGCTGTGTCTAGCCAAATTTTCGTGTCGCTACCACGATGGTGCCGCCATAGACGTCATTTATTCTAGATAGAAGCTTAAATATGCTTGCTAACGCCTTCAGACAGTAGTGCTCTGCATCAGGGTGCGTTAGAATTCAGAAGTAAACGACGGCTCAATACTCGAGCGCTTTTGCTATGGCAACTCAACCAAGGTGCAATACTGTACTTGACCCCATCTTCAACCGATTGCGTTCTTTTCTGTTCTACGGCCTTGCTCGATATTATCACTTTTTTACATTACATAACACTGTAAAGATCCCTATTCGTGGCGTATGTAATTTACTTCCTTCCTGTGATGATGCGCGATATATACATCGTCACTTCCTCGAAGACTACCGTTGTCCCATCTTATTGAGCTTTGTTGAAACCAAAAAATTACTAGGTACTTGACAACAGGGGTCAAACTAAGTATATACCGGGAAAGACCGTGGTAATGTCCTGCCTGTGAGGTCCGAAATGAAGCCCTCTCGCAAACGGGGCAAGGTCGACGGCCCTTATCCCAGTTGTAGACAGAGACAAGAGCGCTCGCCAAAATGCGGGAGGACCGCCTCCTCCAAGTTTGGCAATCACTTCCTCACATTCTCCACGATTCTGGGGTAAAGAAATCGAGACTCAGTCATATAACACGACAGCCCTCGTATGAGACTGATGTTTGTAGAAATTATACGCCCGTCCTCCCAAACTCCCCCAGAGAGTCCTCGAATTAGGCCTCGCCGACTTCTTGATGAATATGAGGGGCCGTTTCATTGTTCGTGAAGACTAGGTACAAATGCCTGGCGACATCATGAAGCAGCATCCAGGCCCAGGGGTGGTTGTCACTAGTCAACCTGGTAGCGGTCAGAACTCCCAATTGTTCGTTGGATGAGCAATTTGAACGCAGTGTTAATCCTTGATCTAATGGAAAAATACACTTCTCATCAATAGTTTGATTCACCGGCTCCATGGACGCCAGACTACCGTCTTTTCATCAGGCCTGGCTACGTGTGTCTTCAATGAAGACCGAGCCATTCTTCATCGACCTCGTAAAAACGGTTGAGCCGTCTAGCTTCCTCGCCCTGCCTGGGACTTTGGCTTTGACCGATTCCGATTGGTCCAGAAATCGACCGAACGAGTGGCTCGTAGGGCGACTCTTGTCTGTGTTCTGCATCGTAGCCTCGTCTCCAAACCCAGCTTACTCTTCTATGCTCTGGTTTCCACGGATTCTGACGCACTCACTGAAGCCAGGGTACCCACCTCGCTTGTTTCCGTATTTCCTAGTTAAAGGAGAAGGGAGAACCGAAAAGAAGGACATAATATTGCACCCCATGACGTAGCATATCCTGGGTCGTATCATTTTCACCCACAGATGTCACATTGCGACCACGCCGTAAGCTGTATCGTTTGTTCAGTGCGAGCCCTTACACCACCACAGCTTGAGGATGGGTCTTTCAACCCATTGTCCATTTTCTTTCCTGTGGCCGGGATATTCGTGGAGGTGACGAACCTGTCCATTCGTTTCCTATCACTTCGAATGATCGAGTCTGCGCTTGGCACGACGCGGTCAAGCACCTTTCCTCTTTCCATTCGCAATCGTAGGCCATCCCCTACACATGGATCACGCTCGTTGATCATAGTGCCAAATGCCTATTATGCGCCCACCGAAATGGATGACGCCGCTTTTGATTCTTTCATCCTTACAGGAAGGGGACTGTACGTATTCCG
Source organism: Hydnum rufescens UP504 (assembly GCA_014904985.1). Lineage (NCBI taxonomy): Eukaryota > Fungi > Basidiomycota > Agaricomycetes > Cantharellales > Hydnaceae > Hydnum > Hydnum rufescens. The sequence continues at coordinate 418,437 of MU128915.1, forward strand.
AGCCACAATTTCCAATAACTGCTCGCTATCGGCTCGATGTTTCCGGTACTTCGCCCAGCTTCTTGAGATAAAGGGAAGAAAACCAGTAACCGACGTGAAGAGAAGGAGGCTTCTCATTACACCCGCCGATATGGAAATCATTTGTTCAGTGCCCGAGGATCGGGAAGGAATTTACATTCTGGACACTGCAGATTGCGATGACCCATTGAAAGTGGCAAGTACTTTTCACCCCCGTATATTTCATGCCATGTCTTCCTTGTGGCCAACAGGCAACTCTCAACTCTAGATCCGAACGTGAGAGGCGAAGAAACAACTCGGGTCATCATTCATGGAGGATTCAGAACGTGGAACTATTGCGTTATCCGGAAGGTGCGGATCACCGTAGCAGCCCCATACTTCTGCAGTTCCGGTCTATGCTTTGTGTGCGATAATGAGGAGTCCTGCCATAATGTCATGGAGGCATATCTGCCCCCTCCCTCCTTCCCTCTCTCCGGCTGTTAATTCTCCAGTCCACCGGGTCTGCTCCATGAATGGCGGCATTCATGGCTTCTCTTGAAGGTTGTATGCAAACCTGTACATCGGTTCACTTCACTAGTCGACTCTATATATCATTGGGGACTATCTTTCGGGGTGTTGGTTGACAGTAACAAGGTTGTGGGCTTCTTGCATTAATTGTTTGATAGGTAATCTGGCTAATTGTAGTAGCTATATATATCGGCCGCTATGTGTGCAAGCGCCCACATTAATATATGTTGCTCTTTTGGAATCACATCCAAAGGGCTTTCACACTAGAAAAATACGTTGCTTCTGTTTAACTTTGATAAAACTTTTGCAAAAACCCAGTTTTGTGATTAAAGTTGAAGCAAGAGTATTTTTCTACTGTGAACTCCCCTAATGCTTCAGTCCCTCTAATGATAGGAAGATCATAGAGCAATTGGACGGGGTGTCACAGGCTCTCGTATCGAGCTCGACTTGTCGGCATCCATACAAGGCACCACTTTGTGCTGTATATCAGATAGGATAAGCCACCCTTACTGTACGATTGGATTCGAGGTGGATGCAACTGGGTTTTTTTTTAACGAGATCAATATTCATTGCGATGACGTAGAGGCTGGAGGGGGAGCCCAGGGAAGGGCCACCCTGAAGAAGAAAATTACTCCTACGGTTCCCAAGCCACTTCGATGATGGAATTTTACCCGATATCTTATTGTAGGGCACACATCATTAGTAAATCTGATGGCTCGAATGCTCCCGGCCGAGTACATGCATGTATAATATATTTGAGAGTGTGGCGCTGGAATGCGATTCGGTATTAGGTATTCTGTGTTCGATCTCGGCAAACTGACCACGGCCAGCGGCTAGAAGTAAGACCAACTTAGCCAACTGAAAACAATCACCCTAAAAGGTCTTCACGTCATTGATATGGCATTGATGAAGAATTATGAGTTATGGCTTCCGACGATGGCCCGCAAGACGCCGTTGGCTATCTCTGTTACAATAGAATTGTATCATGGAGACTATCAGAAGTACGCCGGGGCGTGACTGCCCAAGGTAACTAGAATCTCCGAGGCCGAGGGCCCTAACGAGTCGCAACAAGCGTCGAAAGGCAATCGGATGCAAAAGTGAATTGAATTAATGATCACAACTGCGTCATTTGACGTTGACAAGCTCTTACACGGCTATCTTACCCGAGCGCTTAGCCAAGAACGGCATAAAAACAAGCGCCCCGGTCCTCTCGTATCGTGTATGCACGCTTCTCTGGAAATTCAGGCCGAAAGGACAGAATTTCTTGTCAGGTGGTGTATTTCCGGGATGACGCCCGAGAGTGGGGCCTTCCTATTGGTATTTAGGCCATTCTTGGATAAGGGATTTTATTCGTCTACCCGCGGAATCCATGTCTTCCATGCCCTTGAACACGGTGGAAAGCAGAAAAATTCGATACGCAGCAGAGCTCGCAGCCTACTCCTTCCTACAGTTCCAGTCTGCGTGCCTGGAAGCAGAGGCCCACGAACGTGAGCGAGAATTGGCCCAGCAGGGATCTTCTGCTTCTGCTCCGTCCCTGAACTCCACAACTCGGATTCGTTCCCTTCGAGATCCGGGTGCGGGTACGAACGGTGATGCACGAGCTAGAGGCGAAGGGGAATACATCCTACGGGGAAGTGGTCGTGGTCGTGGTCGTGTCGTAGAGGCCAGTAGATCTGCCCCCCCTGACGATCCTGCTACGCCGAGAGCTCGTGAACCTGTCGCCGGTACTATTCAGGCAGACTACGGTGCGAGTGTGGATGGTGTGCGGGGCGGCAGAAGGGAGGAAAAGCCTTGACCCTGCCGTCCAGACTTTCTTCTGGCCGTCCGCATCATAGTAAGTTCGCTCTGTTTACGGTATTTCCCTCACGACATGATCGATATCTCCCGTTTCCATCGATTTAGTCATCATTCGTAAAGCTATTATCATACATTTCTACGTTTCTGGGTCATATGACGACGATTAGGGGCCAACTCCCTATTGGTATAATCCCGCCCTCGCTCATATGTAGGCCTCATCCACCCATCGTTCACATGCATTTTTTTTTCGATCGACAGGCTCTTGGCAGAAGAGTACATCAAATCCATCCACTTCCCTCCTATCATTACTGCAAACGATTTCACGAAAGCTATCTTCTATTCCTTCATACATCCTGGTCCTCGTTTGTCTACGACTCTTAGCTCTACACTTATAGCTGACCCTCCGTGACGCTGTGTACCGAATAGCCCATCCCATTCCCATCCGTGTATCCATACCACATATCCAATATCCCCCGTTCGCTGTACTGCAAGCGCCATAAGTCTGGAAAGCCTTGGGCGGGCAATGCGATACTCGAGCAAGTTATCAAACTAAAGGAGGAAGGCTGAGGGATCTCATGATGGCCCTTCAATGGACCCCCGAGACATCGGTTTTGGGGAGGTCGGCAGTGTTTTGAAGAAACTCCTTGGATTTCATTGAATTTCTTCGTTCCATTTATGCCTGTCTGAGCCAGGCCACCCGTCACATCTGGATCGTACCCAAGCTCTGTAGTGCTCACTCCCTAACAATAGTAACACCCCTCAGGTTCCCACGGGGGCGGGATCCTCAGAGAATGGAATCGCAACCTTTGACCTTTACCCTTACAGAGATGCTGCATGAAGGCCCAAGCAAGGCTCTTAGACTTGGCTCATAATGTGCGCCGCATAGTGTTGGGCGAAGTATGTGACGCTGTGTTGGAGATGCCGACATACACCTCAGACTCGTGATCGATACTTTTCTTGGGAAACCTCTCATCCGAACGCCATCTAGTGCCCAAGAAGGAAATTCTTGAGGCCCCGTGTTATCCCCGAGATGCTCGAGTTTGATTCTGTCGGTCACGGATTTAACCATGTCGGCGTATCCCCGAATCTATTCAGTTGGGATTTTAACTCTCAACTCTATTCTGGATCAGCCTCCTGCCTCATCGAGTTTGAATTTATCAAAAGATAATCCTCAAACGCTGGGGACCATCCCATGCCGTGTGTACATGAACCAAGCGTTGGCATTGCTTGCGCCCATGTAATCCTCAACGGCTACTATATGTCGGGCGGGGATCTTCTTGACTCACACGCCAGGTATTTGTTTTCGAACCAATCACTTATAGCCACTTGGCTTCATATCTATTCCAATCCAATGCAATTAGTCTGTTCGCCCTGGCTATGTTCAAGCGGTCGCCCAGTTGTTTGCACCACTCACACGTTGGCGATGTTCGCCTCATACATCTATGCATCGTTGCCTGTCCTTAGATGAGTGCCTCCGCCATGGAATGCATATCAGGCGAGCGCACTGAACCACGTCCGTCGAGGCGGAGCCTATCGCGCGTGAGGATCCTCTCAGACCCTGCAAGCTGTCCGTTGCTCTCTCGAATCCTCAATGATTATCATGCCTATCTTGGACAGATGATCCTCACATCAGAACAGGTACTTTGATGTAATATACCTGTTACAGTAATAGTTAGTGAGAATCCTTATCTGACCCCTCTCTGATGCGAAGCTTTCACATCTTGCAGTGCATCTTCTTATCAGAATGATCATCAAAAGTAGCGTTTTCTCCAAGTTCTTGAATACAGTTCTGCCGTATGCTGAATTTCGGACGCTTGATCAAAGCCCAGGGACCACATCAAAAGGTGAATCTGGAGGGCATGCCCATTAGGAAAAAAGCCAGAGAGCTCAGGGGCCCCACGCACAGTTAGGTACTGATACAGGGTCCTCGTGGCAAGGTATGGCGGTAATTCGTAGGGTAAGGAGGCCGAAGTTCATCGAACGGGGTCGTCAATGACTAGTTGATATAGTGGATGCATTGGCGGCCTCGCGTACGCCTTATTGGCCTAGGTGCACGCCTAAATTGATGTCAACACGACTTCTCGAGTCGTGGGAACCGGCTGCGCCGAACCGGAACCAAAAATCAAGACCAGCCGAACTAGAATGTCTGACAGGCGCTCGAGTTATCGTGGCGGCGACAGAAGTCCCCGTAACGGGCATGGTAGCAGGGATCACGATAGAGGTCGAGGGGGCGGTGGCGGTGGCGGTGATCGTGATCGTCATTTCCCATCGTCCAGTCGACGTCGCGAGACCGTTCACGAAGTCCTCGGCGGTCTGGGACTACTACTTCTGGTGCAGGTCAGTGTCTGTTGCTGTCTTGTGTGGTTTCGATAAAATCACTTCTTATACCATGTGGTCTTCCCCTCCTCCAAACTCGCAGAAACGCTGAGATCGTTCTTTCTCTCTACGTCGACTGTTAGATCGCAGCAGAGACTATCGTGACAGAGATAGGGACAAAGACCGAGATCGCGACAGGGATCGCGACCGCGATCGAGATCGAGATCGAGACAGAGAGCGAGAAAGAGGTGACCACCGGGTTGGAGACCGCACCCGTGAGTTCGGAGAAACGGGGCGAAGACCACAAGAAGAAGGACGACCGAAGACGCAGTCCGTCGCCTGGTGGGAGAACGCGAGAGAGGGGCAAGGATCGTCAGCCACCCCCGGCCCCGCCCCTTCGAGCCAGTGCTCCTGAATTGGAATCCTCATCCCGTCCGTTGGAGAAAATGGATATCGACGGGGTGCCTGAAGAGCCTGGAGCTGATGATGGTGAGCAGACTGAGATGATGGCCTTGATGGGCTTTGGTGGATTCGACACGACGAAAAGTAAACCAGTCGAAGGCAATCAAAGAGGTGCCGCTAAAGTCAATAAACAGAGAACTTGGCGCCAATATATGAACCGGTGCGTGCACCCACACAAACAGCGTGATGTGCTGAACACTGACTTGTACTCCGGTCTGTCCGCCCTTCAGTCGTGGTGGATTCAATAGGTACGTATTGCGGGATTCTATTGTCTTCAATGCCTGTCATGCTTATGGCATGGATCTGCAGACCTTTGGACAAAATCAAGTAATAGGGTACATTGTACATATTTACAGATTTGGCTATCCCGGTGGCACCTCCGAATTTGTATGCGTGGGTGTACTTTGCAAAAATGCTGGATGCGATGATATTGTCTCGTCTTCACTTTCCTCGTCTTCTTCATCGTCCATATCTTCATCATCCTCATTCTCACCGGGTATTGGGAGAACCAATCTGGGGGAATTATATTCAGTCTGTCGTTACGGGCAAGCGGAGAACACCTGCCCAAAAGGCTCACCGAAAAGCATCTTTCCCATTCATGTAAAATCGATACAGCCGTTTCTCCCGCATAAATCCCATGGAGGCATAGAATGACAGGGCTGCAAAATTATCTGCCTCTGTCTCTAGTACTACCTTTTGTTCAGAGATCGACAAAAGCAAAAAAAGGAGAATGAGATGGATTCGGGTAAGGATGAGATATTCGGATAGACCGGTTCGTTCCATGGGGATGAAGATACCCACCTCTCGTGCACCGTCGAGCTTCATTGCATCAATGGAATGTTGTACTAACGCACTCGCTAGGAATGGGAAACAAGAAAACATAAATCAGGGGAGGGGGATTAAGCAAGGCGTAAGTAAGTGGATAAACGGAGAGAGGAGACTATTATGCACCAATGCCGCGCTTTCGCCATTGTTTGTCTACGCTGAGCATCGCGATGTAACCTCGATTGACTCTGCCGCGGTGCATATCTTGCTTGCATACGATCACACCGATAGGTCGTTCTGGCGGTCGATCGGGATCATTCGAATGGGGAAGTCGGTCGTCGTCATGGTCTGCAAATGCCTACACGGGGGATAGACGGTAGCGAACAAAAAGAAAAAAGCGCGACAAAAGATAAAGTGTCGGTACGGTTTCCAGGGATCGTGAGTGGATACGCGGGCGGAGCTTACAAGGAATGCAAGATGTGGCCTATAACATATGCGTATTCTAAGCACAAGACACAATAAGACATGCCCCCCCAGACCCAATTCCTTACCACTTTACGAGGAAATACCGATACGTGTATATCACGTACGGCTCACTGAGTTCAGAGCCAACCAGAGCCATAATACTTGGCAGATCTGCCTCCGAGCGATACCTTCTATAGGTGATTAGCACGTCGGGTTCCATGGGCGAAACTTTAGTGCCAATGGCCAAGTTTAGAGGTTCCATTGCCCAGGGATCACCCATGGGAGTGTTGAATGACTCGGCCATTTCCGGTACACTTTATTCGCGATCACTTGTTTGGGCTTCTCAGAGGAATTAGCTTAATATCTGGGGGCTACGGGCGCAATCTATCACTTGTCACACGATACCTCCACCCATCGCAGGTGGGCTTCTAGCCGAACCGAACAATAGGCCACTCTGCATGGGGGGCCATCTTTCACCATGTGGTGTGGCTACAATCGCCTACAATTCTAGGCAAAAGTGCTGTTGCGGGGCGTGGCACTGGTACTTGTTTGCGGCAATGAAGGCTCTTAGCACCGCGGGCCTAACGCGGAGCTAAAACGCTAAGGATCGATTGCGTACGAGTCTAGAGCTGAGTGGACCATGCGTTGTCAAAAAAGGTATCAGTTTCTGCAGCGGCCACGCGTCAAAGTTGAAGATTTGACCCTGTTTTTTTTTTTTGGGTGGATACTCATGAACGATAGCGCGCTTTCTCCGGGAATGAGACGGGTTGCTACTTTTATCTGTGGCACATGGCAGTGATTCTGACTACGCATTGATGGTCACGCGCTTCCTCGGCGCCTAATTGATCAGTTCGTGCTTAAGTGCTGCTCATGATATAATGTATAAATGGCATCGAAAGTCCATCGGCGCCTTACTCGACTTTTTCGGCCCTCCCATTATTACGCACATACGGTACGTGTCTTTGTAAGTCTTCTCAAGCTTGGGTGTAACGATTTCAGGAATGGTGTGACGATCCGGAAGGGGGGTTTCATGTATCCTAATTGCGGCTTAACGGCATGAAAATATATCCCGAACGCGCAGGATGAACAAAATTAGCCTCCTGGGATGTCCAGGTGCCAGAAAATGAAGGGAACGAATATCACTACCCATGGGATTTGGCGCAGATTAACGCCGAGGAGCTTGATTTGATGCGCTACTTTTCTGTCGCGATACCTCTAGGGTGGGTGGTCGCCCCTTCCCGATTTTTCTTGAGGGCTGTCTCGATTCTGCACTTGTTTCTGAGCACATTGTTTTCAAGCGAACAGATATGAGCGCAAGTGACCGGCCGGCATTGAACTCTCGAGATTTTGTCATCTTTGTCCTTGGATAAATGTTGAACAAATGCATATCCGTAGGGCCGTCATCGTCATCAGGATCGGTTACTCTCTTGTAAGCACTTAATAACATTTTTCAGTAGCGGGGCTTTCCGGGGGCGCTTTGTTACCTACCTCAAGTGTTTTGGGCATAACGCATCACAGGGATGACTCCTTTTCTGTTGGCTTACTACAATGGGCGCAATTGTAATGCTAAAATTCCTTTCATAGATGTAAGACAAGTATTACTACTAATACTACTACTACTACTGCTGCTGCTGTAATGCATGCATTACAATTAATTCAAAAAGAGCCGATACCGAACGCGCCACTGGCCCATCAGCCGAAAAGGACCCCTAAATGGAAGTCAATTTCATCTCTGTTTCTTTGTGTGTGCGTCTATGAAATCACCATATCCTGTTTTGATGGGAATTTTTATATACTTGTATACCATGCATGGCCATCGATATCGTAGTCGTTGCTATGTTCCATGGGCTTTTTTTTTCTTTCTTCTCTTTTTGGTCACTGTACAGGGTTGTCATCTTGTCAGATGCGCGTTGCGATGGTCGATCGTCATTTCCCCCTACCTACAGTACAGTACTGTACAACTACAGTAATATTGATTTTAACATTGGCCTCGCAACGAACGAAAAAGCTAAGTTCGACAAACAAGTCCAACAAAAAACTTTTTCTTCTTTCTTTCTTTCTTTTTATTTTATTTTATTTCAAATCAATGATCCCAAATATGGTAGGTCCTCCCCTCCCTCCCCTCCACAAAATATACACACACAAACATCGGGCACAAAAATTCGCATATATTCGCCGAGTGAGAGGGCCAAACCCCACGTTGAATCCGGATCAGCGTCGCCGGGGGGGTCCGTCGGTTAGTGGGAAATATTCAGAATGACGAATACGAATAATGGGGTGTTTCCAATACAATTGGAATACAATACAATATATATATATGTATACATGTACATGTGTTTAACAGCTCTTCGTACGGTCGAGGCTCTTGCGGCTTTTTGATGATTCCAACGGGACGAGGTTGGATACGCAGATGCGTGGTGGTGGCGGCGAGTGATACACCCCTGCGAACAAGAAGCCCCTCTTCTCTCGTTTTGCGCTGATCAAGCAGGCGGCCCGTCCGGGCAGCAAAAGACCAATTCGAGGGGGAAAAAAAAAAAAGAAGGCAGTTACAGCGATCAGAAAACATTGCGAACGCTCTCAGAACGGGGCCAGACTTCCTTCTTCATGCATTTGCATTTGACCAAATGATACAGGTATTGTATGCGAATTGACAGTTATGTAGTAGGAGTCCGTGGGACACAAGAATGGAACATGCGAAAAAAAAAAAAAAGTCACCGACCGAGAGAACCGAACAGCAATGAAAGCAATTGGCAAGCATTAGCGAGCGAGAGACCCACAGGAGAAATCAAAAGTTTTCGGTACCAATTTGCACGGGCAAGGGATGTAACGAAGTGGCTGGCGGAGCGTGCGGGCTACTGGGCGATGAAGGACGAGAAGGATCGGCATGGGTGTGATGGCCCATGCCTGAACTCTTTCGTTTGCTGAATATTGCTATCCGATCGAGCTCTTCCTCCCAAGCTTTTACTTGGTCTGGTTCGAAGCCCAATTTAGGGCTCTTCACGCCAGACGATCTCCAACCGGGGAGATCGACTGGAACGACCAGTGTTTGGGCTGTGTCGTCTGAGAGCCTCCGTCGCGAGCAGCCACGGGAGAACGCGTGTACTTTGTCTGGATGTGTGCATAATTTAATAGAATCCGTGTCGTCTATAGTTGCTGCTATCGTCCCAGCTGTGCTTACAGAAGTGTGAGAGCCTGTCGATGTGCGGGGACGCCGCCCTGAGGGATTTCTAATCGTGCTGCCAAGTTTCGTCGTGGAGGATGCAATGGAGGATGAAGGGGACGTGGATTTACCACGACGATCAAAGAACGCAAGGGCAGTGCTAACTCCAGGAATGCTTGCACTGCAATCGGTGCTAGGATACGGTCGTTTGTTGCTGGCGCTGATTGTGGATGATGACGGGGCCGCACGAGGCCCGGTAGGATGGATACCGGTGATCGAAGTGGTTGCTGCTTCGGGACTATGACCCCGCCGTCGACATCGTCCATCTGCCTTGGAACTCGAACTCTCGTCATGTCTCCGTGGCCCTTCACGTCCCTTCTCTTCGTCCACCTGAGCCTGTCTTAGGATTGAATCTCGTTCATCCTGGGAGACAGCCGCGACCATCACCTCGTGCTCAGAGAGCTTGTAGACCTCTGTAGAATTAGTTGGGGCGGTGAGTGTGACCTACGGAAGGCCAATCGATCAGGAATTGCCATCAATAGCATGAGAAGAATCGCCAAGCGCAGTGTTCTGACCTTGCAGCTGAGCACGAATTTCACCCGTGCCATGGCTGTCTGCATGCTCTGGCCCACGGCCCAATGGGACTTGGACTTTGGTGCCGGAATATGCATGGTGACCTGTTGACTGTAGGTATCACCGACTGCTCCGAATTGGTCGTGTGCGCGCCATGGGGATTCGGATGTCGGAATCGGGGAACGAGGAAATGAGGAGAGCTCCTGTAGGAGTAGGTGCCGTGAGGATTTGGACGCTACGGGAATCGTAGATGGAGAGAGTGGCTGCAGTGAATCGGCGTCGTCTGTTACCAGGGTATTAGTAGTCTCGTCGTCCTCGAATTCCATGTCAGAGAGAGTGATTTGGGTGTCGTCGTCTCGTATTTGGCAACGACTTGTTGCATTGACAGGAGAATCATAAGGAGAGAGCTGTCGGTGGCAAGGTGGAGGACTGGGGGTTGGGGGGTGCAAACGATTGGGAGAGGTCGAAACTGGTGAGGAAGGGGACGCATTATTGTCGTCGTATAATTCAATCACACGTTTTAACGATATGGCAAGCTTGGATGGAGTGACACCTGGTCGACATGTGATGGTGCATGTTACAGGGAAATGCTCTAGGGGACCGATGGACTGTACCGGACATTGGACGGAAAAGGAGTGAACGAGGGGATGCTGCACGATGATAGGTGATGGTGATGGTGATGCGATGGGAGAAGACTCGTGGCGGATTAAGGCCACGTCGTGGTGTTTCGTATGCAGTTTCCCTATGCCTGGTGCGGCGGCGTGGTGAATGGCTGGAAAAGGAGGAAGGAAAGGAATCAGCGAGAACCTTGGGCACTTGACACAAAACGTTGTGATATACGTACTGGCTTCGATACGCCAATAGACGCGATATGTTTGGAAGTGACAAGAGCTCTGCCCACCGGCGGCGCTGGGAGGCAAAATGATTGAAAACGGCCAGTCGGTCTGCGGTAATTCCTCGTACGGGTGGGAAGTAGAGGACCATAAAGTTTGGGAGTGGTCGAAGAGGACGTTGGTACGAAGAATGCCGAGACGGCCGAGACGTGCTTCATAGCAGCGTAGGGATATGGTTACGGCGCTTGCAAGTAGGCTTCGTTGGGAGCCATCAAAATCGGGTCGCACACGTACATAGCCGCCGAGGACAACGGGGGTGAGACCTAGGTGGCCAGTATGGGGCCAAAACTTGACGGCGGTATTCCCTGCCTTGGGTTGGACGAGAGAAAGAGACACCATGGGAGGAGAAGGAAAGAGGAAAGGGAGAGTGCCGATAGCTTGGCAAGGTGTGGCGAGCAGTAAAATAATGCGAATGAACAGGGTTTTTAGAGTCACCTGTTGTTCCGGGTCTTTGGCTCCAAAACAAGGTAATAATTCAAAACTAACTGAAACCTCGGCAATCCCGCCATGTAATTCGTCGCAGCGTCCTCCTCCGCAAGGCGTCGCGGGGTCGCATCTAGGGGCGACGGTGTCACAACCGTGTCGCAACCGTGTCAACCGTGTCGCATTGACGGGACCCCAAAGGCCGAATTTGATTCCTACGCATGGTTTTCATTTGGCATTTGGCCGCAAATAATGTCATTAGAAGATTCAGCTCGAGTTTCCCGAGTTTCCAGAGTTTCTTCTCGAGGTTATCGTTGCTGTCTGTGCTAATAAAGCATTAATTTCTCCCAGGATGAGGAAGGACTGACTCCAAGCAACGCACATTGGCGCATCGCCGGCCGCCGTCAACAACTGGGGCTTTCATGAATTGGTTGCGACGGGCGAAATGATGAATATTCATCCTGCTGCGGCGAGACTATCTTGAACATGCTGACAAAGCAGCCAACCCCGCCCCCGGCATTTGCCTTGGCCCAGTCCACCAAACTGACCAAAGTGACCAAACAAAAAAAAGAATACTCTTCTACATTCACGCTTACCGTTTTGGTCTCGCTAAAGCCTTCCATTCACTCTCCCTCCCGTGATTCTCCCCATCATTCCCGCATAGATCTTGTCACCCCTCTTTCGTCTTCCTAGGGCTCCGTGCGCTCACCTTCGAATACGTCCTCCATTTTCATTCTGTTCTTCTCCCTCACCTCACACCTCACGATCACATCTTTTCCTTTATGACACTCAATGAATGTTGTTTGTATGCCACATTCCAATCCCTGAACTTCGGTTGTACTCGGTCCGATCCCCCGATCTCCCCCAAGCTGGCTAAAATCCCTCTGACTGCTTGTCTGACTGCTCGCATCCTTGCCTGTGCTCTCTGTGCTCTGTAGAGCCTCTAGCCTCGGCCCTTCTGGAATACCCGGCCCCGTCGCCATAAGAATCTAATTCGTTTCTCGATCCGATCGACTCCGAACATTCTGGGAATGTGTCAAAAATGATTATGATCCAACCAAATCGGGATTAAATCGACGGCGCTTTGCCGACACGCCCCACCGAAAAATTGACCTCCTAAGCCTACCTGTCTCTGACCCTCCGACCCCCACGTGGGTAGTGGCCCCGTGGTCTGGATCTGGCCCCTCCCAGATTCTTCAGTGCTTCTGCTCCATCGCTCTGATTCTCCGGGTCCTTCCGAAACCCCAATAGGGCTTCCAGTGGCAAAAGCCTTGACCAACGCTCACGGGTAACCAATTCGATCAACGTTTTGCCTCAAAGTTTTGGCCAGGTCTTCTGCCTCGGAAAAAGATCCTATGTGACCCGTGTGCTTCACCACGTCAGCGCATCCCTCTCGATGTGTATTGATCTTGTATAAACCTGGTCCACATGTACGCGATAGCAGCGATACGAGGACTGGGTTCTAGAGCTGAATGTTTGGAACCACGTCTATTATCTTCCCAGCTTGGAGCTTCGCGCTGATTTATTTTACCAAGTCGTTGGGCTAAAATCCGTCCTTGTCCCAAGGCTTACACATTCTTGCCACGCAAGATCCCATGCAGTTCGTCTGTATGCCCAGCACCCTCGCAGTCCAACAGTTGTTATTACTATCGAAGAAATTGGAGCCGATATATACCTACAGTAGTCGAAAAGGCGGCAACGTTCAAAATTACAGTAATCCTCTTCTTCTTCGATCCCTGGACATGCACCTGCCTCACTCGGCAGGGCTGCGCTAGGGTAATCGATATTCGTCGTCAATCGGGGCACTCTGCTCCAGGTTCTTGACTTCTCGGTGTCCAATTCTTACACGTGGCTGTTACCCGATGGCAGGGTGGACATATCGAGTCAACGAGCGCCATCGGTAATTTATAGGACTATACGTGTCGAATTCGCAGGCTACGTTACGAGAGTCGGGGCTTCTCTGGGATCAACGAGTACGTCCTGAAGATCTCTCGTTCGATCGCACTTCGATTCTGAAATAAAAAAAATTCATTACTGACGTTGACAATCAGCGATACAAATGTCCAAACCAAAAAAAAAACATTGTTTGGGAGGGCCAGCAGAATTTATTTTGTGTTGTTTTTGGCTACTGTACTATTTTTCGCTATCGTCACACCCACACTACTGTATTGTTCGAGGAGTTCCCACAAAACCAGCCGTGTATCCTAAAAAGTCCGATTTGTATTTGTAGACTCAGATAACATGTTTCTGACAGGTAGCTAGGTGGACTGCGCTAAAGATCATCTTCCATGCGAAATCACGGACTAATAGTCTGACAGTGGCTCGGGAGCAAACAGATAAGAATAGCCCTTCAGCAGAAAACGCCTAGAAGCGACAGAAAAAACCCCGGCCAGTACTGGCTGTCTAAAACTCGGTTTCTTCTGTCAGTCGGGTGGCTAAAGAAGCCGCCTGCAATGCAATAATGGAGGTGGCGGGAATGATGTAAATGCAAATTTGGTGTGTCTGCGCCAACAAGGTATCTGTAAAGCTATGAAATTACTGTAACGACAATGAAGTGGTTCGGAAGGCGGAATTTTGCGTGTTGAGTCCTGGTTAGGCCATCAGAACGTAGGGTTCTCGGTCTGAACTTACTTGATAACGATGAATGTGATGTCATACACTTGTCTCCGCACCGAGGCGTGAATCCTATTCGCTGCGGAGTCTTCCCTCTTGACGTACTACTTATCCGCATGACGCATGCGAACCACGCCATCGAGCACTGTTCCGGCCATTTCGGAGCCGCAAAGGAGTGGATTTCCCTGATGCTGCACCTAGAGGTTCTGTGATAATGAAGAGGAGGCGTACAAGTGCTACTAAGAAAGGGCGCGGGTGTCGGTCGGACGTTTGGCAGCTGGGAAAAATATAAACGAATTACCAGTCTTTGACGGGGACACATTCCTGTCAGCCTGACGTAGACATGCGTCCCCTCTTATCGCTGAACCCGCTGTCAGTGCAGATCACCGAAAGAAAAAAAAATTGCAAAGAGTGGGAGCGCGGGCAGTATACCTGGGGACACGGGCATTAAAAAATGGTGTGGCAGCTTGTCCAAGTGAGATTATAGTCTCCAAAGGGCTGCCTGGGGAAGAGTTCTGACTGGGGACCCTGTTGCGGCGCGCCGGGGAATGATTGTTCATTGAGCGTCTGTTCCCTGAGAGTATTTCCCTGAGCTGAGCCGCTGCGAGATCCCGCTGAATTATATATAGAAATGATATCAGTGCTTTCTGATATGGCGGTCATCTATCTTCTTCGCTGTCAGAATGGTACGTCTAATGATAGATGTGCGGTCAGCCAGCGGCAAGCTCGTTCTTCGTGGAAACCACACGGCTTACTGTATGGGTGCCGGTACGGGAATTGGCGGTGCCGAAAATTATAAATAACCCCCACAAAATTTCTGATGTCTCCGCGACGCTAGATCTCTCACGACGAACATTATATAGCCAATAAATTAAAAGGCAGGGTAACGACGTTGACCTGCCCCGGCAATACCCGTCTGCTTTGCCCGAGGACAGGCGACTCTCGGCATCTGTCCACCCGAAGATTGGGATTGGACCACGGGTGTTGGATTGAATTTTGTAACCACCACATCGGAGGTCATTTGGTGTGTTCCAAGGATGTGAAGTTGAAGGTCTATGCAGGTGTTCTCCTTGCACCATATATTCAGTCGCAAGTGCATGAATTGAGCAATTGTCGTGGGGCAAGAGCGCGTCACACCAGCCTGAGTCACGGGTCACGTAGGTCATGGTGTAGTATGTTACTACCTCTAGAGATCAGAAGGGATTAATGGTATCTACGGTTGGAATGGAGAAGGGCTGCTTAAGATGAACACGGGTAATTAGTCCGTCTCACTCTGATTTTAAATCTGCAGCGACGGCCCGCGAGCAGCGACTTTGGCTTGAATAGGGACTCATGGCAACAGTTTAGATGTTCATGGGTGTCCCCCCCCCAAATAGTAACAAATTGGTTACATCAACTTTTCTGCATAAATCGCAACTCCCATTACAACCTCTTTTGGCATAGTTAGCCCACATGAAGACCCGAATGAAAACACTCGTAATAAATTGATGTAAAAGATAACGCTCTCGTGTAATGTTAGCGCCGGTCCAGAGACGCCAAGGGTGGCACGCCAGACGAAAAGACGACTTATTTGGCAACACTGACTGGCAAAGGTCTTCAGTATGGGATATGAAATTGCACATTTAGAATCATCCACGAACTATTTGCGGAGCTGTCTCTTCCCCCCTTATTCACAAAAGTGCCTTGTGAACACGCATGCCGACCTCCAAGAGTTGCAGCTCCTCGTCCCCTCCGTCATTGAGGGCTTTGTCTGCTTCCGCGAATATGAGCGCACATTGAGCTTTTTGCCGAGATGTTAGAATTGGATGGTGTATCATGACATCGTGGATCTGTAAAAGTGCAGAGTTGTGTTAGTGATCGAGAGGCAGTTGAATAGGATGAGGGGGGGTATTGGGTCAGAGTGCAATTAGAGCGGAGAAGGCATCGATGGAGCTGGATAAGCTACTCATACCTGTATGATAAGCTGAGCAGTACTGTATCCTGCGCGCATGATTTCTTTTACAACATCTCTAACACCGTTAAATCCCGTTACTCTAGGCGGCTTTATAAATGCTGATTCGTCGCCATCGACATCCATGGCATCATCGCTCCCGGGTGGTGGATCAACCCCTAACGCAGCCAAGAACCGCAGGACTACAGGATCCGGTACAGTGCCAGCTATCTCCTGTATATCTGCCGGGGTGATGGGTCTCGCTCCAGTAGAAGAGACGGAAAGGGAGAGACGGGCTGCAGACTGGAGGTACGTGATCGAACGCCGGAGATCCCCATCGGAGGTGGTGATGAGTGCTTTGAATGCTTGAGGCGAGACGGCGATACTCTCGGATGCGGCAATGTGCTCGAGACGGGAAAGAGTGGCGGATGAGGACAGCGGTGTGAAACGGAACTTGGAACAGCGAGACGCGAGGGGTTCAATTATTCTGGAAAGCGCAGGTCAGGCCCAGAGAGCAAAGGGGAGGATGATTTCCAAGATAAGGCAACAATAAACCTTGTGATATAGTTACAAACGAGACAGAAGCGCGTGATTCTGGAGTGAGTTTCCATAATGCGGCGAAGGGCGCCTTGCGCATCTTGGGTCATCGAATCTGCTTCGTCGAGAATAACAATTTTATAAGGAGGACATGGGTATGCACTGTCTTCGGGTGTGCGCCGAGGAGTCTGGCGAGCAAACGTTTTGATCTTTTCGCGTACAATAGAGATACCTCTCTCATCAGAAGCATTCAACTCTAATATTCGGGAGCGAAAATTTTGAGGCCTAGAAATGTGGGCTAAGTTATCTTTTGATTATGCCCTGTTCGGTCCATGGCATACCCAAATAGCTCGCGAGCGAGAGCAAGAATCGTGGAGGTCTTTCCTGTACCCGGTGGACCATAGAAAAGCATGTGCGGAAGCTAGGATGCCATCGTCAGAAATAGCGAGCCCTTCATATATGCATATTATCTATGTACGTTTGTAGAAGTGAGGGCTTTCTTGAGTACCGCGACCGTGTGTTCCTGAGCTGATACTTCGTCGATAGATTGAGGTCGACTAGAATATGTAAAATAAGCAGGGCCAAGTACAAAATGTTCCCGTAGCTCACTATTTCTCAACCCATGGTTGCAATCGCGTGTCTGTGGACGGCTGGGTCTTCCCTGTCTGTTTCAAAAACATGTTGTTACTTGTTGGCTCCGAGAATTGCATCGCGTCCTCGGCACGGGCCGTTTGCTTCCGGAAATATCTACTTCGCACTATCGCGTTGTAATGACCCAAACCCACCTGACGAGTACCATAAAGGCTCCAATGGAAGGTACTAGGAGTTGATGTGGGTATTGGAACACGTCCTAACTTGCTCATAACCTTATTGGATAGCTGGACGACCGTCACCTTCAGCCCCCTCGGCCCAGCCGATGATCGAGCTAAAAGCTGGAAAAGTTATATTTCGTCAAAAGTCCATTGACTGGGCGGGAGGACTCTCTGGAATGAAAGGTATTCTCTCCGCGTCGCTGGCGCTATGTGTCTCCGCTGAAGTCGCAAAGCTCTTGTTGCATTCAACGAGTATCTTGAATCGCATAGTACTCCACCAACATCCATTCCTCACGAATATATGCCTCTAATAGCCAAATTTGTGCACGAAAGGTAGGATCGACTGATATTTCCATATCTTGTTAATCTCAGATTGCCGCATTCAGCGATAAATCACTCAATGCCCTCGTCAAACATCTAAAAAAATCTCTAATACTCCCTGCGGCCACCACTGACGCGGACAATAAGATCACGAATTCCGTCCTAGAAAATGCAATTCAATGCATTGCTGAGCGTCAGAACTATGGGATACGGACAGCACCATCTGCCTTACTGTCAGTGTGGAGATGGGAGGTCAAGGATCTTTCACTCGTTTCTGAGTCCACAAATCAGTCTGGTTCGACTATTATAAATGTGGAGATGGCAATAAAGCGCCAGGCTCAACGCGCACAGGTGCATCCTGCTGAATTTGTCCACCCCCTTTCGGTATCTAACCAAAGACCAATGCGGTGACCACAGGCGAAAATTGACATCAATAACGTCTTCGATGCTCTCCCACAGGAAGAGCGCGATTCCTTGTCTAAAGGTGGTGCTGGGAGGAAAGACAAGGATCCGACCGGTGCGAGTAGGGAGACACGAGTGCGTGATTGCTTTTTTCATGAAGTCGTTTCTACTTATAATTCCGAATGGACAATTTGGTCCAAATAAGAAATCTGAAGCCTCAGCTTACTCTGTGAATGACGAAAATAAAGGTTCAAAGCCAAAATTAGCCTCCGATGTGGCGGAGCCAATCGTGAACGGCGTCAAATCTGCCAAGAAGGCTATTCCGAAGGACAAGGACAAAGGTACACTGGTGCGTTTGGAGGCAGAATGAGAACTCTCATCATTGTGCTGACATCACTGCCCTCATCACGCTGTCATCTCGGTGATCGCGCGGAAAGAAATCGGCGGCCGTTTTGACTTCTTTCTTCAGTAAAGCACAGACCTCCAAACGCGTGGTCCCTCGATCTCGTTCGTACCATTTTTGTTTACGCCGGTCGCTTGTTGGGTTTTCTGAGGATAAAATTCTAACTGATCCCGTGTTATAGAGGATTCATCCAGTAAATCAGACTACGAGCGGCATTTTTTGCCATTCACGGTTAAGAAACACACAGTCCTAGCGCCTATCAATCGTTTTCATCAGCAGCACCAGATCCCGCATGTGTCCGGGCAACCTGAGATAATTTCTATCGATGATGACGAACCCCAGCAGATGGATGATATTCATGTGGAAAAACTCGAAGTGAGCCAAACGGCGAAATCAGATAGAGACGTAGAAATGGCTGCACTTTCGGGGTCTTCATTGACCCAATGGTCGGCAAATCATGAGGGTATCTTCGTTTGCCAGTCTTGCGCCCATACTTATCATTTCGGGCTAATGCATGCACAATCTTAGATTATCTTGCTGAATTTCTATCCAAGGTTCCTATACCGCGACGAATAGGACCGTCCCATTCTCTGCCTAGCGCCAGGGCCACTCGGTTCAGATCACATGCACCCATTTCAGTTCGTCAAGTAATGGGGTGCTTGATCGAAGCAGAAGTCAACGGAGATGAGAAAACAACGAGAGATCTCCACACGCTGTTAGGTGATCATCAGAAGATCCCTCGGAAGCTACTGCAATTCTGTGAGAATTCGCGACCACCATACTACGGTAAGCACTTCACTTATTTCCGCTATTGCGTGTCTACGCATTGTCCTGCCCGGCCACGAAGATCTTTATATAAGTCAATTCACATATTGGTCACATACAGGTACTTGGACGAAGAGTTCTACATTTGTCGGGCCTCGTACACCCTTTGCCCGAGATCTTGTTGCATTTGACTATTCATATGACAGTGGGGACGATTGGGAGGAAGAAGAAGTCGAGGGGGCCGAAGAGCTCGTGTCCGAACTAGACTCGGATGGTTCTGGTGGAGATGATTTTGAAGCCGACGATTGGCTTGTGGGCGATGACGAGGACATTGAGGTTGCTGGAGATCCTGCTGAGGGGGACCCTACAGACCCGAGGTTCATTTCTCCTCTTGCTCTGGGGCCATCAAATATGACCGGTGACGTTAGGATACTGAAGAAGCGGAAAGCGGAGAATGCCCCTGGGGCTGCCGTAGCTACGAAGAAACGAAGACCACTCGCTGGACCCCTTGTGCCATTCTTTCGAGGCCCATGTTTCGAAGATGTTGTTGGTCAGTGTCAATACGAACCATTCAATGCTTTCCGGATCCAGCTTCTCAATGGTGAGCCTACATCGTCATCTATCTGATAGAGTATTCTGGAGCTCGGTTTCTTCATAGATACCCCCTTTGGAATCGATCCCTTTAGCTTTGTATCAACGTGCTTAGAAGATTATCGTGCCAGTTACAATGTGCACCCGTCACAGAACCCTATCCACCCCATGGAGACCAAACCAATGTCGACCTCGCGACCGTTCACGGATTTCGCAGTCCCGGCAGTCCCACCTCATATCCTCCTTACCCATCCTCAGGCCGAACTATCAGAGAGCAATACACCCTTGACTTCGTCTACTTCGTCGGCCACGTTGGTCCCCACGGCTACTAACACACCTGGAGTCCGTTCAGCTCCTAAGAAGGCACCAATATTCACGCTTCCCACAGCACTGTTTCCGTCCTTCCTCAGTTCCATTGACGGTAGCACGTTGTCCAAGCCTGTGCTCATCGACGAGCTTTTCAAAAAGTTCAAGACCATGCCTGATGTCGTTGGTCTGAGAAAGGGAGCGGTGGAAAGCAAATTAGCAGAGGTAGCGTTCAAGGAGAAGAGAGTGTGGAAAGTGAAGGCGGAAGTTTGGGTATGTTCATACTTGTTTCTCGCGTTGTTGGGTGAGGATGCGATCCTGATGTTATTCTTTCCTGTGCTCATAGGCGGAGACAGGAGTCCCACCCCCATGACGCGGCAGGATCATCTTGCTCCTCTCTTGGATGAATTTTCTTGGTATATTATGAGTGTATATAGTCATTTATGAACCATTGCGCGCTTGTGATAGAGGTCAAGAACATCGGCTTTGTCCATGGGGAAACCAAATAGAATATCTACATACACAATGATGTTATCGCGTACTAGGGAACGAATTCGACCTTGACGGCGACATCCGCGCTGGCGTTCCAGCCTGGCTGTCGCGAGCACTAGCAGAGCCCCATAGGCCCCCCACTACATTCTGTACGGTCTCCCCCACCCCGCGGGGTTGCGGAGTATGGCGAACGCCGAAGAGTTTTACATTGGTACCATTCCAGATTCCAAGGGGAGCAGTCCCTCGTACATATAATTCGCCCCATATCAGGGAGGTAAGCCATACTAGAGAAGCGTCAGACCACTGGAAAGAGAACGAAGAATTGTATTCAGTTCTGGGGGATTCCCACCGTACCCATCACGATGAATAGACACTGACTTGGAATCGACGGGGATTTACAGGGGGTGCTGGAGGAAGGACGTGTCGTAGTGTTGCGGAGCGAAGGAACTCGAGCACCGCAGAACTGGTCGCCGGTCGAGTACCAGGCTTTTGTAGATCGGTTACTTTCGGCAACAGCTCTGCTATTGTCAATAGGATCGGGTCCAGTGGGAGGCTAGAAAATGGGGTGATTAGCAGATCTAGTATGCACGTTTCACCCCTGTTACACGTACCCTTGTTGCCACGACGTGACCTACGCAAAAGAGAAAGTAAGGGTATTGAGCCCAAATCCCAACGAAGAAGGTTAATTACATACCCATTCCTGAGTCGGAATGAACCCATTTCTCCCTACGCCTTGAGCAGCAATTCTCTCCAGATCGGGGTCCAGGGCTTCAAAGGATACAGAACGCTCGCGCATCTTCCCTCTGGCCTTCTCCGACAGACCAGGATTCCGTGCACCGACAGCGGGTTCTGGCGGATCAGGCGATGTCGGGCGTGACGGCTGGTCGGAAGGAGTGAGGACCGTCCTGGTGCTGGTCACTTCACTACTTGCGCGGGCCACTTCCCCCCTTTCGGCAGCATCAAGTGCCACGTCGGTCTCTTCGCTGGAACGCTGGAGCAAAGCAGCCTTCTCTGGGGCTTTTGTCGCGTTCGTCGCTGTTCCAGTCGCTGAGGTGGATTTATCTGGCTTCTTCCCCGCAAGTTGGGCCGCGCGTTCTTCCTTCATCTGTTGAATACGTTTCACTTCACGCAGCCCCTTGGAGAGAGTGAAAGTCCCCAATTCTTCAAAAACGGAGTGGGACCGTAGGATGGCGTAAACTAGGTTTGGATTATTGGATAGCTGGTGGAAAAGTATTCCATTTAACGCCTCGAGCCTGAGGGGGATGTAAGTCCAAGCTATACATTCAGAAGGAAGATATACGTACATAAAGAAAACGAGACGAGGATGCCCATCATCGGCAAGGAGAAAAACTGGGTTTGAGAAGGCAGTGAAGAGCTGTACAAGTTTCGTGGATGTCTTGACAGATAGATGCTTGAGGTACGGTGCCACATTGGCTATTGCTATGATTAGGGCCGGGTACAGAGAATTAAGGGCGCCGGAGGTGGTAGCGACCACAGAATAGATTGACTATTGGAAGATATGAGCATGGATAAATTAGGCAATAATGAAAGAGGAACTGACTGCAATAAGGAAATCTCCAGCGTTGCCGAGGGTGGCCCACTTGGCAGGAATGTGTACGCGGGACGGCATTGGACTTTGGAGTTGTGCGCCAAACTGGCGCTCTGCGGAGAGTGATTGCATGATATATGACAATGCGCGGCAGAGACCATGATGCTCTACATGAAGAACGATGAGCCAGGAGCTGTCATATCAAGGGGGAGGACTTACGCGGCTTGTCTTTATTTTCTAGGCAGAAGCATAACAAGTATGCGATCATGTCCAGAAGCTTATCTGATTCAAGAAGATAGGCACGGAATTTCTGGGTAAGAGGAGAGATCAATGATCCGATATATTGTCGATAACGTGGAGCAAAGAAGGGTACTTTGTTCAGCTCGATCATTTTCCACAGGAAGACAACTATACAAAATTTCCGATGTAAGCACATCGCTTGAGGGTCAAAAAACCAACGTACAAGTCTCCAGGATATACGGTAGAGGTCTGTGAGAGCCGGGAAGCACGTTATGTGTATTGGTGAGGTCGCTCTCTAAAATACCAAGAATTCCATCGAGATGAACTCGAAGTCCGCAGGCCGGTGCTTGAGGGGAGAGAAAGACACGCATGAGACGATATGAGTTGTCTGGTAATGGAAGAAAACGCACGAGCTTGGCGACAAAGTATCTAAATGCATTCGAATGTGAAGTTGGGAACGTGGAATTAGCCTCACTGAGTGTCCCATTAGTATTCGTCTCTTGGGTGGGATCCCTGGCCTCGTCGGCTTGATAGTCCAGCAACGAACAAAGTACTCCGAGGCACAGCGAAATGAGACCGGAGCGACCCTCATCGCCCTTCCTTACGCTCGCCAGAATAAGGTGGTTATACGGTACTCGATCGACCATCCCACTCCAACCTTCTGAACCTTCTCCGTCCATTGCTGTATTGAGTAAGGAGCAGAGAATAGAGAGGACGAGGCGACGAGGGGTTTTATGTACGAGATGCGATGCATATCTGTTCCGCTGGGTGAGGAGGGTTGAAGGCGAATGATAGATTGTTCGAGAGAGAAAGATCAGGAGAAACCGCAGAACCTCGGTTTTGTTGGAATCAAGTTGGCTAGTGGACCCTATTGCAGAGGTAGAACCTATCCCTTTATCCCTTTATTGAGGCAAATATCGCTTTAGTCAGTCCGGCGTTATGGAAAACAGACTACCAACCAGATCACGTAATTAATTTTATGGTGGTCAACCTGGATCGAGGTGGGGAGAGTAAAGCCACAGCAGAACATCAAATCGATGGCACATTCGAATAGGCGTTCCGCAAGAGTCGGCAGCTCTTCTTGTTTGACGTGGCCTGCATCGTCCGTGGAGGAAGTATTTTGGCCAGATTTAGGCCCAGGGTCTTGATTACCATCGGGAGCCACATCTTCTTCTTCTTCCTCGATAACGAACTGCGGCTGGGAGCGGCCAATGGATACATCATCATCTCTGACTTGTGGCTTGGGACGAGTCCAAAATACATCCTCCTCGAACGAACCTTCGCTCTCGAAGACAACGGGAAGCACACGGCCCAAAACGCGGAGACAATTGAGGACTTCCTTTGTGGTGTTGCGTTCATTTGATGTCCAAGAAGATATCTTCGCCATAGAAAGGGGGATTGCAGTGGGTTGTGGGGTAGGGAAGGTGTGGTCAGTGAGTAGATTAAACAGGCGATGGGATATGACCCTGATGAGAGTGGCGAGATTTTCGGGTGCTTCGGTCAATGCACGTCGGACTAGTAGTATGTATGTTAGCGGAGGATAAATAAGCGCGACAACGAATGATGTAGACATACTGTCTTGGGCCGTAACGAGAGTGAACACATCGGAGGCGCTATCAAATAACTGTACATACTACGTGCACATCGTGTAAACGCGAGTGGAAGGGAATGCGCAGTACAGGAAGAAATACCTGAGCCCAATATGCGTCATCTGTCTCAGCAATTTCCTTCTTCTCTGCCAACTTGGCGATACCTCCTGGCTGGGTGCGAAAAGCGAGTTTTGGATCGCTGCCTAGACCCAAAGAACCGAGCCTCTTGGGCGAAAACATGGGTAATCGTGTAATGAGCGCGCTCGGCACTATCCGTTCATTTGTGAGATCTTGGCGCAGATCCTCTAGGTATCGCCCGAGATTTGTAGAAACGACCGAGACTAGTTCTTTTGCGCTGGTGTCTGCCTCCGGAAGTCTAACCTCTCCAAGGTGGGGTAGACCACTGGGCAGTCACTCATGCCGGAATTCGCAGGTATTTCAGGCAGTGAACCACGAGGCTTATCTCTCTGCTAGCTTTAATAATTATGGTATAATTAATTTTGAAATGCAGAATGTCCTGTCACTGCTGTGGATCCAACCCACGAAGAGCCAACGCACTCATTCGGGGTAGTGAAGAAATGGTTAACCCGGCTTATCTCAAGATTGTAGTGCGGGCCAAGATGAGACCAACATTCGACCCTCTCGGGGCTTCATGTCTAAAGCCCACTTGGGCACCAGCAGGAAAAATTGTCGTCTCAGTTACGTTCGCCACTTTCTGCACCTCGTGCTAGTCAAGAAACCTCTCTGGATGATGAAGCGCTCGGCAATCACGTACCGCTTCTGGATGGGCGGTAGGCAACCACCCCCCAAAACCGTCCAGACATGCAATCTTGAGGCTGAACTGACCGCCGGACTCGCCTATCCGGGCCCAAGCCTTCCAACATGATGCAATTCTACGCTGTGAAACTTGAGACATGATAAAGGAATGTATTAAGCCCCGTGAATCTTGATCGTGTTCTTCGCCACGCCTTCCTGCATCAAGAACGCAGCGATCTTGAGTCTCTGATCTCCTTGGAGTTGGATAACCTGGCCTAGTTCTTCGTCGTCAACGAGAGTACCGTTGCAGGCGAATTCCTAGATTACCAGACCCCTTGTCAGCGCCCGCTCTAAATTCAGCGAAAAGATGGGCGAGCCCAATGTTATAGTTAACCTTCTTGAACGCTTTGAGCAATTTCTTAGGATCGTATTCTAAAGGATGCAGGCGTGAGTCATCAGTTGACCTGGATGCCAGCGGGACCCTGACTGACCCTTGGGAAGTCCTTGCAGCGTGGTTAAAGTCTTTCTACCATTCCGCTGCTGGACACGGATGTGTATGTAGTTCTGTTGGGATCCGACGTCGCCAGTGGCGTCGCCTTCGTCGGCAAAGGGGTCTAGTGATGGGCGTCAGATAAACAACCCCCATGAAATCCAGACGGCCACAGCCCGCATGTTTCACTCACCGTACTTATCGAGGTTTTGAACGTTCATACGATGGTTGAAAGAAGAAGGGCTGGGAGGAGAGGGAAACAACGAGGTGTGGGGTGTTGAGATGAACGAGGCAGCGATGGCAAGTTCCGATGGGTTTTTGAACTGGATTTTGGAGCATGGTGAACACTGGCGATAAGCCCAAGACAGGGACTTTTAAGGCGCCACAGTTCCGACATCTCCCCGCCGAGAAAGGTTGCACCTCTCTCCATCTGTCCTTGCTATACCTTTTCTGATCACAATGGGTTCAGCTAGGAAGCTAAAACAAGCATGGATCGCAAAACAAAAAATAAAGAATGCGTACAGGGCACAAAAACGTACCGGGAAACTCGACACGATTTCCTCTGGCCGTTCGCGGGATTCTGGGTGGACAGGGCGATTCAAGCCTGATCCTCTGCACGCGGACGATGATAGTACCCAAGATATTCCTGAGCATCCCCCAGAACCTTTATCGACGAAAGACACTTCCGCACCCGCCCGCACCCCTCCACCTCTGCGGCCCCTGCCCACCGAAAACCTACCCCCTCTGTCCCCTCCAATCCTCTCAAGCCAGTTCACAGTCATCGCCTTCGAAAACACCAACACAGCCACATCCAATGCGTCGGAATCGAAAATTGAAATCCAATACACGCCCTCTACGATCAGAATCCGCACCTGGGGCTGCTGGTGATGCAGAGCAAGAAGAAAAATCCACGGAGCCGAGCCTACGGGAACTCATGCAGGATGCATACTCTCGCTCAAGTTTGCACACGTTCAAATCGGACCCCCTTCATCGCCGACATAAAGGGGAGGGTACCTCCAACGGGAGAGAAAGAGGGGTCGGACTCAATGCAGCCGGTCGGACAGGACGGGGTCAGCCCGATATGCGGAAGAGGATGGGGGCCTTACTTGCTCAGATCAAGAGTACTACTACCTAATCTCGTACGCTTGCAAGCCTTCCAACGACGTAATGCAACACCATATTGGTACAAATTTTATGCAAACTACAGAAAATTTTTCTAGATGTCGGTGATGACGATTTTCTGGCCGTGATTCTCGTTGAGCCTCAGCTTATCCGATCCCTTTTGCACTCCACCACCTGCCAAGCCACCGGGGATTTCTTGGAAGGGTACGAGCGAGTACGATCCGTCCGCGACAGCTTTCTGCAAATACTCGGCACTCTTACGACCAAACTCGCAGCCCTCCGGCTTTAGCAAGTCTCCTGGGTCAGAATACGAAGAAAATATGGGGAAAAGAAACGCAACCCACTTTGAGGATCACAGCCAAGAACGAATCAAGGCGCTTAATGGGGCCCCCTTCGAGCGGGAGGATGTCCTCTAGCCCTGGGTTGACGATCCTGAAATGACACATATGTTGACCATGAGCTTCTGTCGAATGGTAGAGAGGTGTGAAATAAAGAGACTGACAAGACTCTGCCTCCAGGGCTGACGACCTTGACGACTTGCGCCAGGGACTCCGGTGATGAGACGGCATCAAAGCCAGTGAGCAGCTTCTCATCACCCAGGTACTTCTGGATTTGTTCCACAACATCTTCATCCTTGTAATTAAACACCGCCTTCGCACCAACTGCCTTTACGTCGTCAAAGCGATAGGGGGATGCTGTGGTGATGATGTTCGTGTAGTTGGCAGCTTTGAGAACATGTATGGTGTTTCTGCCAACTACGCTCCCGCCGCCCCAGACGAGAATCGGGGTTTCGTCCGGAGTGGGGAGCGGGTCCCATGGTGGTTGAAGATTGAGAAGCGCAGGGAAGGATATTCCTACCGTTGCAGCATGGAATGACCCGGAGATAGTCGCTCCCTGGGCGAATGTGAACGAATCGGGAATCTACATAACCGAATCGATCATCTGCATAGACCTGAAAATATGAGGCACGATCCTACCTTTATTGCCGGTGTAGCGTCGAACGTGGCGTATTCCTGGAATGCCGCTGCGGGCAGCCTATGCACAAGTATTCGTGAATTCCCATCCCTGGCTATACTTTTGCGAAGCCGCATACCCTTCGAGGAAGTTGAAGGCGACGCTGGATACACGGTCGCCTTCCTTGACGTGCGTGACACCTTCGCCGACTTTGGTAACGATACCACTGAGGTCGGCACCGCCAATGTAAGGGAACTTATCGGTCACAAGTCCGAACGCGAATTGTTGAAAGTCGATAGGCTGTGGGAGCGGTTCATCTTGTCAGAAGCTATTCGCAATAGTTGGTCTTCGTCTGTGTTCATGACATGCGCGATTCCAACGCTGAGCCAGCCCCAAGGGACAATGCCACGACACAAGGCAAGAGAGTAATAAGGAATTCAAACCATACATTCAACGCAGCCGCCTTGACTCTGACTTGGATCTGGCCCTTCCCCGGGTCGACAGTCGTGACTGAGCGAACAATGAGTGGGCCCTTGGCCTCTTCCTGTGCGAGTGCGAGATGTGTTTTGGATTCCATAGAGAGAGGTTGTCGATTCGGGTGGTCGGGGGATAACGCAAGAGGCAGTAGGTAGGGGGGAAATTATTTATAAAGCACCCATAATAACAAACCGCCCCACCACAGTTCTCCCGAGCTCCGATGGACATGAATGCGCGGGAAGACCGAGCCGAAATACAACCTAAAGTCTGTGAGATAAGGTCACTTGGATCAAATACGAAACGGTGACGTGAGGTTGGGTGCGACTCATGGCAGGGTAAGGTGCCCCAAGCAAAATACTGAAGGACACGCCGAAGGTTTCGTGCGCACTACATGGCCGGGGGAGGCGTCGGGAGAGAAGTCGGGGAAGCGCCAATCCGACAAGTTCCCACTGCCACCAGTAGCATTCGAATGGGTGGCTCAGAATAGATCACCTGACTGAGCGGCTGTGGCCGACTCTTACGCCTTCAATCGAAATGAGGTCACTTTCAAGAATGTAGTATCTCACGGCCCCAAAATTTGTGAGGAATTGGCGCCGAGAATCAAATGGTTGGTTCCCACAGGTCCTGGTAAGCACATGCCAAAAGTCCCGGAGATGAAGCTTGCCTGGGTGTTTACGGATAGGACGTACAATTGACTCTGGGAGGGATTTTGAGGGTGAGAATCTGATTCCTCAGCGTCCGGATATCCGGGTGAACCACCATCAGCAATCCACGTCTCAGCCTCCACATAGAGGGCGAGTCAACTGAATTGAGTCAATACTTTTTTTCGCTCGTACCATGGTGTGTTTTGCGCCAGAGTTGAATTGATAAATAATGCGTCCAAAGAATGAAACCCGATGAGTTGGAGGCCACAACTAATGTGGCCGAAGGGCATAATGAAGAAAAAGGATGATTCCTCGGCAACACTCTTCGGGATCGTTAGCCTTCTTCAGTCCTATTTTTGGGGCTCCGATAAGACCATATCATATATGTGCTGTGTTCCGGTTCTGTGGGAGAGGATCACCTGGATTTAGGGTGAAATACGTGATCCAGATAAGCTGAGTGCGAGCTATGGCCGAATAACCAAGCAAACGAACAACTCATCTGCAGCGGCACACAGGCGCGAAGCCTGCAAAAAACCCAGCCGATAATGCTCGGAAGACAAGCAAAGAGTGCCTCAATGGGAGACGAGGCCACGATTTAATCTCCGCCTTCGCTAAATAGAATAGAGTTCAGCGAATGCCTCCGGTGATGAAGCCCGACACAATATATCACAGGAAAATCGCCAATCTGGCAGGAATTAAGGGCATGATTTGGCACGGGCTGCAGTCGTAGTCGCGGGTTTTAGTCATCCGAGGAAAACTCGGTTGGGGGGGCAACCCCCGCCCGCCAACCCCGCCAGGAACCCGACATACCCGCAAGTTTTGAATACTTGCACTACCTCAAAAATTGTGTGTACAAAAAAAACCAGCGTCGCGCCGGTCTCCTCCCACAATCCCCCCTGTGCTACTGTGACGCATCATGGCCATCACTGCTGACAATCAAAAAACAACTCAGCACAGTACATCATCCCACTCAGCTTCACCCATACTTGTGGCCTCTGGTGCGGACTCAATTACCGAGACGACTTGGGAGGCGCAAACGAACCAAATCCGAGAATCTGGCAACATACCAGGTTATTGGCTCTGATAGTGATGACCAGACAAAGGAGCACACAAAGAAACCTGCAAGGAAGAAGCCACGGAAGACTGTGGCCCAGCTAATCACACCGCTCCATACACGTACCAGTGCCAGTGGTTCAGTGGACTTGGAGGATACTGAGGACAAAGGTGATGAGGCCAAGCAAGCGAACGATAAAGACGAGGCGGAAGATACTGAAGAAGAACTTGGTAAGTACATTATTCCTAGCAGCGGGACTACATGAACGAGTATATTCATACTTCACTCCCAGTCAAAACGGCGTCAAAATGGACGTCTCCGGTCTACACATGTTTTGGAAATCCAACCGTACAGGTACGAAATGGACGAAAATATCAGTACTTCCCATGTTTGGCAACCCCTTGCACCTACGGAAATCAAAACGGAGTACGACGGTATCTGGACACGGCTGATGCAAAATCCACTAAAGGCCTTAAGGAGCATCTCAATAAATGTCGTCCTGGCCTTTTAGAAGGTGTTGTCGCAGGCACCACTATTACACCAAACATGAACACCGGAATGAATGATAGAAGTATCGCTGCTGCATTCAAGTGTAAAGAGGCATATTCAAATAGACCATACAGCAAAATAGACAGCAAGTTAGTATCCGGATTGTATCCTATAGATTCGTCGGGCTTACCCTTTGACCTCCAGGATACAGCATGTCCTCTGGTGTGCTGAAGATTTGCGACCATACACCATAGTTACCGACCGAGGTTACAACCGCCTGATGAAAACCGGGAGACCTGGGAGCTACATACCCTCAATATCCACACTCTCTCGCGACGTCCATCTCAATTTTAATCGCGCAAGAGTCCATATAAAAAGCAGGTTGAAGGTGGGTATCGAAAACGCGGGATTAGGGAATTACCGACAGATCGATCCAATTATCTAGGGATTTTCCGGCCGACTAAATTTTGGCGCAGCCACTTGGTCCTCCCCCAATCACTCCGCCTTGCTTGCCCTCACGGTACACTATGCCTCCGAGGGTATACTTCAAAGTTTTCTGTTGGATGTTGTAGAAGTGGCGAAGGTCTGTTCTCTCAAAGCGCTGTGGCTCCCCGGTGCTGATGCACTACAGTCAGTCGCAATCAGGAACAAACTTGGCGGAGGCCTTTCATGACGTTCTTGAGGATTTTGGCATCTCCGATAAAGTACCAGTATCTACTCTGTTTTCGGAAGTAATGTGCTCACGGGTTATTGGGAAAATCAGATCCTTGCCATTACGTGCGACAATGTTTTCAACAACGACACAATGTGTGATGTTATGGATGCTGAACCCGCCAATTCATTCCACTCCATGTCTCGTGCCCGCTGCTTCGCGCACATTATTAATTTGACTGCTCACACGCTCATCGCACAATTTGATGCGGCTGCCAAGAGAGTAGCCATTATTCATAAGTCCGAAATACCAACTGCATCCCCCATGACTATAATACTGAATCTCCAACTGATAGTACTCCTTTTGCATATGGAGGACCCGAGGAGGGCTACAGTACGCCCGATATCGAAAGCGTAAATTCTTCCGAAGTGGGTTTGGAAACTTGGATTGAACGATTTTGACCCCATGTCGGAGGCCGAGTTGAACGCCTTCGTTGCTGATACCGTGCCTCTGCGAATGGTTCTTATCAAGGTCTGTCGATGTTTTCATCTTGTATATCATATGCCAAGTATTTGGCGATAGGTTCGTAAGTTAATGGTCGTTATCACTGCGTCTCCGACACTACACCTTCCACGCTGGCGCAAACTTTGCGGCAAGCTCGTGAAGAACGCTGGTATGCTATCCCGTGATGCTGGGACTTGCTGGAGGTCTACATACGATACGCTCAATGCTTTCTTGGAATTTCGAACCGTTGTTGAGGCCATGACTCGGAATCATGAAAACGGACTGAGTGACGTTAAATTCATGGATGAGGATTGGCTAATTATTACTCAATTGAAGGATGTTCTTGAGGTAAGTCCACTCTGCTAGCTTATTATTATGACAGCTAATTTAGTGCTCGCAGGTGTTCAAACAAGCATCCCTTTTGTTCTCGGTCAAGGATGCTGCGAACCTTGCCGATGTTATCCCGATCATGGATTCAATTGACATAATCCTCGAGGCTCGCCCTTCTTCGACGCAGTACCATGACTCCATACGGACCGCTCTCGCCCTTGCCCGCCGGACACTCAAGAGTTACCACAATAAGACGGGTGCATCGGACGCGTACCGGGTCGCAATATGTATGTGCATTATTATCAATATTTTACTTTGTTTATTGAGGGACTTTCATAAGTACTACACCCACAATACAAAACGTCGTACTGGAAGGAACATGCACATGAGTATAAGTGGATTACGGGGGGGATCGAGATCACGCGTCGGATATTCGCACTACCCGAGTACGCCGCCTTGCCAGCATTGCGAGGTGCTCCTCGCCAGCCTGGTCCCGAAAATAGCCCGGGACCAATGAAAGATAGCCAACAAGTACGTACAAGTATCCTGTCCGTATCGCATTTTCTTGAAATATTCCTGTAGAATCAGGCGCGACTATTCTTTGAGAACTTAAGGGCGAAGCCAAATGTGGCCCCACTGCCGCCGGCGGGCGAATTGGATGTCTTTCTGAGTGAGCCTATTGAAAACACTAGTGATCCAATCGGGTGGTGGTGGGCCCGCAGAGGCACCTATCCTCGACTTTCCCGCATGGCAATGGATTACCTGTCAATTCCAGGTATATTTCATCCATATTATTTTGCTCCAGCTAATTCTTCTTTTTTTTTTCCCTAGCTACATCCACGGATATAAAGCATGTCCTTAGTCAAGGGTACTCACAGCTTGGTGGTAAATTATCACCGGCTTCAATACGCGCCCTTCTATGTCTTGGATCTTGGAGTCGCAGCGACCTTCTTCTTGCCTCAGATCTCCGCGAGATAGCCCAGTTACGTGATCTCCAAGGTACAGAGGAGACAGATCTCAACATTGACGATCTTGGAGACAATGATGCTTAAGCCCGTTGATTTTCTCTCTAACTTTTTGGGAAATTTTCTGGATTGCGTATTATTTACCGTTTCTAATATTCATGCACCTTGGTCTGAATCGGGATGTACGGAGTGCGGAATTTGGCGAAAGTATACTGGCAGGGAACCGCAAACTCAGCGACGGTTGCAAGAGATGTGGCCTTGAAGTGGTTGGAGGGAGCCACGGGGTGCAGACTGCCCCAAATATGGTCGAAGCTATTCTGGAGATCGTCGCGTTTTCACACACAGTGGGGCCTTGAGCGAACCCTTCGGCAAGGATTCTGAACTCCGCAAGATGGCTTCGTGTGTGACGTGTCACAGCGCATCCCCGCATTCGGCACGGCCCGACCGTTTCATTTCTTCGTCTGGAAGCATGCCTGCACCTGTAGCTTGGGGCCGGTTTGGCCTATTAACTGTTCTTTGTATGCCCTATATATCCTCTAGCCTTTTTGGAATGCACTGATTTGGCTTACCTTCGCAGTAATCGGTGTCGGTGAGCAAAAAAAGTTACCGTCTCCAGGACCGTATTGAACGACCTTGTTCTCTCCTACAGGATACTCTACAATGAAGTGTGAGCCTGAATAAATACTGGCCATGTATCGTGGCCACCCGACTATACTTCGTTTACTAGTTACCTCGCCATCGGAGAAAGAGTTGTACGATGTATGCAAAAACCCACTTTCTCCATATTGTTGATGCCTCATATGCCCTTGGCACCACGTCCTCAAGTCTCTTGCACCAGACCTTAAGAAGAAAGTGGATGCACAGCGCGCTGCTCGTCAAAATGTTCAGAGTGACAAGGAAATGGTTCAATCCTCCCCGTTCCTATTCCGGAATCTCTGAGACTCATATACTCTCTCTAGATGGGTAATCCAGATGAAGCCAAACCAATATGGAAGGAGAAATCAAAATAGCCCATCAAAATTCTTGGCCATCTTTTGTATAATCTTGACATTCCCCGCCGTCCCGAGGGAGGATCAGCAACAAGCTCATTATTATCCGTGTACTTATCTTTCTGCTTCTGGATCCACATTTGAATACTTCCATGGCATTCAAGCCAAATCCATGATCTTCAATTTAGTTTGCCGAAGTGAAACTGACTATTGCTCACGTTGGGGTTATGGTAAACGTCACGTGCCCTAGCCGTCCCGCCGCCCCACACGCAACCGCTTTTTCGTTCTCTGGCCATGTCAATCAGCGTCTTGACGATCGCATCCCATAGGCAGTGATGGCCCACGAGGCAAAGAAGGAAGGCCTGGACATCTACGTCTATAGCGCCGTGAGATACGATGCGATTGTTCTGTCACCCATCCTGTATTAATGCATTGATGAGGGTCGCAGGGTACTGCCAACTATCACGAGGGCGAAGACCCAGATGAAAGGTCCGTACAAAATTGATCGTCAAATGCCATGCTCTGTCTGATACTATGGTCACTTTTACGATTGAAAAGAACGACTGCCACTTGCAAGAAGGTATCACTTTCGGAACTGCCACCCTCGATAGGGCTAGTGAAATTAGTGGGGTTTAATGATTCATGTTCTGCTTGACAGCATGATATTCCCATAGATCATTTAGCTCGCACGGTATGTGTTAAGGGTTGTACTTGAGACGAGAGATACAATTACGTAATCGAGTCGAATACAAGGAAATGCTCTTAAGGTGATTGATGAGAGAGTCGTGAAGTGAGGATTACATAAGGTCATGGGAGCCGAGTACGTACAAGGAAGACCAGCTTCTTGAGAGTTAATATGTGAGATTTATAAGTGAGAGTCGCGAGTGATAATCGAGATTGTGAAAGGAGAGTTCAATCAGTTGACAATATATTCTTGATCTTCTAAAGAGCGAGTGTACATCAAGTAACTACTTATACTTCTAGAGATCAAAAGGGTTTATGAATAAAGGGATGTTGAATAAAGGAGGGATGTATATAATAGGAAATGCTGAAAGAGGAAGGCACAATGGTGGTGAGGGGAAGGTCATGTGATGATGTGATAGGCTTGGTTATTCTGTGTACATAAGTGAGGTTACAAGTATGACTCATAACAGTATGTGAAGGAGACCTTACCACATTTGATTACATCCTTGCTTCAGATATACAGGTTTGTTTTCTCCATTCTACTCCTTTCCCTTCTCAATTGGATCCTTGGGTTATAATGATCCCTTCTGCTAACACCTAGAATCTTGGGACTCTTCAAAGGATGGCACCTGGAGACTCAACTGCAACCAGTATGTCAATGTTTTGGCAATTCCCTGCCTTTCAGAGTGTGTGCAGAATGACTGCAAGTCCTCAACATCAACCCCACAATCCTTGGTACATTCCAGGGAAGGCAGGGCAGATTTTGAGGTTGACTGTGATATTGAAGTTGATTGATTGCTAGAATTTTGCACCTGAGGCAATCACATGTCAGTAGCTAGTTAGCTAGGTAATTCCCTATAGGCACATCTTAGCTAAATAGCTCTAATATACATGAGTTTCCCCAGGTTACTCTTGCTTTTGGGCTTGGAAAATTGGGCTCACCAGTATAGAAGAGACCTATGGGCTTTATTTGTTTTAATCAGTGGAAATGTTATGAGACATTTGTTTATATTGTTTTAGATGAGGACAGATCAGTTTTGATGGGTTATGTGCCACTCAACTGTTATTTTGTATCAGTTTTGTTGTTGGTTTGACTCTAGACCTCAAACACTAAACTCCAAGATAGATGCTCAGCACAAGATTTGAACACAGCAGGCTGGTCAGACAGTCTTAGGGGCCTTAAAAGGTATGTCATTTTGATATCTGTATAGTGCCTGATAGGCTTGTATTATGTTTGATATCAAAAAGTGATCAAAAGAGTATTTGATAGCAAAAGAGTCAGGTTTGAGCTCAATTTGAGATCAATTTGAGATCAACTTTGGAACTTGTAGAATTCTGCAATGCTTTACTGTGGTGCAGATGAGACATTTTATTATGCAAAGCATTTACATGGTTAAAGGAAATATCATTCTGAATCCAAATATAGTTCTACAATTGCTTGGTCCACTGTGGCTATCAAACCAGCTTCCTCCAGCTCAAAGAACTCCTCCAGCTCACCACCCTCTGAGTCATCATCTGAACTTGCATAAAAATCATCGAGATTCCTTCTACTTTGAGAATTATGGTCTGGGCATGGCAGGGTTGTAGTGGCAACTAAAGATTCTTGTTCCAATTGCACTCGGACATTAGACTGAACACCATAATGTTGATGTAGTGCCAAAGGCATTCGAACTGAGTCCCAACTTGGAGCACCAGGAGCAATGGGCACTTGAACTATGTCCTTTTTCCAAGCTGTCATCCAGTCATACAGTTGGTGTGCCTGCAGAAGCCCAAAATATGAGACATCTTCATCCTTGGATCCCATGAAGAGGTCCATTGCAGCTGAATACTCTTCATGGAACCATGTCCAAAGGTTGGCATGCTCACCCTTGCACCTCTCAAGCTCCTGCTGGCAGCTGGCCACCTCCTGTGAGATCCAGATACCTTCTTTGACTGAGGGATCTGTCAACCAAGGGGGCCCAACTCCATCCAGGAAATCCACAATATCACCTTGAGAATCTTCCCATATATCTTGATCCACATCCAGCTTGTACAGGCCATCCATTGTGAGCATTGGCAGAATGTATGCATCTCTCTGAATACCTCCCCTTCCCCTAAGCACAACCAGTTCCTTTAGCCTTGCATTGTATTTCTTTACAGTAGCCTCAATCCTGCCAGATCAGTTTTTCACAGCTTTCTTGACATGGGCCTTTGTCTTCTGGTCCAAGATGCAACTTGAGTTTGTGCAGTCCAATGTGGCAAGCTCAAACTTCCTAGCCCTCAGCTTCTTCAGCAGTTGCTCACGAAGTGCACAGAGGTTGAGCTGAATATTGACCCATTTATCCTTCTTGAGCCTATTTAACTCAGATGCAGATGCCACAGTTGGTTAGCCACACCTCATCAGTCTTCTTGTTGATCATGGTCTCCAATTGCCAGATGGCCTCCTTCAGCAGCCTGACTTTTTCCTGCCACTCTGCCTGCACTTCATTGCTTGCAGTCATGTCATCTTGGACCAAATCATTCCCCTCAGCAATCAAATCCTTGAGATTCCCTCACTGAGCCTCAAGGGTTGCCATCAGAGATATGATCTGTTCCACAGCTCAGGCACCTTTTGTCTGAGACTGGTGTGAAACAGGTTGGCTGTGATATTCTCATTGGGCTTTGAACTGCTCCATTAAGTAACTGGGAGAGCGGTCACCAAGCTTCATCTCTGCCTCTTCTAGATGGTGCTGCAACCAATCAATTAGACCTTGGAGCCACTTTCCCATTCCCATGCACTTCCCTTCATCAATGTGCTCCACCTGGAGGTCAAGAATGAAGAGACGCTGGTGATGGCCTGTCACCTGCAGCCCAGGGATAAGCCTGTGAAGCTCACTCCAAAACCACTCACACCCTTCACCATCTGAGAGTCCCCAGAGCTCTGATTTGTGAGGATGATACCAGTAGGGATGCCTAGGTTCAGTTTTGGTTTGGTTTTTGCCAATTTGGGCAAAACCTAAACCAGACCTGAACCTGAAATCACCCATGAGGGCAAAACCTGAACCTGACCTGAGGTTTGGTTCCAGAGTGGTTTGGTTTGGGTTTAAACCAGGTTTAAACCTGAAACCTGAGATATAGGAGAAGCAAAACATTTTAGTAAGTACTACAGACTATCTGGACTCTCTGTGTGAGTATTTTGTATTGACCACTTCCTTTGGA